>OY987333.1:69472563-70072563 GCA_963920685.1 Polydrusus tereticollis | reverse complement strand
ACGTTGGTAGGTACTAGTAAACAATTAAAAAAGTCTTCCCTTAATAATTTATATATACGGTTGTCGTAATTTAATACCGCACATCTCTGTGTCCGCTGGTCTCCACTTTCCAGGCAACTACGGCCTAACCGCAGGGCTATGTTGTTCAGCTTAAATAACCTGTATATTGTACAGAGTGGTCAAAGAAAACTCGGGTGAAAGACTATACAAAAACTAAACAACTTTGCGAAAATAGCTATTTGTATTGTCACGAGGTACTTTTTTCACACGCGCACGACACTGCCCCTGCACGTTCTGAGAGAGCCCATGGCATGGCGGAAGTGGGGTGCAGCGGTCGTGCGTGTCGACCGGCCTACCGAGTTGGAGGACTTAGAGATTGAACGTCGAGAACGACGGAGAGAAGCCAGCGGCGCAGCGCCCCAAAACTTTAACCGACGCCTCGATACACTACCCCGTGACGGCAAGGGAACCTAATATAAGGTCGGACAGGGTTAACCTAATAATTCATGCGTTTATAAGTGATTTTAACATTAATAAAAAGCTGCAATAATTATGATGGCCATCTTTTAATCAAGCCCCCGGTGCCCCTCGTGATAGTATTATGATTGAGGTGGCCCAAAAATTTTTATGATATAAAATTGTGTTTTTTTTTTTTTTAATTGAATTATTATTGTAAAAGCACCTCTAAATTAGCTTTTATTTGATATACCACTTAGTGTGTCTAAAATCAGCCGTTTTTTTGAAATAACAATTTAAGCTTGCTTAATATCATCATTTACGGTATTCAGCAATAATGGCACGGATTCTAATGAAATTTTGCCAGTAGAATTTTTTATATTATCTTTCAAAAACCAATTTCGTAATATTCGACCAGTTTTTACAGCTACCAATATTTTTACAAATTTTTGACGCCCTTTACCGGCTAAACGAGACAATATTGGATATAACTAAGTCGGCTTAGATCGACCTATTTTGACGTCAGGAGTCTGTCGTCAAACGTTGTACACGTCTTTTCCGGACGCCCTGTATAATTAATCCTTTTCAGAAATTAAGTAAATCTATCATCAAGAAAGTAGCGTTTATTGAATACTTGCAACTTTTTATAGAAATATTCTTAAATATTTATAATTTTAAATACTTTTAAATAAGTAAGACTTGCCCCTTACAAGCACGTCTTCTGGGGAATTTATGAATAAGTTTATTCAAAAATATCATATTAACATGTTTATTATATTGTAATTATTTAAAATAAACTTATTATTATTAAAAGATGCTTCTTCTAAAATAATATAGGTACAAGGTGTTAATGCGTTTGCTATAAATACCCTGTATAAAAGTAAAATATTTAAGAACAGAACTAATATCATTATGAACTAACTACAACATCTCAAGCAAACTTTTATAAGTTCTTGAGTTTTTTTATTAAAAAGTCCAAAAAAAGCTCATTTTCCCCAAAAACTACTAACTTCTGACCCTTATAACCTTATGTCAAAGTTATCAGGATGGTGTGGACTATAATTTAAAGTAATAAAATATAGGCTGTCCCATTTTAAAAAACATAATTTATGTTAGGGTTTGTAGTTGATAATTGAAAACCGTGGAATTCCTTTATTAACTTTATTTACTAAAGGATAACACATGCAAACAGTTTTAGAGAGGTTTAACATCCGAGATCTTTTCTTACTACATTAATATATTATGGCGGGATTATTACTACTCTTTTGAAGTTAGGTTCGCAACAGACAACTGACACTTCTATAGTGGCAATAGTGACTAAGGCGAATTTAGGCGCCTATCCAAATAATCATAACAGTGTCCCATTAAAAAAAACATAATTTATTATCACAAAAACTTTTTGGGCCACCCTGTACTATAGGTTTATAGATAGCATTATAGATGCAAAATATTTTTAAAAATGCGTCTGAATCACCCCCCAAGTTCTTTAGGTTCCGTATAGTCTTCCTCTTCCACCCGAGTTTCAAAACAGAAGGCTCTATCTCGTGGTGTTGGTACGAAATATCTGTTATGAAGCATACCTTCGTCCTCTGATCTAGACTTTTCAAGTCACAAATATCGGACGGAAATCACCTGCAAAGACTGAATAAGTCACAGCTGTAAGGAGGCAGCGCTAAGCCCCCCGTCTGTTTAATAACCGAAAACTAAGCAACGCGTTTCACCGTACCACGGCTCGTCAGTAAGGCTAAGATCTAGAAAAAGGAAAAAGCAGAGTGGTCTGCCCATTTTGGGTCTATCGCTGCTTAGCGGCAACTCCTGTAACCATAATTTATTTGGTCTTTGCAGGTGATTTCCGATATTTTTGTGAAAAGTTTATATCAAAGGCCGCAGGTATGCGTTGCGAAAGGTGTTTTTTACCAACATCACGAAATCAAGCCTACTGCTTTCATTCTCTGTCGAATGTCGTTTTTCTGTTTTAAAAACAGATGGCTCTGCTAATCTCACTGATGACGAGCTGTGATACGGCAAAACGCGCCTGGGGATGGATCAAGCAGGAAGAAAGAACAACTTTGCGGATTTTGCTTTAGTTTTAAACAAAAACAAGGAACCCTCACTTTCTTCATCCTTAGGTTTTTTTTTTTTTTTATTTTACTTTTTTACGGTTCGTCGGCGTATCTGAGGCCATCTAGAACCGGTCATCGACCGTACGGTTTTTAATCGTGCGGTCTACCGACTGGGGAGTGTGAAACGGCACCTTCATCCTACGAGATATCCGATCTCATCCGGCCTGTCCGGCGTGAATAGGATGGTTTTGATGTCGATTCATTTTACACTCTTCCCTAAGACAAGAGCACGCGGTGTTTCCCAAGCGGTCACCCATCCAAGTACTAGCCGCGCTCGACACCGCTTAACTTCGGTGATCTGACGGGAACCGGTGCTTTAGGTGTCGCTAGGCCTTTGCCCATCCTTAGGTTTTGATATTAATATATTAAAAATGATACCCTTTTAAGGAAATTTTGTAACCTGAGGTTGAAGTTAAGTTACGATTTTTTTTGCTTTGTCATTTTAATGATTTAGTTGGCAATAAAGACATTACTTATTTATTTATTTTACATAAACGTACCTCTCGTTTGACGCACAAAACGCTTCGTCTTCTTCTATCCACGAGGTAGTGTTATCCATCGATCTCATTCTCGCCGCTTGTCTCGCCCAATCAGAACGATGGAAAGTCGCCGTATGGTAATTGAGGCCGGGACTCTCGCGGTCGTCTTCAGAAAGAGTTAAACCAGAGTCGCGACTCAAGGATTTCTGGTCCTTGCTCAATTCGACTGAGTCCAGTGATAGACCCAGGGCTAGTAAAAGAAATAGTATTACGATTTTACGTGTTTTCTAAACTTATCTAGTTAAGAAAATAGAATAGGTATTTAGGTATCTACTGTACAGGTCGAGCAATATAGCATGAGCTTTGACCTTCGGGTGAGCAGTAGAAACTATAATAGGTATCTCTGTCAAACACTGACGTATATATCTGTCGTGCACTGACTTTCCTTTTCTATCATTTACACATCTCGGGAATCAAGCTAGAATGCACGAGTTGTACATATATTTTTCTTTCTGCAGACATTTTTTATTGCAGCAAGTTTTAATCTGCAATAAAAATTGCCAATCGCTTTACAGCATGCAATTATTAACCATTTTCCTTTTTGATTTTGTACAAAGCTGCCAACAAAATAAAATGGCAAATAACCTAACTTTTTCTCGTTATTTTGAGTATGCAGATTTCGTTATTTATAGGAATTAAGTTATTATTATTATTAAATAGATAAACCTCAAGTAAATGGTGAGAATAACAACAAAAACAAATCACAATATAAAAATGATAGAAATCTAGGTTTGAAAAATACTCATATTTTTTCAGGTAAGTGGCACTGAAATTACCAACTAATTTCCCAGACTTGCACTTGCAACTGCAATACAAATAGGTCTGGAGCTATTTCTCGCAATCTCAATAAAGATTGCAGCAGCTAATTACTAAATTGGCTTTGCGCATGATCGCAACAAAAATCCTGCAAGTTTTTATTGTAGCAATAAAAAATCCCCAACTGTAATGCGGCCTATAGCGACCAAACTGTGTGTAAACGTTTACACACAGCATGGCATGCATGGCTACCAAACTATGTAGGTATATGATGGTTTACGCACATTGCAAGGAACAGTTAGTGGCAACCAACTATCCGTTTGAAATAATTGATTTTCACGTGTAGTATGTTTTTGAGTGTTTTTAAAGTTCTTGGATTTGGCGAAACCAATGCCAAATTTAATCTTCAAATAATTTGATTTTAATAATTAATTAAATACTTAATAAGTATTTCGAGTTTTGGTTAAAACAATGAAGCATTTAAAAAATCTACTTACAATGCAAGCTGTCAGATTCCTCAGCCCCGCTGTCATTGGCCACTTCTCCCAAAAGCGAAACAACTTGAGACCCAAAAAGTGCTTGACAGTTGTTGATCAGTGTTTCGATTAATGTCGGTAACGTCCTCAAGGGAACGTTCTGCGTCGATTCCCAGAGCATACTGGGTCCCACACAGACACCTAGAAAAAGATATTTTTAATTCAGATGGTAAATATTGTATGTAATGCTGTATTTCCCCTTGGACATTACGATAGGGTGCGAAAATAGATATTTACCGACAGTGGTGCGAAGCGAAGAAATTGTGCCAAATGAACGGATTTGTGTAAATAATGTGTTTTTGTAATTCAGTTACAAAAATTATTCTTTTTACATTGATTTTTATTGTAAAAAGTGTTTGAGTTCATTTAACATTAAACACACCCTGCGCCCTACTTATTTCATATTATAAGTATATATTTATCTTTATGCGATTCAAGTAATATAAAAACAATTTCGTAGCGATGATACAATTTAAAATGTAACATGGGCAGGGAGTAAAAACGAGGCGGTTTAAAAATTTGGTAACGGCATGTTGGCATATAAGTACAGGATGTCCAAGATAAGAATGGGATAGCATTGGAATTACAATGTTGGTTCAATGACGAAAAAGTTGCACAATTTAAATGCCTTTTACATGGTGTTTGCAAAAGTAAACTATCTTTAAACGATTTCGATATTTAAAAAAGGAGAATTTTTGGCTATATTATTTTTTACATTATTTCAACAGATATAAAAAAATAAAAAATACTTTTTCATTGTCACTTTTTAAGCTAATCAAGATAGCCTTTACAGATTTTTAGTACGACGTTTCATTTTCAATATAGTGGGCTTTGAAAGAAACTTTCGTCTTTATTGCCAATTTACCGTCACAATACAAAATCTAAGGTACGCGGTCTTTCAATTCGTTTAAAAATGGTTGTACATTTCTTCTTTGAGGAAAAGTTTGATATGTTACAGTGTTACATTTCATGCCATAGAAATACTGGAGAAGGCGAGGAAATGTATTTAAATAATTACCTGGGAAGATTACAGCCGAATTAAAAGATGTTTGGAAGAATGGTTGCCGAATTATTGCAGTATGGGTCATTTAATAAAGTTACTAAAAACTAACCATGCAATAAGGAAATTCAAAATAATGTGACATTAGATATAACAAGAGACTCTACAACATCATTCAGAAACATTGAGAAAGTAAGTGGAACGCCAAAATCTACAGCACATTTTATTTTGCGTAAGAACAAATATCACCCGTACAAATTTCGAAGCTGCCAAGGACTAAGACCGGGAGGCGACGTAAGGCGAAGTCCATTTTGTGAATGGTACACTAGGCAATGTCAACATGATGAAAATTTTGTCAATCAAATTTTATTTTCTGATGAAAGTATATACCGGGTGATGCATGGCTTAGTTGAACATAGGAAATCTCTTGTAAATTTTGAGGTTGCTAAATATTGGCTCACCTGTACATTTTAGGGAAAAATTGTATTATAGTTTTTTGAAGAGGCCGAAATAAGAAACCCATGTGCCAAGTTTGAATAAATTATAATAAGCTAATCCTAACTTATTCAATTAAATGTAATGGCAAAATTATGAAATTTTCATAGTTTAGGTAATGCAGCAAACACCAGCAAATTATTATTTGGTATTGACAATACGAAAAGTAGTGTCAGTGACAACATTTTCATTGAAAGCGCTTTAATTATAGCTATTCCATTAAGGAAAAAGTAACTATGATTAAGTGGTATTATACAGGAAACAGTTTAAGAGCAGTGTCTGAAATGTTTTCAGTTTAATTCCCGAATAAGCGTATCCCTTCCACTTCATTAATTGAACTTATCATTAGCAAATTTGAGTCCAAAGGCACTGTAATAAGTAAATGTAAATGCTCAACTCAGAATGTGAATAGAGCTGAAGAAAGGGATAATAGAGATCTTGATATTTTACTGCACGTGGAGGAAAATAAAATTATTAGCACGAGGATTCTTGGGTAAGCCATAGGAAAACATCAAACCATAGTGTTGCGCACTTTAAAAAAACATAAACATTTTCCTTGAATGTGATAGTTCTTGGTGATGAATAACGGAGAATGGTATTATGTTTTAAGGTTGTGGAAAGAGCAAATAATAATAGGGATTTTTTGAGAAATATTTGTTTTAGCGGTACATGTACATTCACCCTCAACAACATGTTCAAAATTACCGATATTGGAGCCAAGAAAATGAACATCGTCTTGTTCAAACTCGGACGCAATATCTACAAAAAATAAATATTTGGGCGGGAATTGTAGGACATCACATTCTTGGACCATTTTTTATGGAAGGCAACCTTACAGCAGTAACCTATTTGGACTTACTACAAAATCGAATTGAACCCGCACTAGAAGAAGTTGTATGCGAAAATCAGGAGATCTGGTATCAAATGGATGATTGTCCTGCCCATAATTCTTTCATGGTTATAAAATATTATTTATAAAGATGTAAAATTTGAAAATCTAGACCAGCTAAAAAACTGTATTTTATTGAAATGTGACAGCATTTCACATCTTGTTAGAAATTAATTTTATGATCGGTTAGGATATGGTTTAGCTGTTAATGAAGGGTTGTTTGAACATTTAATTAATTAATGTTTTTGTGAAAATCTGTAGCCTAAGGTACGTTATGTTAAATTAAAGGCTTAGTAAGAAAAACATAATGGTGTCTTTTATTTTGGATGTGTGATTGCCGGATTGGTGAAACGAAAATGTGTCTTTAATGTGAAATAATCTTTATTCGTTATGTCCAGTTTTACGTGAAGTTTTGACAATAGCGTCATAGAAATTATTTGCTGGCGTTTGCTTTATTTCCTAAACTATGAAAATTTCGTAATTTTGCCAGCCCATTTTAGCCTAGTTGGCCAGCTCGCAGTCCCGACTTGAATCCTCTAGACTCTAGACTATTATTTTTGGGGTCACCTAAAGTCTCTTGTTTACAAGACGCCTGTACTAGATAAAAACGATTTAAGAATTCAAATTATTGAAAGTTGCAATGCGATACGAAATAATTCAGGCATTTTTGAACGTGTAGAGAATCAATAGTGAGACGATTGCAATCATGCGTTTTATCAGAAGGTGGCCATTTGTAACATTTGCGGCAAAAGTTGTATTATTAGTTGGTAAATCCGAAAAAAATATTAAAATTAGAAAAAAGTCATTGGCGTACATTTTTTTATCAATAATATTCGTTAAGGTGCTCCCCGCGACGCCACCGAACTTAATAAATTTAATTTAGTTAGGGCTAACTAAGCCCCTTATTATTATGAATAACGATACCAAATTTCAATAAAATCGGGAAAAGGATATTTAAAAAAAAGTATAAAAAAAACGATTTTTTTTTAAACTGAGACAGGGATTGTTCTTGCGTATTAAATATGAAATTTTGCCGTAAAATGTACATTCACCCTCAACAATGTGTCTTTAATGTGAAATAATCTTTATTCGTTATGTCCAGTTTTACGTCAATTTTTGACAATAGCGTCATAGAAATTATTTGCTGGCGTTTGCTTTATTTCCTAAACTATGAAAATTTCGTAATTTTGCCATAATATTTAATAGAATAAGTTAGGATTGGTTCATTAAAATTTATTTATTGGTCCATAGAAAATCCACGATTGTACAAAATTTCTCGGCACCAACATCGTTTTGGCTTGGTTGGTTCAACATGTGGGTAGGAATTTTGGAAACAAAGATAATTAGGCCAATTTTTTACCACGGAACACTAAATTCGGAGCGGTATCGAAATTTACTGCAGCATAATTTGGAAGAATGGGGATAATAACTTACCACTAGCAGAAACCAATAACTTTTGGTTTCAACAAGATGGAGCTCTCGCTCATAATCCGAGAATTGTCCAAAAATATTTATCAATTAGATTTCCTGGCAGATGGATAGATACGCATATAGCTGTTTCTTGGCCTGCACGATGGTCTGATCTTACTCCTTTAGACTTTTAGTTTTGGAGGTACATCAAAAACTATGCGCATCAAAGTAATTTTCAAACGGAGGAAGAATCACGTCAACTGGTTTTGGAAGAAATTCAAACGATTACACCAGATGTACTTATAACAATGTATTGGGTTCCACAGTTAGACGATGTTACCATAGGCTAATGTTACCTATGTTTAAAAAATTATGGTCATTTGTTTGAACGCCGTTTGTAAGTAAGTCTAGTTTGTAATTTGGAATTATGTTAATAAATGTTTTTCGAGCATTCAGTGCCGAACTATGGACATATCAGGACCGTATATAAAAAAAGAAAGTTGATGTTTTTTCGAAAACGAAACGTCGTACTGAAAGTCTGTAAAGGCTTTCTTGTTCAGCTCGAAAAGTTACAATGAAAAAATATTTTTGATTCTTTTACATCTGTTAAAATAATTTAACAAGTAAATAAAAAATAATATAGCAATATCGAAATCGTTTTAGAGATATTTTACTTCTGCAAACACCATGTAAAATGTATTTAAATTGTGCAACTTTTTCCTAATTTAACCAACATTGTAATTCCTACCGTTTCCAAGATTCCAATGCTATCTCATTCTTATTTGGACACCTTGTATATCGTACCTTAAATTTTTATAATGTGATAATAAAAGATGCTACCTATTGGGTTAAGTTTAGTAAAACTGACTAATTTTGTTTTTTCAACAAGACAGCGCTAAGTCAAAGGGAAAATATCAGTTTCTTAACAAAAATTCTTTGCTTTTCATGTAAATAAAGATATGTTCATAATTCTACTCCTATGGCGATGAAGGCATTATTTTTAAATGCGCTGTAAAAATTGTAAGCCAAAAATTGATCTTGCCTTGCTTGACAGTGACTTCAAATTTCGTAGAAAACTTTTAAGACTTCGTTAAAAAAAAATAAAACTGTGGGAATCCCCCTAAATGTCAAGGGTAGGGGATACATGATATCAACTACATACCTAAATTCGCTGCCGACATCAAGTTAGACCTCGACCTCTTAGCAATATTGTACAGCACACAAATCACGTGTCTTAACAACATATGATTTTCTCTCGGCAGGTTGCTGAGCAGTCTTCTGAGTAGATCCAATCTTCCGCTGGTGGCAGCATTTAGCCATTCTTGGACGTTGCCACAGAGAAGAGGTTCTGGTAGGCTCCTTAAGAAATCTTTTAATAGGGCACCGAGAAGGAGAGCCGGTGTGTTGGCGATTTCTTCACAAACTGCCGCACCTGTAATATAAATTAATTATTATGAATGTTTATATTGGAAAAAATGTAATTATGATTTGAAAATTTCAAAAATGACTTATCAAAAAGGAAAAGAAAGGGCTGAAGACCAGGTCAGATATCCAGTGACATTTATTTTTCTCGTGCATTTAAGAACTATGAAATTCAGGTTTTGCGTAATTCTTCAATAATTTAAATTGATCAATATTTTCCGACCCACCCCACTTTTTTGAACATTGGGTTTTAGTGTCAAACACAAAAAATAATATAATTACATAGGAAGATAAAAAAATAACTGCATTATAAATAATTTTTACACAATTAAGCATCGAATTCCATAGCAGAAATAACTATATAAGTACTAAGATTCGACCGATAAAATGGTAGACCAAACCACATAATAATTTTATGATTTTTGAGTATAACATAGTTACTTTTGAAAACATCAAATTAGAATGTAAATGCATTCCATTGAGTGATAAAAGAAACTGACATTAAACGCTTATTCCTTATTTTAAGTTGGATTAAAGCGCTTTTTAGATAAAAATCGTACTAACTACACAATGAAAACTAGTGCCAAAAGTAGAAGAAGCGTTACTTTCGATTAGTGACCGATTATTTTTATAAACGTATTTCCTCAAAAACTACTGCATCAAATTTAAGAAATTTGGAAGCGTCGAAAAAGGAATTCGGTGACCTTTAAAATGAGGTATCAACCCTAATCCCATTAAGGGTTGGAGCTTCCCCCTCGAAATAAAAATCGACGGGTCCACGCAATTTTCTTCTACGAATGATAAATATGAGAAACGGCCTTGTTTCGTTTTCATTGGCCCACCCTGTGTATTATGTGGTGTAAAGTTAAATTAGGTGAACGGTTTCTAAACGAATTACTCTTTTAGATGTTCCAATTAAAGGTGATGAAGTTCTAACTGATCTTAAATTACAGACCTAAAAATTATTTTATGTATTTTAAAATATTACTAACCTTGAGAATTTGCCTTTTCTTTTAACTCCCTCAGCGCTCTAGCAGAGGCACATCGTCTGAAAATGCCTTGCGTATGAGGTCCTCGCTGGAATAATGCTCTCAAACATGATAGAATGACAGGAGGTAAACTGTTATTGGCACATAATCGAGACAACGGTACTCCGAACACTCGTCCGCAACTCTGTTTTCTAAACAGCTTTAACGGGGTCCTAAAACGTAAAAATTATTTTGATTTAAAACCAACTTTGAATATTAGTTTGATAGACGCCTAAACCTGCCCCAATTAAATTTAAAATAAACCCGTATGGAATTATACAAATTATACAGGATGTTTCAGAAGCACGGTATGTAACTAATTCTAAGAGAAAAAGTTCATATGAACATGTGTCCTGAGTTTAGGGTGTTAAAGTTTAAAAAAAAAATAGGTTTTTCATAATTTCTTTAAATATCCTTTTCCCGAATATATTGGAATTTGGTACCGTTATTCATAATGATAAGGGGCTTAATTAGCCCTAACTAGATTAAATTTATTAAGTTCAGTGGCGTCCCGGGAAGTACTTTAACAAATATTATTGACAAGAAAATGTACGCCGCTGACTTTTTTCTAATTTTGATATTTTTTTGCGGATTTACCAACTAATAATACAACTTTTTTTGTTCCTTGAATTGTTTTCGCATCTTGCTTTATTTTCGGGGAAAAAATAAAAACTTTATTGCATGTACAAAAAAAATACATATATGTATTTCAAAGTTAATTAAAAAATGAGGGTAAAGGTAAGTTTTGATGTCTAATGTACCTGTTTTGTCAATAACACGTCAAAAATGGATAACTTTACTAACGCTGAAATGGCCCAGATGCATTTCAATTATGGCCTAGCAAATGGAAATGCTGAAGAAACTCGGCAAGTTTATCAGGAATGTTATCCAAACAGAGTACTGCCATGTACCAAAACATTTAGACAGCTCCATACAAGATTGAGTGAGACTGAGAGTTTTAAACGCAGTGCGGAACTTCCTGGCAGACCTGCAACAGTAACCACGCCTGAGTTAGAAGAGGATATATACTTCAAGAGATAGAAGATGATCTTTCAACTAGTGTCAGGAAGGTAGCAGTACAACTTCAAACAAGTGCATCAACTGTTTGGAGGGTTTTGCATCTTTATCAACTATACCCATACCATATTCAACGCGTGCAAGCTCTGCTTCCCCGTGATTTTCAGCCAAGGTTTGATTTTAGTAGGTGGTTGCTGCATACAGTAGTACGTAATAATGATGGTGCCTCTTTTTAAGAGAAGCCATTATAAATTTTCATAATGAACATTTTTGGGCGGACGATAATCCTCATTAAATCAGAGAAGGTCGTTTTCAACAACAATTTTCGGTGAATATATGGGCAGGGATCATTGGCGACTATCTTATTGGACCATACTTTTTACCACCTTGATTGAATGGAAACTCCTATACGCAGTTTCTATCTGAAGAATTTGACGTTCTGTTAGAGGACGTACCTCAACAAATAGGTGGTTCATGCACGACGGCGCCCCAGCTCATTTTAGCCTAGTTGGCCAGCTCGCAGTCCCGACTTGAATCCTCTAGACTATTATTTTTGGGGTCACCTAAAGTCTCTTGTTTACAAGACGCCTGTACTAGATAAAAACGATTTAAGAATTCAAATTATTGAAAGTTGCAATGCGATACGAAATAATTCAGGCATTTTTGAACGTGTAGAGAATCAATATTGAGACGATTGCAATCATGCGTTTTATCAGAAGGTGGCCATTTGTAACATTTGCGGCAAAAGTTGTATTATTAGTTGGTAAATCCGAAAAAAATATTAAAATTAGAAAAAAGTCATTGGCGTACATTTTTTTTATCAATAATATTCGTTAAGGTGCTCCCCGCGACGCCACCGAACTTAATAAATTTAATTTAGTTAGGGCTAACTAAGCCCCTTATTATTATGAATAACGATACCAAATTTCAATAAAATCGGGAAAAGGATATTTAAAAAAAAGTATAAAAAAAACGATTTTTTTTTAAACTGAGACAGGGATTGTTCTTGCGTATTAAATATGAAATTTTGCCGTAAAATTCATTAAATAAAATAAATACGGTACCCCATCAGTGTGCAATAGGGTTTAAATCTGGCAATTGCGCAACTAACCTCAATTTCCCGATCTTCAAGGTATACTAGTAGCCCACTTGACATATTTTGAGAAAAAAACGTTATTTTTACGTGAAAATGGTAATGTTATTTCCCTTTACCAAAAACTTCGTTTTAAAAACGTGATCTTTTTTTAATACGGTTATTTTAATGTAATTTTTGTTCACGTTGTAATTTGGTTACATTTTTACATTAATTTTACGTAAATAAAAGTAACGTTACTTATAAAACATTTAATTTGCATTATGATTTATAACGTCGAAATAAGTAACCTATTTTTCACTTTATCTTAACATTTTTAAATTTCGCGCCTAAAACCCAGCGATCGGCGATTGTCACGTCTGTCATAGACGTTTGACGTTGTGTTGTGAGTGTATAGTGTATAGTGGAAGAGTGGAAGGAGCAGTTTTTGGTGAAAATTTTGGATAGCACCGAATCTCTTTTGAGTTTTGTGAGTTTTCGTTTATTGTAAGCGTAAGTTGTTCTTAATTTTATGATTTAGTCTTTATGAAATAACTGTTGTTTGTTCTTTATATATTTCACGAGTTCTTTTGTTTTTTACCACAAACGCTTGAAGGGCAAAATGGCGCCTCGTGAATTTTATTTTCATTACAAAAAAAATGCTAAAAGGATCCCTTTAATGTAACAAAAATACCAGCCTTTTGAAGTTAATTCCAAATATAAAACGAGATACGCCACTCTATTTTTTCCTTTAATTGAATAGTTCTCTAGATTCTACATTTTAACCTCTACAAAAAATGATTATTGTAGTTCTTTATTACTATTGAGGACCCTTGAAAATGTTTCCTATGTAATGTAATATCTCGTGTAATTAGGTTGTTGGAACAATATTTAAAAAATGTTTCGTTTTTAATTTAGAAATAGCGCAAGTTCAGTTTGGAGGAACTACTGAGTACTCGATGGAAAAAATAATAATGGACCACTTAAGGTATGCCGCGAACCGTTAAAGAAACAAAAAAATGAAAACTTATACTATATAGGTACTAGATTTTAAATTAAAATAAGTTAAAATTTGTAAATTGTATACGGTAAACTAAGGCAACTTGAAAAAATAAAAGTTCATAACTTGAATGTTTTGTTGTTTATTTATAAGTACCCAAATAATAATGTATGAAATAATAGGCTACTTTCCTGAGGAAAAATTTAGTTTTATAAGTTAAAAATATGTTACAAAAACGCAGAATTGTACCATAATATAATACGTTATAAAAACGTTAAAATTAGTAACGTTATTTTAACCAACGTCAGAACACCGTAACATTAAGCGTGTTTTACACATTGAAAACACGTTTATTCGTATTCTAACGTTTTTCAGTCTGACGTAAAATTATACATGAAATTCACGTTTTCTTGCCAAGTGGGAGAGCTCGAACGATGTAAATAAAATGAATAGGATCCATTTTTACCTCAGTTTCAACTTGGCTTTTTATATCATTACGTGGTACGTGCGTCCAAACAATATATTTTATTTCAATTTTAAAACACTAACCTGAGGTCCTAATCCTAAACAAACCTATAAACCAAATCGAAATTTTTGTCTTTCAACAGACCACACTCACTCTGACTTATTTTACACTAATTTAGTCCTTTTCTTTAATAATAATAATAACAAACAACCGACAATTAATGAGTATCAAAACCAAGGAATAATAACTGTGAGGAATGAAACACAAAGTCTGCTCCACTAATTTAATAAAAAAGTTCAGATTAACATCCCAAACATGTTTCGAAGGTATAAACCTTCATCTTCAGTGGGTAATTATTAAGATGTTATTTATGAAGAGACCAATGACATTGTTAAATTTATTTAAACTAATGTTGCAGAAAAATTCTTTTTAAGAAGACATATATAACTTTAATTAGATAACTAATACATATTATTTAGATTAAAGTAAAATTTTTATAAAACAAAATGAATTCAAATTGAATTTGGTTTTATTTTAAATTTATTAAAAAACCCAAATTTTACTGGGAAAATGTAATAGGGTACGACCATCATGGTGGATTCGTACCAAATGGTGCATTTGTTTAAACATTAGTTTAAATAAATTTAACAATGTCATTGGTCTCTTCATAAATAACATCTTAATAATTACCCACTGAAGATGAAGGTTTATACCTTCGAAACATGTTTGGGATGTTAATCTGAACTTTTTTATTAAATTAGTGGAGCAGACTTTGTGTTTCATTCCTCACTTAAAATATTACTCCACTGTGAGATGGACTACTTCCATAAAAATAATAACTGTACCTACTTAAATTTACCGGCAAATCTATTTTTGCCGTTTCGGTGTGTGAAATTTTCAAATATGTAGTAGTAACAGTAGTGTATGTTTGGTTGCCTATCCTAAAGCCTGAAATTTTGAAGTTCTTTTCTTATGGCAGGGTCAGCTTGCTGGGCCTAGTTCTGGTTACAAAGGCGACTTGAAAAGTAAAATAATTAATTTGATGGTGGCGTGTTTACGAGTAATCAACTATGACGTCCTGGGTTACAAATTACAAAGGCGATTTAAAAAGTGGAACGGTTATTCCCTGGCAGTTTGCGGGTCATTAAAAATGCAAATTGATCTAGGTAAATAACATATCCAGTCTGTTTGACACTGGATCGCCACTGGCTTATTAAGCGATTTACCTACCCTACCCTTTAAGAAGAACCGTTCCAGATAAACAAGATTAGTTCTTTAACCGAGATGGACACCACACAAGTACATTATCTCCTTGCTGTCTGTGGACCTCTTGCTTTTGGACTACTGCCAAGGGTCCTGCATTGTCAAATTATCCCCAAACTCGTCTTCCTCGTGTATCTGTTCAAACCGAGACTCGTCCGTAAACAAAAAGTGTGCCCAGTCATTTCTAATCCATTCTTTATATTGTTGTGCCCACTGAAGTCGGATGGCGCGCTTTCATCTAGACAAAACACAGGCAGCCGAATTGCTAATTGCACTGCAGTAGCGGTACCTCGAAGTGTAACCGTAGCCTGCACAATGACCAGATTTAAACCCTATTGAACACTCTTGGGATACGTTAGGTAGATACATTTTATGGCCATAATTAATATACGCAAGAACAACTGTTTCAATTACAATGCCTTTTAAGGGAATGGAATGCAATGAAGCAGCATCCAATTGATTATTGTTTGATCCTGCGAATATGCCCTAGAGGTGTAGGGCAATAATAATTAATAGCCGTGAAGGTATTATGTTATACTGGCAAGTGAAATAAATCATTTATTTGATAACGTATGCTTGTCCGCTAAATTATGTTGATGTGTGTATTTAAAAAAACAATAATAACCTATTTGACTATTTAATTGATAAAATAATCTTAGCACTTACTTTCTAGGACTGGGTTTGATCGTAGGTCTCAACTCAAATACTATATCACATGGTATTCGACTTTTATTGCAATGTTGCAAATCAAACCCTTCTTCTGCACACAACGACTGCCGTAGCCTTGCCAGCTGTATTGAATGAGGTCTTTCGCAACCTAAAATAAAAAACAAATAAAAAAAACGACCAACATCTGAAAAATATCTAAAGTCTACGTCTAATCTGAGTAAATTTCCATCACCCAATCCACCCAACCGTCGAGGGCAATTTTTCGAGTTTAAACGGAAGTTAAAGCTCCTGTAGCCAAGTGCACCAACGTTTTTAACCCAGGGTTAAAAATTTGTAGTGCACCGTGTTTGAATCTTAGGGTTAGTTTTAACTCGTCACTCGTTAAATACGATGAGTTATAAGAGAGTTAACAAATCGTTTACTGCATTGTGGTTATGTTTAGCAGATATTCGCTCAACAAATAGAAAAAGAATTCAAACAATATACTGCAGATCGAAGAGGAAGAGGATATTTTTGAGAATGACATGGAACTTTTAGAGCTAATTTATTTCCAGACGTTGGATGATTTTACCTTCTCCAAGTGGTTTCGACTGTATAAAGCTTCTGTTTAATGAAGACAACCTTATGTTACTTTATGTGTAACAATGTGTAAGTTATAACAATATTGGAAATTTTTATCTCCATAGGACAGGGTATTTTTTCTAAAAATTAATACCAGCGTTAGTCCAATAAACCAATTATTATTAGCCACGCTTAGATTTTTTTATTGTTATTTTACTTATTTTTATTACCTATTTACTGCAACTGATTTAAACAAATAATGCAGCTTTGTTTATATTCTGAAGAGCTTGCTGCATGTAAGAAAAACATGGACATGAGTTACACATTGCAGTACGAAAGCAATTATTAAATCGTGAAATATAACAAGTACGACTTTAATTTTCTGTACTGTGGAATATCCATTTCACCAAGCATGTAGCCCATCACATATCAATTATATCTTAATTGTGGTTGTAATATTGTAGTATATTATAAGGTTTATATTATTTTACTCTAAATGTCATGTTGCATGTCTTAAATCTTAAATTTATATTTTTCTATTGATGAGTGTAAACAAGCCTTAAGTATATTAACATTAATAAGTCGATCTCATCTTATTTTGGTATTTTTTCCAAAGGCTGTAGTATAAGTTAGGTGCGGGCAATAAAGTGTTCTTAGTGTTCCCACTACACCTAACTAGAACTTTCTCTAACATTTGCGACTTTGTCATGATAAAATTATATTAATTTCGGATAAGGTAACCTTTGCGCAGTGCAGTAGATTTAAAATTAATCACGAATTAAGTCGGGTTATGTATTACTACCGTTATAGCCAGTCAGTGCACTTCACAGAACAATGTGCAGTGTGCACTTGGCTATTGTAATTAAGTGAACGTATGCGACATGTAGCATGTGGCGTCATCTCGCGGCAGTCGAGAGTATCAACCCATCCAAACCAACGAGAACTTATAGACGTTCAGAACGCTGAAATGGAACCCGCAGCTACGCGTTTTTACATCAGGTGGCGCAAAAAGACAGTTTATCGGTTTATGCGTACCTACCAAAAACGCAAATCATCAGCAAGGCTTACTGATGAGCTGTTATACGGCAAAACGCGTTCAAAGATTGGGTCTGACGGAAATAAAAAGGGACGAACTCTTTAAAGTTAATTATAATTAAGTTTTAATAATTATTGTGATGTGAACTGTGAAAGTTTTAATATCTAAAATATTTGTTTTTAAGTGTTTCTGCCCTCTGCTAAATCAAAATAAATAACTAAGAAATTTCGTGACGTTAGGTTTTAAAACGCTGATAATTTAACCCTAGTGCGAATTAGCGATAATTGCACTAGTGCAAAATTGTCGCAAAATTTTAAGAAAATTGTCTGAAAATAAACAAAACGTCAGATTTGGCAGATGAAGGAATTTTTTTGCAGAATGGCCTCATCATATTTCCATTACCTATCAAAGGACAAGGTGCATTGTCTCTATCTCTTGTATATAAAGTATATGATGTGTCACACGTTCGTGATTCATCCAAGGCTAATCTAGCAACATCAGTGGACGACGTTTCAGGTCCCACCCCCAGAGTTTTTGAACATTCAGTGCCACTCAGTGGGTCTCTGTAGACAACCTAAAAAAGAAGATGAAGTAAGGACGTAGCAAAACATTGACCATTGAATAAATGCGCATTTGCATTAATTCATTGTATAGGTGATTTACAAATACTTTACAAATGAAATTTGTTTAAATCATTAATTTGTAGTATCGCTAGACTTATATAATATATAGTATAATCTCTTAAAGCGTATCAAAATACCTTTACATCATCCTGTCCGTAATAATGCCGGAATATTATTTGCAGTGCAGCAGGAAAATATTCGAAGACTAAGAAAACGGAGGTATTGAAGTACGAGGAGCCCATATTCCATATTGAACATTTGCCAAAATAACATTTAAACGTTTTTATTATTTTTGTAATTTAATAACATTGTAAATTATCTAAGCTTCCATCAAACCTTTGAAAGGTTTTTGGACTTGACAATGTCTGAGCTGGAAATCTTTCAGCATACAGTCTTCTTGCCTTCGAAGAGTTGGAAAGCGCTTCCCAAAAATTAAATACCCATTTTCAATTCCAGTTTATAGTTATTAAGACAATGGCTTTCTCTAA
This sequence comes from Polydrusus tereticollis, assembly GCA_963920685.1. Classification (NCBI taxonomy): domain Eukaryota; kingdom Metazoa; phylum Arthropoda; class Insecta; order Coleoptera; family Curculionidae; genus Polydrusus; species Polydrusus tereticollis. Next base: position 70,053,714 of record OY987333.1, on the reverse strand, counting down.
TCCATTTATTAATATTTTTTTTATAAAAATCTGTGAACAGTTTGTTGATGATTCTTTAATAGAATAATTTTAAAGGTACCGAGATATTAAAAAGTATCTTTGTCAAAAGTGGTTATGAAGTGAAAAACGGATATCTTGATGTATCATTCTTTTGAAATAGCTCTCTCAATTTAGGCTACTTTGGATGCCATGACAAAAATTGAAATGAAAGACTAAGAACCTTTTTAACTCTGTTGTTAGTACTAACAAAAATGCAAATCAAAGTAACTGTTGGATGCATAAGTTAACACGGCTCAATTTTAAAAGCATTTAGCATTTCTGGCGTAATAGTTGCACATTCTTCAACAACCCTTTGTTCTAGTTCTTGCAAAGTATGTACAGGAGTTCTGAAAATTCTTCAAGGTAAAAGTAAAAACTCTCAAGCTTATCATCCGGTCATCAAAAAACTCGTGAGGAAAAGCTATAGTATATAGTCTCGTGTCGTATATGTTGTGGACCATCCTGCCGAAAATAGTTCATCATCGTGTAATTGTTGAACAAATTCACACAAAATGTTGTTTGTGTACCTCTGTGCATTGACGGCGAACTTTAAAAAAATGGGCCCAATTACTTTTCTGTGCGAAATATACGTCAGCATCAGAAACTGCCATCCAAACACCAATTTTTTGAGCATGTAGTGGAGATTCATCTAAGCTATGCCGTTTGTCAGTGATCCACATTCTCATAATTTGAGAATCGATGTTCGCTTCGTCATAAAAAAATATTATGGCTAACAAATTAATTCATTACATTGCCAGGACAAGGGCTTGATATGATTTCATCTTATATGGATATATCTTCAATTTCTTGCACCTGATGTTTCAAAGGTTTTGTAGGCTAGTACTCCATAGGCTGATAAACGTCAGAAACAACTTCTTCTGTACGAATGATTGGCCTACCAGCAACTTTTTATACCAGTGTGATTCTATTGCTAATACCAACACCAACATAACTCTTTTTTTTTCTGTCTCCTGATGATGAACATTTAAAAAATAATATTATTTTAATAAACTTGTGGAGAAAGACTTTTTTGCTTTTCGTTTTCTCCCCCGTACCTTTTTACAGTCACAGGGCCAGTTTTCGCGAAAATCTATGCAATATCAGCTTAAGATGACAATAGCAAGAAAACTTCACCAGAACTGCTTGATAAATTCTGACAATTATAGAATGATTGACATACAAATCAACTTATCCAAGATAATTTTTGATATCTTGGTGAAATAAGAATCTAAGTATTCAAGCTTAATTTATACCACGAGATTTTTTAACATACTGAGGTAGGAACCAAAACAACTTACTTTAATGTTAGTAACTGGCGGTTCTAGCCTTAACTGCGCAGACAGAGCTTGCCTCAGCTCCCTCCACCAAGAGTCTCTTGCGGCCTGTGTACAAAAGGTGACCAAGTATGTTCTTGCGGGAGATGGCCAACCTAAGAGGAAGCCCGTTTCGGATTCCGGGCAGGGTGCCATCCATAATTCTGATACTCTAACGCTTTCCTGAAAAAATACATATTATTAAACAGAGTAACTAATAAGTACAATATTTAAAGTGTCCTCCCGTGATCTATTCACTGAAAATACAAAATATTTCAATCAAAATCACTTCGTTATATTTTTCTTAAATATTTGCTCAGAAAAATATCTATACCTCTGAATATAAACACTGTACATAAAATTCAAGATTCATCATTAATAATTGTGTTTCATTGTTAACATATTTATCTATGATAATTTTTATTAATATGCAAAAGGAAGACGCTTACCAAAAAAAAAAAATAAAAATAGAAATAAAAAATTCACAAAGATTTTTCTCACGCAGTATTCCCGGTTTTTCCGAAATTTCCTTTAGGTGGACATCATGCTTATACAGGGTGTTAATGTGATCATGTTACCAACTTCTAGGGTAGATAGAACAGATGAAAAAAAAAATAAAGTTCATATGAACATGGGTCCGGAAACGCTTCCTCAGGGTGATAGAGCCCTTTGAAGATGGCCTTCATAAACTAGTTTTCGTTCTGTAGCGCAAGAACTACTTCAGCTACCGCAACTAATTTTGGGACGTAAATTACTGTTAGCAAGTTCATCTATATTTGACAATTGAACAATGTAAACTTTAACCAGGGACGTGCGAACCAGGGGGGTATTAGGGTAAATTTGACTCCATTCCTCTAAGGCTTCTATTTATTGCCGTTTTGGCATCAGATTATGATTTTCATATGCCTTTTACATAAAAAAGGGTACTCTCTATATAAGTCGCTAAATGTCACCTTTTCTTCGGAAATTGGCTGAAAACAAGTTAAGATACAGAAATCAATTATTGGAGTCTTAAACAAATTAGGTCAAAAGAACAATGAGGTTCAGTACAGATATCAAGAGATAAATTAATCAGCGTTATTATTATGGTAGGTAGTACAAAAAGAAACTTAAAACAGTGCTCAAAATGCCTGCCACCACGCTTGATACATTTATTGCACCTACGCAGCTTAATAATAAAAATCTACCTCTATCTATCGGTGTTATATTAATAGGGTAAACTCACTGTTGTCAAGAATTTGTCTTTACTGCTGTCTGTGAACAACTTTTATCCATAATACAAAAATCGTCTAAAAGAATCAAATGTTTAGTCCTAAATATTTCTGATTTTCTTCCAATTAAAGATGGTGTCAAACAACGTAAAAATAATAACATTCCTCTGCTCGACGATATAAAAAAAACATTTTTTTAAAATTAAATTTGAAGCAAAGTTACCATCGTCCCCATATTTGGAACCACTGGGAATAAACACTAATAAAAAAGAAAAATGTTGTGTCCTTTATTTGAGGATGAAAGACGAAAACTATTTTGGATATATCTGCCATCAAATAATACCAATACCCAATACCTCGCGTGATTCATGCATTACTTCGGAAAATTAGAATTGCTACTTTTTTGAAATAGGAATAGTTCTCGCGTATTGTATTCATATCTTAAATGTACGTTTATTAAAAATTAATTTAAAATAATATTGAAAATTGCAAACGAAAATTAGAATTAGTATTCGGTGATTGAGTCCTTGTACAATATTAAATATGACATTTTAATTCTAACGACTATTTTATTGTGCCTTTGATATTTTATTGTTACCTTTTTTACCGTGAGCTTAAACTCAAACTAGCAGATACACAGTTATTTTAATGAAGAAAAAAAATCAGAAATATGGAAATAAAATGAGCAATGAAATAGTTATAAACTTTTAACGTACATCCGATTTGTGACAAAACTCTATATCGTGCCACCGTCGCGAACCTCACCGCGTGTAGTCTAGAGGGTACTCCGTAACCGCACCGTGTGACATTGTCGCGTTTACCGTGTGTCATCAGTCCGTTCCTTGTCATATCAAAGTTCGCCCCGTCAGGAAAATGTTAGCGACGCGGTCACGACACGGGGTCTTGTCACAAGTCTGGACGTACCTTAATATAGGAAAAGATAGGGAGGGAGGTTGTGGTTCTGCCGGCCTAAAAAATTGCATATCATCATGGATTCTTGCTATCATTTGCTGAAAGAAATATTTACCTTCAATTTAAAATTTCCCGCCGACCTCGGTTTAGCAACCAATAGCAAATCAGAAAACAAAAAGAGATGTCTAGGCTTTGCGGCCAAGTGAATCTGAGATGGTGACATCGCACAGGGAGCTTCCATTAAAAATATCCTGTTGCACGTTCTGTTGTTTTCCATTATTGTGAGGTCGCCGAGGGACTTTTTTCGAAACGATTTGTTTTTCTGCAAAAAAAAGAAATGATTACTTTAATATTGTTTTTGACAAATTATACAAAAAGACATAATATACAGGATATGTTCTAAATAGCACGTGATATTTGAAAAATAATTTTAATGGCAAGTAGAGTTGGGTTAAAACTTATTGATAGCGCATTTCTATCCTTAAGCGAGCCTCAAAATGTAGGATTTTTTCGAGAATCCGTTTCAAAATGGTAGTAAACTTTGTAACAGCCGCAATTGAGTAATTTTGTACAAACTTAATTTACTACCGTTGAACGTTTTATAACTAAAGTCTTACTAGCTAGTACTAGATACTTAGGTCAGAGAGAGTTATCTACATTTAAAATTAATGAGTACGTGACTCACACTATACAATGCTTTTCACCAATTCTATCTCTTAACTATATTAACTTAACAGGTTTTACCCTTTTGAGTTTTCTTGTCAGGTTGGTGTTATCGATGAGCTGGATGGCCTCAATATTGACGCGTTAAATGTTTACAACTTAGTGATGCTCTCGACAATAGTGAGATCTCGATGAATATCACTGTTTTTAAAGTAGGTACCAAGGAGCATTACCCATATTCCTTAGCACTTTGTTCTGGTAACGATGGATTATTTGGATATTGCTCTTGCTAACACAATTCTAGAGTTAAACGGTTTAGGGATTTATTTTTATACAGTGCCCATACAAAGTAGCTAGAACATTTTACGAGCTAGCGTAGAGAAACCTAAATGTTGATTGTCCTGGTATATGATCATTACTCTTATATTTAAAGCTCACTTAAACAGATTTCGTCACGTTAAATCTAAGAAAATTTCTCGAAAATAATTGGCCGGAGGAAAAATTTCCCGAATTACAATTGACCCAACTTGAAAATTGTAATTCACAATACAGGCGATACAGTTTTAGCCTTGGACTTTTTTTTTTGAGATATTTAGATACCCATTAAGACATAATGCTAACCTTTAATCCACCTTTTCTGAAAGAGACCAAAACCAACCTAAACCCCAAAAGGTAGGAGCAGAAGAGCACGACTCAGATTTAATTTCTTGGGTAATATAAAGTGTTTTGTTTTTCGATGATTTTTGGAAAACCTCTTGGTTTCAAAAGGTATCTATACCTACTTCTAGTTTTTCTATTGCATGTTGTCAATTGCTTCTATAAACATTACTTCAAAAATCTCCCAACTTCTGCCGCTGATTTTTTTCACCAATAAAGCAAGTTTCTCAAAAAATCTAAGAAGGAATTTTTACTTCTGAGCTAAAGAAATGCCACATGAGGTGCTAAAAGACCGTTTTCAACGTCAATTTTTATTGAATGCTTGGTTTGAAATTATGAGAGACTGGTTAATTGGACCGATATTTCTACCGGGAAAACACTGGTGGGGTGTAGTGGAATTGTTTGGAACAATCCAGTACCTGACTGTCTAGAACATATACTATTAAAGTCTTTTGGAGTAGTGCTATTTGGGCCAAAGAGCACTAATTTATTTGCTGCCAATCAATCAGCTTCCTGGTGATTTATTAAAATTAAATGATTTATGTTCCTGGCAATTGTTTTCGGAGACTTTTCCGGATACCCGTCTCGTATTGTTTGATATTCCACCTTTCAGTCCAATTATGTATTTGATTAGTGTTTGCAGTTTGTTTATTTCATAGATCGATACCGTTTATAAGCAATCCCGAGCTTCAGGATATTTACATGGTTAATTTCAAAATGAAAGCTAATTTTGTACAATGTCAGCTTAATGAAAATACTGGAACTTTCTTGTTCAATTCTATTTCTTACTCTAGGCCCTTGTGATACTCATTTATTAAACAAAGTGTTTTTAAGCAAAATCGAAATTATTTAAATATAGGAATTCATAATACAAGATATTTTAGATATGTTTCACCGGAAAAATTCGTGACCAAAATTATCCTACATATACTAATGATTTTTAAATATATTAATGTATTAAAAATTGCAAAGAACAAACGGTAATTTTGTCTTTTACCTACCCGATCAGCTAATATCAACTACGTATTATGACATTAAAATATTCATGCACGATACCAATTTCACACCTCTTCATTTACGAAAAAGCCATAAAATTCACAGGTTGTTGACACAAAAATATAAGTATCTTGCGCAACCAAACAGCTTAACCAGCAAAGAATGACGACCTTATAGGTATAATTTTTCAACAAGATAAAGAGACAGTTTATTGGATAGTTTCCTAAGATTTCTAAATGTTTATAGTATAAAAATATGTAAGGCTAACATTTTAGTTGGCATTTTAATGTCAGCGGAAAAACTGTTAAATTTGTATTCGTCTACTAATAGGGATAAAGATAACTCGAGATTTCAGTTTAAAAAATCGTAAAAATGCCGCGCATAATTATATTCCTTTTTAAAATAGAAATTTGAAACAATTGGAGATATTACTTAGAATGTATAAAGCGGCAAGGCGGTTGACGATCTAATACATCGGTGGAGTGGTAAGAGGGATTATTTTTTTTTAAGATGGTACAATTTTAAACGGTGCTATAACGGGCACCTATGACAAGTGCAAATTTAAACCGCCTAAACAAAAATTAACATTAAAAAAAAAAACGAAAAGTGCGTCAGACGACACGGGCAAAGGAGAGGAGGATTTCAGAAAGTCCGACCAGTTTTCACCACCTACCAAAACCGGTGTTGATCGCGAAACTAACCTTTTAAGTAATTCTAACATATACTATTGCCTTTTAGCAAAATAATTTAAGGGGGCTAACTAAAACAGTGAGCTGCATCAAATACAGAATGTTAATGTATAACCAACTTTAATCAGAATCACTAACGCCCAATGTATCAATGTCCAGTTCGTGATAACAGTCACATGACTTTCATGACAACAATTGTTCCAACAATGGTATCCTTAGAAGTTATCTTGTAGTTAGAATTAATAGGGCATTCATACCTGGCGTTAGATAATTGTGTGTGGATGTTTTCGCATGCCAAGGGATTCAGTTAAATCTGACACCGTGGCAAGTTTACAACATAACCTAAAAGTGACAGGTGGCTATCATTTGTGTGTTCTTTTAAACTTGAGCACTTATGAAGTGTTTAATTATTAAGTTAAACAGGTATGGTGATTACAAGTTTCATCAGATCTATATCCATGAACAAATAATGATAAAATAACAATGTCTGTTTTTTACAGGACCTACAACAATAAATACTCCTTTTCGGCAAAATTTGGGGGGAATAGGATCACCGGATTTAATTATGCCGAACAAGTATAAGCCCGATCCACGCGGAAAACGATATAAAAAAACATTGTCAGGAGATCATTGCGAAGGCCAGTGCTGCTGTAAATAATGAAACAATGAGTATTTAAAAGCTACAAAGCCCAGATACAAAAAAACATGATGGACCGACTACATTGACCGAGACGGAAAAAAACGGTTTGGCAGAAAATCTACAAATGTGCGCAGAATGGGGGTACCCGCCAGATTCTTATGGACTACACCTAATAATCAAATATTGTCTAGATAGACAAGGAAAAACAATTAAAAGATTTAAAAATAATCTTATCGGTCGTGAATTTGTTTATAGTTTTATGAACCGGCACAAAAAAACACTTGCTGTCCGATTTTGTCAGAACATCAAATAAACTAGGGCATCTGTGTCTACTCAGGTGATTAGAAATTCATTTGACCACCTAGAAAATTCTTTAGTGGGCATTCCACCATCCAACATCGTGAACTATGATGAGAGGAATCTAAGTAATGATCCTGGAAAAACTAAAATTATAACTAAGAGATGATGCAAATAATTAGAACGCATTGTAAATCAAATAAAATCTGCTGTGTCGATAATGTTTGCGGCGTCAGCTAATGGTCAAATACTTTCCTGCTATGTTGTTTATAAGGCCAGAAACTTATATTTAACCTGGATTGAAGGCGGCCCAAAAGCAACGAGATATAATGTTAACACATAGTGGATGGTTCGATCAGATAACTTTCGAAGATTGGGTTAGAAGCGTTGCCCTTCCCTATTTAAAAAATCTTAAGGGAAAGAAAGCCCTTATAAATAATTCTCCCGAGATAATATCTCTTTGTAAGGAACAAAACATAGATTTTATTTTTCTGCCAAGTAACTCTATCCGCTTACCTCATCCAATCGTCATAGCTTTCTTTAGACCACTCAAGATGGATTGGAGAAAAATTCTACTTAACTGGAAATAGGGCTAAGGAATGAAAGAAAAAGAAATATTACGAGATATATAGGAAAAAATGCTGCTAACAATATTAAATCTGGTTTTCGCGAAGCTGGAATTGTAAACTACACGGCGACGATGATCAACATATTAATCAAAATTCAGATACTTCTTTCGACGATGTCCTAAGGAAATGCGATATGGTGATAAAATAACAAAGAAAAGAGGAGAAAAGAAGGTTTCCGTTGGAGAAGGTAAAAGTGTAGCTCTCCTGGAATTAAACTCAGATAGTAGTAATAAAGGCATGGAGATAGAAAATAAAAACAAAGAATCAGCAGATCATGCTTCCTCAGATTCAGAAAATAAATCACCAAGTGTTCCCGTTGTTTCAAAAATTACAACTTCAGGTTCAGTTTTTAAATGTTTCTCCTGTGAAAGAGAGTAAAGAAAGATGATGTGTTGCTTGTCAGTTTTCAAATTGAAACGAAAAAAGCTAGTTCAAGCAATGAGCTGAAATATTATATTTGTCAAGTGGTACAAAAAAACACGCAGTTATTTTTGGGAAACTCCCTCAGAGAAAAAATAACTAGAGGCTTTCAGGAATATGTGTACTAATTTCCGGAGAAGAGGAGTTCACAGAATTTAATTTTAGTGACATGTATTTAAAACTTAATGTTAATTTTAATAATTTTTAACTGAAATTGTTCTAATTTAAATGCGTTTTAAGACGTTGCATACAAAATGTTAATAGTTTTGAAATAAAACATGCATTTTTCCTAAATTTCTACTTTTTTTAGTACTATTTTTAATGAAAATTATGCAATTTTTATAAATGTCTTATTCTTTGTTCATCCGATTCACCTGTAACGCTGTAAAACGGTTAAACTAATAAATGTGTAGATGATCCCATTCTCTCCTACTGTGGGGTGAATAGGATTAGAGCCTTAAAAAAAATATTTGGTGCAGTAAACCCTATCCAAAATTCGAAATAAGTTATAGTATTAAACTAGAATCATATTTTTAGCAGTACCCGAACCTTTACCCACGACGAGTATAAACAATACAGCTTTTCAAATTTCAAATCCTATTTTCCCCATTTCACGGAACTCTCCCTGATTGTTTTTTTTACCGGATATCCGAAATTCGAAATAAATCTGGATGCTAATCCAAATGACCAGGTAAACAATGTATTAAGCAATGCTTGGTAGCTCTCCTCGCCTCCTATGAATTTGCATAAGAGATTGCAAAGATTGTGTTATTGATACTTATACAATATAATTAATACACATAAAATTATTATATGTATAATGAATTGGAATACATTTTGACATAATATATTTCCAACTATTATTGGCTTAACTGGGATAAATAAAAGCTAGTGAGTAAGATACGAAGAGTTAATCAACTTTACCTACCATCGCACGCAAAATGGGCAGGATAAGAAGTTTTATCTCACGGACGTAGATAATATCTAACATCCTTAACAGCATTATGGTATGTTGTCCCTATTATCAAACATTTAAACACAGCATTTTGAAGATCGTATTTAATAATATATTATAAATCTATAAATAGCTATATATAAATAAATTTCCACAAAATTAAAGTTCTGGGGGCGGTAAAACCTTACATGGGGAATTAAAATGATTATTTATGAAAGCGTGCCCGGTATTTAGGGGTAATATTATAGGACGGTAAATAAAACATGAATTCACTCATCAATTGTATAGGTACTCTTCTCTTTTTTAACCAGAAGCCTTGAAATGTTTGGCTGCCTCTATAGTTGTCAGAAATAGTCTTTTTTGTTTAAGGATTCTGTTAGCCTAAAATTGTTTTTCGAAAAATATTTCAGCTCACTTTTAGATACTCAACTTATTTTATTAATTAGTATCAATAACATCAAATTTATCGTTGAACTAATGAACGTTTTCTGTTTTCCAAAGTCAAATTACAGCAAAGACGTACAAACATAACTAAGCTTAACAATACGATTCAATTTACAATCGACGTTTCCATTGCCCTTATTTGGAAGACCCATCGGTCATTGGAAGTTCCTAAATAATTATGTCGACCGCCAGAAAAATGCCCATTATCGAAAATATTTTAAAATATTTTTTCAAAGTGGCCACATTTCACCAAATCTAAACGAGTCCGTTAAGAGTCTCTTAATGTAAAAATCGTAAAATGCAATGATAAATAAATCAACTAATCGCCCCTATTAATCTCTAACTACTGACAAACGTTCGAAGAATGTCTTCACATTGTTTATGTAAATGATCTTCAGAAGAGCTCTCGCCAAGAGCCGTATATCTCCCGCTCCCTTTTGGACGGCAAGATGCGATCTCTCCTTTATTTATTTCAAATCGATTTGATAATTGCTGCTAAACGACTAGTTTGAATAACTTATAGCTCTCTTGCTCCTTTTGGCGAGATGCTTTAGGAAATATTGGTCGTGGTGGTGCCATTTTATCCTAATCTGGCGACCAGAAGAATGGGAAAACGTCGGAGTGGGAGATAGCAAGAGAGAAAACGGAATGAGTAATGTAGAGGATACACATTTTTTTAAAACATAAGTCTGCTATAATTGAACTATGATTTTACACAATTGTATTAAAAATTATTAAGAGGTACAATGTAAGAATATTTTAATCTATACAGGGAAATTTACAAACGTGGGACAGAATAAACTTATAATTTTAAAATGGAATACCCTGTACATTTATGTTTTGTTAAATTATTAATTTAAAAACATAAAGAAGATAGTGACTCCATTATGGCACGGTATCTAAACTGGTCATATTAAACACAAAATTGCATTTTTTCCCTTCGTTCAAAAAGTGAAGAAGCGAGTATAATCCGCAAAGATCCAAGACCAACGTTAGTTGTTTCCTGCGCACACGCACCGCTCGCAGAGTGCCATAACGGATTGACCCTGCAGAGCTGTGCCCGATCATATAAAAAAATATGCACATGGTCTTTCCCCATTGAGAACTGCCCCAAGAAATCTGACAGGCTAGAAGTTGTATCATGTCAACAATATAAAGAATATATGTATAAAGTTTTCAGTGGTTTCAAGTCAATCTTGGAACGGCTAAAGTTTAGAGTCTCAGGTTTAGGAAAAAGGTACTTTTGCGTCGATAAAAAAGTGTACTTTTTATGCACCTTGGAACTTTTGCTTCTCCACTGCAGAACAGTAAGAGGTATGGTAATTTTCACAAAACAGTTTGTAAATTACACTACAGAGTTGTAATACAATCCTAGGCGTTAAACTTCATCGGAGGAACGTCGGCATAATAAGTGGTTTATTCCCGCTTCTAATCCTGATCATCCAGTTTCGTCCTAAAAAAACTATCAATACGACGCCAACGGTTACATTAAAAATGTATAAATAATTGCTGTATCGTGGGTTCTCACGAGTTCAGGTTCAGTTGGCATTTGAAATATCAACTAGTAATTAATAGTTAATAATAATAATTAATTATCTCCTGCAAAGGCCACTGGTTTAACCTAAACCAAATATTGTCATGGCGGAACATTTGGTTTAATCAGTTTACTTATTGGGCCTCAATTAGGATGGTAATAATATGTCTTAGTATTGTCAAGTTGCGGCAACAACCCTTATAAACAACCAACTGAGACTACTGTTGGATTCCATTCGTAGAAGAGGCAATCGCTTGATCGGCAACGATGATCTGATAATCTTGAAAACTTATTACATCGAAGATAGTTTGGTGACATGAGCCTCTTTTACACTGATTTCACCCAGAGGAGTACATGGTAGAAATACACGACAAACCACTGCGGCCCACCTGTTCGTAATTCAGTTTAGTATTCCTAGAACGATACAAATTTGTTTATTTAGAGAACGTGATCACGCTGGAATAGCATTTCCGCGGTAATGTCCCAACGAATATAATCTCGAAAGATTTTAGACAATCATGAGCCGCTTCCTTTGCCAAGCACTGCTCGCAGAGCGCCATAAAGGATTTTGTCGGCAATGTCTGTAGCTTATAATAAAAACATCGATTCTGGTTAACTATGATACCATTATTGGAAAAAAATGTTAACATTTGGGTAAGCAATAGGTATACATTTTGGTAAGTCATTTAAAAATATCCAGACTATTAGTGTCAACTTCCTTTATCTTGAAAAAGCACAAAATGTACTAATTCACGTCCTAAATTTTCATTACAGAAAATCAAAATTAATGTTAACATAAAGCGTTGAAATTGAAATTGATAATACAATAATATTGTGTCTAGCAGGAAAAATAACATATTCAGATAGTGATGACTATTTGCCGAAATAACTTAGAAAAAAATAGTTTTCCATCTTAAGGGTGACTAAACCACGACTATATGTCGCTAATAATCTAAATCGACTTTTTAGACTGTAAATAGGTTACTGCCAATTTGTTGACCCATTAAGGTTTAAAAAAGTAGTTCAGCAAGCGTCCAAGGACGAAAATATGATTTTCCTACAAGGTGCACATACTATTTTTGCCGCGATCGAAAAGGAAATAAAATAAATTGCAAGATTGTATTTAATACGCACTACGGGATCTTCCGAGTGTTTTTAAGCTAGGTTAGACCTGTGACTTCTTTTCTCTCCTCGTTCACTTTTCCGGTATTGTTTACATAAAATTTGTTATTGTTATTTGGCAGTAGCTTTATTCCCTTGTGTACATGTCGTGCGTTGTGATCTGGGATTCTGGTGCTGCTTGTTTTGGCGCCTTTTTTTACCGTCCTTTTAGACAATGCAGTGCTGATAGTGCTTGTCCACTATGACGAATGAGCTGGCCAATATTAAGGAACCAATCTTTAGGTAATTTGTGTGCCAACTCAGATCATGCTCTTGTATGTGGCTATGTTATGAGTTCATTAGTCGAATTGTCTGTACGTCTGTAGTAGTCGGTTATGATTTTTAAAAAGAACTCGTTTATGGTCTGTATTTTGCAGTCATTGTGAAGAACTCGGTTCATAGCATATCTCGGTACCTTCGCTATTCGTTTCAGCACCTTATTCTGAACTACCTTGAATTTATTAAGCTCCGCATTGCATATGTTATACCTCAAGTCAGGTTAGTCAGGGGAGTCAGAACCGGCCTGGCCAAGACCTTCTAGAGGTTCACCTTTATCCTGTTGCCAATTCTACTTCTGTGCAGCAGGGGGTAGATAAAGCTCAATTGTCGCATTGCAAGCTTTACTCTGTTAACTGAATTTAGCCTCTAATTCAGCCTTTGCTTTGGTCTAAGATAAGTCCAAGGTATTTAACTTCCTGACACCAATTCACTTGTACCCCGTTCACTCTAAGCTTAGTCTCATGCCCTCTAACTTTACTTTTTGAGAAAAATATGGCCTCCGACTTTAAATAATTCAGACAATCTTCCAAGCCGAACGCCATTTTTCCATAAGTTTAATGTGGCGCTGCAACCTTAAGATTACCAACCACGGTTGTACGTCAAAGAAAACCGCCCCCGTGTGCGCCCTTTTGTTAAAACCCGTCATGATATTTGATGTGAGTCTCGTTGTCTGCCTAAGTGTGCAGTGTTCGGTTCAAAAACCGAACTGTTGTATGATGTGAATAAATGAAATTCTGTACGGGAATTTTTTCTTTCCGGCCTAGGGTAATATTCTACTATTATTATATGTCACTGTATAGCAAAAATTAATAGCACTGGAATAATCACTTTTGTGGCGCCAAAACACGCCAGATATCAATGGATCCGAATAAACTTTTTTTAATCTATTAACTTTTTAAAGACTTTCGAGTAAAGTGCTTTGGCGATTCTTTAAACAAACATAACGTTTTAAAGTTTAAATCACAACTTGCCGTCCTAGGTGTTAGCCTACACAGGACTCAGCCTATGTGTAAATTCAGCATGGGGGTCATGTCAGCCATCCATCAGCAGCCTCAGAAAATGTCGACGAGCATAGCCTCAGATATGCAGTTTTCCAGCGATGGTCGTCCCAGGGCTATCCTGGCCGCAACGCGGCTGTCAAGACGTGTATAGCTGGCTTTTATAAGCTCTACATTCTACTAGTGAATGACCATATCTTTGGCAAAGTTAATAGTTATTAATTCTTGCATTGTTATAATCGTCGGTTAATGACAAAAGTACTAGTGACGCCACTTCGATAGTTTTTAAACGTGTATCCTTTTAAACGTGTTAAATGTTCTTTAAATTATTACTGAACCTCAAAAGTAAATTTTCATGTCTGTACTACAGAACCAAACTATGTCAAGTCTTCTTTCGAGAAAATTAAGTTTAAAAATATTTTTCAAGCAATTTTTGCAGTAGATTAGACAAATTGGATTGCAGATATGTAAAACTTAAAAACTAGTTACTAGCGCGTCCTCTAAAACCGCCTAATCGTATTTTCTTTAAGAGGATATTATTTTTTTTCCCAAAGTAACTTAACTTAGTTTGCCTCATAGGAAAAAAATCAATACCGGACTTAAATGATACTAAGTTCAATAAGGAATATTTAGTACCAAATTAAAATACATTTTTAATACAAAAATATTAAGTATTATATTATTAACAGAAAGAAAACTGGCTTGTTGGATTTTTCACCACAGTAGTGTGGCAAATTACAATAAAGATCATGAAAGGTTTTTGGTATCCAAGGAAATAGTTTTTGTAAGTATTCAAATTTTCTAGTAGGGAGAATTTTCAGTTCTTCTCGAATTTTGGACAAAATCTCAGGAATGACTGATGCGTTTCTGGTGTTTCTCGTCATTGTAAAGGTGGAAATTCATCAGTAAATTTATATTTATAAAAGAGAACTCCGGGATATTCTTTTCTCAGGTGTAAGTTGAGAGATTAAGAAATGTTCTCTCGAAACTGTTTTTTTTCTTCAAAAAACTATTGCCGTTTCAAATACTTCTGAATATGACAGATTCATCTGTCGCAGTCACATCAAAAGCTTTTTTTGTATTACATAACCTGACAACTCGTTGCCAGTCCTATGGAGTGGGGATTCTTAGTTGGGGAAAAAGATCACTTACAGTGAGGCACATTCAAAGTCTACCGGCATACTGATAACACATAAATAATTGGGTTAGGTTATGTGGACTTGACGTATTCCAGCGACGACTCTCTTAGAGGTAAATATTATTAAGATCACTTAACACGGTTGTACTTTAAGCAGACCTAACATTATTCAAAAAAGTTCAACTTCCGTGTTTAAGCAGGTAATTAAATATTAAAAATGGCCTAATTAAGATAAAGTGGTTTTCATGAACATGAACATAAATAACTCATTTTTTAGCAAAAGTTAACTTAACATGGTTTGGCTCTGAGGTACAGATATTCATATATCTGATTTACCAGAAATTTCACTTTAGAATCATCCTATTTTCAACTGTAAAAGATACATAGAAGATATGCGTGCTTCCGCACCTTATTTTAATGCTCATAATCCGTAGAATGGAGAAAAACAAAATCATTGTCGAACAACTAAAACTTGCGAATGCGGAACTAGACTTCCTTTTAAAATACCAGACCAGCAACAAAAAAGACAAATCATACATACCAAAGTGAATAGAATCCACTTAGAAAAGAACCCATCGAGACTGGAATACAATCACACATCTCAAAAACAATAAGCACTATTTACATACCGTAATAGTCAATTCATATGTAAATATCGTTCACACCGACACGATTACCGTATCATCCGCGCCTCGGCTGTCTATTCGTGAAATCGGCCCGTTAATTTATTCCAAATCTATTAAATAATTACCAAATTAGCATTAACGCTACACTATTATGTTTTCCGTATTATACGCCAAGCCTAGGGCCTATTGAAATAAAACGCAATATCATCGTGCTGCCTCGCGCCGTCGAATGAAATAAGTTAAATAGAATCATTGAACACTGGAAGAGTCTGAGCTGAGCGACTGTAACATCCATTGGTCAAAAGCAGATGCTTGCTATACGTATATCCAAGATACAAGTATAGGATACGATTAGGCTGTAACTGTTATGGTATAGGTAATTGATAGTATAGTATATTCATGGAGAAATTGATTAATAACTATAGCTGATATTTTTCCATTAAAAACAACTTAATCCCGATACGCATTCATCACATTTTATGTTAGAGACAGACCTGAAAAAGGTAAACTGTATTTTGAGGTCATTCGGAGAACTACTACCATACTACCAGGGTAATATAATGTAAGACACATAAAATTTGTTACTTGACATAATTTAGAAGCATAACAAAAGGAAACGTTAAAATGATTTGGCATTTAAACCGTATCATTAATTACCACATACAAGATATAAGTTAGGCTTGCAGAGACAGCAGATGTACTAGACATATTTGTCTGGTACGACTCTCTTACTTCATAAAGGTTTTATGGTGATACATCATTATTAACCTGTAAAGCAGAAAAAAGTTGACATGTAATATAATAACTAATACAGCTTTAGAAAATGTTGACGAGCAGCCTCAGATACGCAGTTTTTCAGCGATACGATATTATTATATTATCCCCTATAGAGTCAAAATTGACCCCCATGTCTCCTGGTTCTATCACTAATGTCAGAGCAATGATATAACTTATTACAAAATTATAGAAAGATGCGAATATCCGCTTGTGATTCTTCACTCTTATTTAGACTTTGTATTGCTTTTTACTGTTTAAGTATTTTGCGTTTTTAAAAACATTTTCTTAATATGCCTTGCGCGTTATTTTATACAAATCTCTGTTACTGCTATGTTTAAGTGGGATCTTAATTTTGATCTAATAGCAAATTACAACATATATTTATATTTATAAATTTAGCTTTTCAACAACATACAACGTACAACGTATGCAAGTGATATGGGGAAAGAAGTGATCAAATCTGTTTAATTGGGCCATTTTATAATTTTTTGTGCACTGATAGTTTTAAATTATTTTCTTCAGTTTCTGAAGAAATCGATTTTCTTCTTTCTTAACCTCAACTCAAGTTTACAGAATTTTTAAAAATTAAATCATATACGTCTCCGTATTTAGATGCTATACATCCTTAATCATCTAAAGGCATTAATGGAAGTCGTAATGCGTCTTGCTTCAATTTGAAACATGTTTTAATAAAGGTTTAATTTTTAAATAATTAACAACTGATTCCTTTTTTTGCTGAAGGGTAAAGCAAAATGTATTACGATTTCCAAAGTGCATTTCGATGATATAGGATACCTTAGACCGATTTCTTCCGAAATTAAAGATAACAATTTAAGCGTTAGTGAAAGAAGAAAGGGCTTAATTTAACAAATTTTATCACAACTTTCCCATGTCACTCGCATACATTGTTTTATAAACGCCATTTTATTTTTTGTACAATGGCTCTTACGCCTCCATTTTCAAAGTAAAATGGCAACGTGTTGTATGTCGTTGAAAAGTTATTTTGGAAAAAATCAATTGTACCATAAAAAATACTGGTTGCTATTTTTTATTATCCTTTACTATATTGCTGTGGTGCCGTGTACTCCTAAAAACTTTAATTCAGATACATACTGCCTATCTGTGATATCTGCTGATTGACAAAGTTTAAAGTTTTGCTGATCCAACAAGAAAATCTTAAAACATATGGTAGGAAACAGTAAAAGAAATGTAATTTAATGTACCTAAAAGAGTTATTGCAGGCAACATTTTCTAGATGCTTTTTGCCAAAATAAAAAGCAGATTACATGTTATTAGTCATAAAGTCATATCAAAGGAGAAATCCAAACAAGATCCCGGAAGTACAGAGTAGAAAATAGCTCATCTCATTGTTACTGTCCAATTAATAATCACCAAACAATATTTTTTGAGAAATAAGAACTAATTACATTTAAATTGGTTTTTAACCAGAAACAACATCTGTTTTGCGCAAAAACAAAATCTTTTCAATTATGACAAGCACTAAAAACTTAACCTGTTGCTTGCTCGGACTCTACAGGGTGCTACAAATTCGAATGTATGCACATGGGGATCTTGGAAACCGGAAGAGTTACAAAGTCAGTTAACTTGAGTCAAGGTTGCGCAATTTAGTGTTTAATAAAATTGCGTCAATATAGTTTCGATTACTTCCGGATATACCCGGGAAAATGGAATGTTATCCTGAGTTACTCGAATACTCGAAGAGATACTTGGAAATAAATTATATTTCTGCATTCCAACTTTTTTTGCTCTACTGATTGATAATGATTTATCACAATCAACCTTTTATCAATTAAGAAGACTCAAGAAAAAAGTCCAACATGCCTAGTACGTCTTCTATCTCTGCATGTCTAACTTATTTCTTATACCGGGTGTTGCATCGTCGAGCGGGACATAGGAAATCCCTTGTAATTTTAAATGGGGTCAATTATTGGCTTCCCTAATTATTTTAGAGAAAAATTCTATTTAGGTTTATTAAAGAGCACTAAAACCCACATTCAAAAGAATAACTTTAGATATTTTTGATGAGCCCGTTTACGGGTTATCGCCGATTTCTTTTTAACTATTTCTCCTTTTTATGGCCCCGTATTTGCGGGCACCAGTCAAGGTAAAAGATGACTGTCAAATAAAGTTGTCATTTTGAAATGTGTGCTTTATTGTTATAAAAACTCGTACATCGAAAATATTAAAGGTGTATTTATGAGTACAAATTAATCTGAATAAAACTAAAATAAAGTATCCAATTACAAGGTTAATTATGACATTTTACATGTTTCAATATTTTACTAATTAATAGGTAGGTACTATTAAATTGTTAGAACTTTAGGATTTAAGAAGATGTTCCCTCAAAATGACAACTTTATTTGACAGTCATCTTTTACCTTGACTGGTGCCCGCAAATACGGGGCCATAAAAAGGAGAAATAGTTAAAAAGAAATCGGCGATACCCCGTAAACGAGTTTATCAAAAATATCTAAAGTTATTCTTTTAAATGTGGGTTTTAGTGCTCTTTAATAAATAGAATTTTTCTCTAAAATAATTAGGGAAGCCAATAATTGACCCCATTTAAAATTACATGGGATTTCCTATGTCCCGCTCGACGATGCAACACCCGGTATATGTGGTAATCAATGACACTTTTTAAATGTCCAGTAATTTTAATGTTTCCTTTTGTTGTGCTCCGAAATTATGCCAAATACAACTTTCTACAAACAAACAAACAAATAAACCCAAAATATAAATTTTACGTTAGACAGAGACAAAGAAAATATTTGTCTGAAATTACTCTCTTAATTGGTACAAGGCTGCTTATGATACATCATTGTATGGCGAGTATTTACAAAAATAAAACTGATAGTGGTCGCCCGGGCACAAAACGTCGAATTTAAATTTTGTTAAGGCTGAAGTGCAATTTATTTTCAAATATCTCTTCAAATTAACTCAGAAGAAAATAATAAATATTTTACAAAATGTCGTTTCTTCCCGATCCAGAAGTAGTCAAAATGTTTTAATTATATTGACGCCATTTTATTTAGCCTAAATTGCACAATTTTGGCTCAATCTGGCCTAATATTATTATTTGGACGATCTGCAAACAAACGGCATTAAAAAAGAATGGTTATAGTCCATATAAAATATTGCCCGTGCAGAAGTTAGGCTCAGAAAAATAGCGTACGATGTTTTGTCAGGAAATGTTACAAAGAAAAGAGGAAGACAACATGTTTTTTAGGAAAATATTGTGGTCTGACAAAAGCACCTTCACTACTGCATGCGTTTATAAAAAACGTTGACAAATTATAAATGAAGTTGAAAATTTAATTGAAAACTTACCATTACGGCAATACCGAGAACTTATCTGGCATCAGGATGAAGCCCCACCACACAACATTGTGCCTGTAGTGAACTATTTAAATGCAAAGTATAAAACATGGATTGGTCGTAATGGATCCATTCGATGGCCTCCAAACAGCTGAGATTTGACGCCCCTTGATTCATTTTTGCAAATATTTTTGAGAAATGAAGTTTATGAACATTCTAGTGAAAATATTGAAGGAATGCGAGAAAGAATTTTGCTTTACATTTGTTTAGTATTGAATTAAACTAAACTTAAATTAGTGGACTGTATATTAACTTATAATTTTACAAAAATTAACGGAGCTTTTAATTTACTACCGTTCGCTTCGACGACATAAATGAAGAAGGGCTTCTCTCGGTACTGCCGCGGTGTTGTCTCGTTTTCGAAGTAAAGTTCGAACCTTTTTTAAGGAACTCAATCACAGACAACATTAATGATACAAATTAAAATCACAGTCAGTTTATCGTTAATGTTATAAATAATATGGAAGATGATTATAAACAGTGCATTAATAGAATTGGGGTCATATTGAGCCGTTAGTTCAGGTCAGTTCTTATTCTTAATATCGTCTTATCCCAATATAGACAAGCTATATATTTTTGAAATCAGAGAAATGTGCTCTTTAAACACGTGAATCCATACATAGGGTGTTTCATTAAAAAAAAATGATAGTTATGCAGAAATATTACATTTCCGATGTTCAATTGTTTCCTTTGCGTCTAGAATCTTTAAACAGCTCGTCAAATAACTGCTGTAAGTGTAAATATATAAGGAATGATCCACATTATAGAAACTGAATTAATCGGAACTAACCTAAACTATCCTGGATTATTTTCCGAAAACCCTATGAATTAAAGATGAAGAATAAGACATGGTTACTTTTTTGGTTGTGGTATTTTTTTTACTGAAGAAAAATGAAATAAGTTTTCTTTGAACTATGTGTGCGAATATACCGATAAAAAATATTCTCTTTACACATTACTTAAAAAGGCACTTTGAAAATCAGTCAGCTTATCGTTAATGTTATAGATAAAGTGGAAGATGATTATAGAGAGTGCATTAATAGAATTGGGGTCACATTGAGCGGTTAGTTCAGAACTATTTGTGCAAATTTATCGATAAAAAATATTCTCTTTACACATTACTTAAAAGGGCACTTTCATTCAAGAAATCTGATCTTATTCAGGCATTACAATTAGTGTACCGGGTGTTCCACCTAAGGAAGTAATCGGCTTTATCTCATAAAGTAATAACACTAGGACTTTGGAAAAAAATATATATCGATAAAAGCAGCCAAGAGAAATTGCTGGAAATTATTTTCAAGTTCGAAAAATGACCGCTAGGGGGCGTAAGAGACCTTTCAAAATAGAAATGCCGATTTTCTCTTGATTTTTCTTAATAAAAACATGTTAAAAATATAAGCATTGTATAACTTCTTTTCTTTCAAACGCTGATATCTCTGCTTTGGATAAACCGATTTTATTCAACTTTGTCCTGAAAGCCCTTCTTTTCCTCTACACGCAGATCTATTAACTATACCATATTGATTCTGATGGTGGCCACTAGATGGCGTTTTTTCGTAATTCCTCAATGAATAAGGATTTTCTCAAAAAAATCAAATGCTATGATATGACTTTTTCATCATATTTTATTTTAGGCTTATAAAGGCTATTAAATAGTGGAATAAAAAATGCAGGTCCGTATTTAAAATAAAAAAGTTGAAGATGGTCGCTCGAATCCGAAACGTCGGATTAAAAAACTAACCCCATCAGCTTGTAGAGGAGGAAAAGTTACTATAAGGAACTGAAAACCGCAACGTGATATCTTTTGTTAAACTAGAGAAATTAGGGATAATAATAATTAATATGGAAAAATAGGCCATTTTTTAAAACATTAATTAATCAATTAAATCTCTAGTTTAACAAAAGATATCACGTTGGGGTTTTCAGTTCCTGATAGTAACTTTTCCTCCTCGACAAGCTGATGGGGTTAGTTTTTTAATCCGACGATTCGGATTCGAGCGACCATCATCAACTTTTTTATTTTAAATACGAACCTAGATTTTTTATTCCACTATTTAATAGCCTTTATAAGCCTAAAATAATATATGATGAAAAAGTCATATCATAACATTTGATTTTTTTGAGAAAATCCTTATTCATTGAGGAATTACGGAAAAACGCCATCTAGTGGCCACCATCAGAATCAATATGGTATAGTTAATAGATCTACGTGTAGGAGAAAATAAGGGCTTTTTTCAAGACAAAGTTGAATAAAATCGGTTTATCCAAAGCAGAGATATCAGCGTTTGAAAAAAAAAAGTTTGACCTTCTCCCACCACTTTATTGTTGAAAATAGAAAAAACGATTCCTAACATAAAGTTGCATACTTTTATGAAGAATAAAATGCTTATATTTTTAACTTATTTTTATTAAGAAAAATCAAGAGAAAATCGGCATTTCTATTTTGAAAGTTCTCTTACGCCACCTAGCGGTCATTTTTCGAACTTGAAAATAACTTCCAGCAATTTCTCTTGGCCGCTTTTATCGATATATATTTTTTCCCAAAGTCCTAGTGTTATTACTTTCTGAGATATAGCCGATTATCTCCTTAGGTGGAACACCCGATACAATAGGTTCTATTTTCATAGAAAAATTTAAACCTAAATATGCTGAGGTCAATTTTACACGAAAGGTATTTGCCGGAAATATTAAAGGCTTGAAGCTTTACTATAAGAAAAGGTCGAGGAATAGGTTAGTTTTGGTTAGTACTATTAGGACTTCATTATCATCCTAGGTACTATTTTATATCTAAGATCGTTGTCTGTTCATTAATTACCTAAATTAAGTTTTTTGCACCTAGACGTCCTGGTGGATCGTAGATCAGGAAACTATTTTTATCTGCCAAAAGCCAATACAAATGTCATCTTTAAATCACCTGCCTATATACTCCAATGAGATTTGTTCCTCTTTTACATAGAAATTGTTCAATATTCTCCTAATTAATAATTTTGGTGTTTGGCTATGAAATTTAAATAAATGAATAAAAATAGATTCTTAATTATATTTAAATACTTTTATTAACGGTACTTATATTGCTAGTCCCATTAGTACTCTCAGCAGTTTTTTTTAGGTACGCATATGCGGTCAGCAATGACCTAAAAAATCTTGAAACTTGTAAAATCGTATCAAGATGAAATTTTAAGAATTATTGACAACTTAAGCGGATTAAATGATAAAGATACACATTAAGATACAAAGTATTACAATGTTGCAGTAAGCAGAGTATTTACTGATACAAAAACATCGCGGATAATGAGAAAGAATGGTGCGAACAAGTCAGCTTTTACTTATCAACTTCTTAAACACGAAATAAAAAATAAATTGAAATAAAATTATAAACAATTCAAAATATGCTATTTTATTTGACGATGGTGCTTTATGACTCTAGAGACATTAATAGTTTAAGCACTTTAAGCTATAAAACTATAAAAAATATAAATTCCTGTAAAAAATAGAAGAAAATATTTATTTTTTAAAAAGTTCGGTTTTCCGAAAAGGAATATTTTGAAGATAAAAGTGCTTGCACCATACCTATTTATAAATAATATGAGAGTGGCATACAATATATTATATACAGTGACACCTTTCTTGCACGGACACCTCTCACGGGCGGACATTTTATTTAGAACCAACCACAGGCCTATTTTTTTGCATGTAAATCGTTCTCCCACGAGCGGACCCTCTATTGGGCGGACGCGGACAGTATAATTTTTCCCGAAGTGGATAAAAGTCTCCCAAATGCGGACGTGGAAATCCAATGAACGGACATATTTCACTAATAAATGAGTATAATTTATAATGTTATGTATTTACGCCATGATTCAGAAGCTTACTTTTGTTTTATGTGATTTCCCATAGGCGGATAACGGCAAACGGCTTAGTTTTACGAAAGTAGTAGTGCAGTTAGTCGTGGTCAGTGTTTTTGTCTGAGTTTATAGTAGTGAGCGGTGCATCTTACGATTTATAAGATTAAGTTTACTGTCATATTGGCTCCTGTCCGAAAATTACTAACATTAAAGGAGGAAATGGAAGTGGTCAATGTTTTGAAGAAGCAAAGCTGTCCGTTCAAAAGTTGGCAGGAAGGTTCGTTTTTTTAAGTCGAAAGACTTAACATTTGCTCTAAAATAGGCATAAAAATATTTTATATTATTAACGTGTTAAGTCAGATTTAAAACTACAGTATGTATGTATTTTTCTTTTAAAATTTCTTAGCCTCTGCTAGGTTATGTACATTATGTGTTTGTTTTAGGTTTGGAATAGGGAAAACACAAGCAGCAGCAATAACCAGACATAAAGAAAAAATACGTCAGAAATAGCAGTCAGAAGACAATGTTAATCAGAAAAAGTCCCTGTTGAAAAAGGATTGAAATTGATCAAAGATGTTTTTAGTGGTTTTCGCGTGCAAGAAGTCAAAACATACCCATATCAGGGCCTTTGGTAAAAGACAAAGCAAAAGAAGTTTTAAGTGTATTTCGGGTTAATCAGCTGACGTAAATCAACAAGATGTTGATCAGTTTGTACAAAGACTTCCTTCTATTTTACTTGGATACCGACCAGAAGATAGTTATAATGCCGATGAGAGTGGTTTATTTTTTCGTGCTCTTCCTGATAAAACTTTGACATTAAAGCCTAAAAAATGTGTAGGTGGAAAACTGTCGAAAGAGAGACTTACTATATTGTTTTGTGCGAATATGGCAGCTGAGAAAGAAAAACTGTTAGTCATTGGAAAAGCAGCTCGACCTCGAGCATTTAACACCACGTTAGTGTGCCAGCCATTTGATCAAGACATTATTCAAACTGTCAAGTTTTATTACAGAAGTTTAATTTTGAAGCACATTTTGTCTAAAATGGATGACATACGCTCTGCATCTGAACTCTCCAAGTCAATTAATATCTTGGAGGCGATTTGTTTTATAAAAACAGCATGGAGTAACGTTACCCCTACTACCATACAGAATTGCTTTAATAAAGCAAGTTTTAACAAAAATAACTCTACAATTAATTAATCCTGCGAATCGGAAGACAATTTACCTTTAGCGACGTTAGCAGATTTTTTAAAACATGTTGTAGTTTTGCAAAACATACAGGGAGAATAGGTAAATCATGTAGATTTCGCTTATATGGATAACCGTATTGTTACCGAAGAGATCAATGAAATTTCAGTTACTAAATACGGTAAGCCCGAAAACCAGATGAAAGACAATGATGAAAAAAAGGATGAAGGTATGATTCCAGAAGGCGAAAGTGAAATAAAATCATACAATGATGCTTTAATTACAATAGGCAAATCAAAGACATTTGCAAGAGATGATTACGCAACCTTTCAACAACTTAAAAATGTGGAGACTCATTTTCAGAACTGCATAATTAAACAAAAAATGCAAGGACTAAAACAATCTAAAATTTTTGATTTTTTTAAATAAGTTTTATATTTCAAACTTTCACACTTTTTTCAAACAAGCGTATTTTATATATATATTATATAATATTATCTCCAAAGTGTAGTTGTATTTGTAATTGACTTGGGTTTTCAACACGTTTTCTTCTCGAATGTCTTTTATTAATTATATTAACATCTATATGAACAATCTTAACAAAGTTGTAAGTAAAAACATTTAATTATTAATTTGAACAAGTCTCCTTATCTCAATTTATGAAAATTTGTAGTCTCCCTGAGGATGCATGGAAATAAAATATACGATTTCCGAAAGCTTGGAATAACTTTAAAGAGTACTCTTTCATTTGCTGCAGTCCCCAATATTCACTAGTCTATTTCTCAACTAGTCAGCAACGACTACCCTCTCGATATATACGTATGTATGTACTAAGTTATGGTCATATTTTTGTGTATGTATTACATATTATGTATAATATTTATTTTTACGTATGTTTACTTAAAAGAATAAAAAAAAATACATACTCGCATTTAGGTACGTAAGTATGTATGTATTAACATACATACAATGGATACTTTTTAGTTAATTTTTCCCGTAGGCAGACACCTCTCATAAGCGGACAATAAAGTTGGAACCATTGGTGTCCGTCTATGGGGTGTTTCACTGTATTAGAGAATTATTTTTATATGTATTGCTTGCTTATCTTAAGCTACTTTACGAAAGTGCCAGGCAGGCAATATTAACATAGTGACTTTTTAGCCTAAAGGCCCTTCGATAGGAATTGATGCGCATGCCCCAAATAACTATATTATTTTTTATACGTATGGTGTAATGTTTTTTTGTTACACGTTTATTTTGTCCATAGGCGTAGTTCATGTAGGTTTAATAACAAAACTTACAATGCTGTATTTCGAATTTGGTTCTGATATATGAAGTCCCAAATAATCATGTGGAAAAAGGTCCTGTATTCGATCCAAATCCCTTTGCCGTCCGTCTAGAGCTGGTTGTGATCCACCAAGTAATCTACCATAGTCTGCGAGTCTTTCAGCCTGAAACAAAAAGTATGGTATTGTTGTAATGTTTACGAGCTAAGGTCCAAGTACTTCCGGCAGCAAGAATATCGATAACTAACTTTTCTTTGAAAATGTGAGTTCGAACCAGTATACAAGGTATCCCAGATAAGAATACACTCTACAGGGAACTCGTAAACCATCGGACATACAGAGATGGTTAGATTAGAGAAAAGTTGCGCATTACTGAACTCTGAAACGTCATGTTTTCAAATTTCAAAAATTCCGAAGATATTCGGGAAACCCAAATTTATGCGATATCGTTCTTATTGTTTTCTCATTCTATTTAAAGAGATATGTCAAAATAAATTGCCACTTTGTTTCCTCTACGACAGAGTTTAATTAAATTTTCAATCCGCAACGTTCAAAAATTTAATTTGACGCCTTATAAATTCTACTTTTAATTCTAAATTCAATGACACATCATACTTATTTTTTGTTAGACGTTTCGGACTAAAAAACTCATCATCAATGCAAATGAGCATCTTACTGTATTTTTTTTGTTTATATTGTTGCATTTAAACTTTGGTTGGATTCAAAAACAATTTTTTATTTTACATTATTTACAATAATAGTAGATTAATTTGCAAATGCATGAATATTAAACATGATGGCACATAATAAAAAGAA
The DNA here is from genome assembly GCA_963920685.1 of Polydrusus tereticollis. NCBI lineage: Eukaryota > Metazoa > Arthropoda > Insecta > Coleoptera > Curculionidae > Polydrusus > Polydrusus tereticollis. The sequence goes on along the minus strand of OY987333.1, from coordinate 70,026,805 downwards.
ACTAATAACAAACCATTAGAAACGTATGAACAATTTATGAATTATAGAGGCTTATCTATTTTTCTTACTAAACCAAAAAATAATGCAAGTAAAATAATAAAATATGAAAATAATTTAATAATTAGAGTTTTTAAATAATTAAGCATACCATTAAGAAAGGTAATAACTATCAGGGTTGGCAAAACTCCGTTTTTTTTTAAAGAAAAAACAAAAAAAAATTCTTGTCTAAACCGGGATTATTTTGTTCAAATCGGTTTATTTGGTTTAAGGCATTCAGTCTAAAAATTGTAAAATGTATTTAAATAATAATAGTGACATTATAATTGTTTTATTATTATAAAAACAAAAACAAATAGGAGAATATAGAAAAACAGTCAAATGTAAAGTAAGTAACAAAACAAAAAATTAAACAAATTCCGTCTATTAATTTTTATACAATGTTATGAAAATGTTGAGCATTGGTTTGTGAAGCTTAAACAAAAAATCTATAACTAAACAATACAGTGTTGTAAAAGTTTAAATGTATAAGTGATAAAGTAAACAGCTAATCGAACTTAAAACAAAATAGCAATATATTAAAATATAAAATTTTCTTTTATTTAATTCATTTAGACATTTTATCTTTTCTAATTGCTATTTAGTATTTGTTCGAAATGAGTTCAATAAACGTTTGAAATAAACAATGGACTAGAGTGGTTTAAACCTGCCAACCCTGATAATCACAAAATAAATATTTTTACGTAAATCATGCCAATAATTAATCTTTAACATATCCTAAATTATAAAGCAAGTAGAAATGTTTGTTTAGATCAATAGGTATGGACCAGAATACAATTATAAACCAACAACTGAACAAATAAATTTAATGACTGTAAATGATGATATGAACGGGAAAAATAAATGAATAATTTTAGACTTAATTTTAGAAATAATAAATTTGAATAAGTATGCAAAAAAAGGTAAGTTTTTATGTAGGCATTGTTGGACCACTTGATATAGGTACCTAAATCGTAGGTATTCTTTTTTAATTATCAGGCATTGTTCCAGGGAAAATTTTAAGAGATAGACCTCAAATTATTTGCTTTAACTTGGACTTATCTATGGTAAACTTACTAAAAGAAAATATGTAAGCGGCACGATTTTTAGTCAATTAGGTATACAGGGTGTTTCAAAAGTTTGAAAATGTTGCAATTATGCGATTGCAATCGTGGATTTTATCAGAAGGTGGCCATTTTCAACATTTGCTTTGATTAACGGTTACATTTCTTTGTATCATTATTTGAAAAGATAATTTTATTTTTGTTAAATGTTTTAATTAACTTTGAAACACATAGATATTTTTCTTTACATGCAATGAAGTGGTTTCTATTTTTTCTCTCGAAAACGAAGCAAGATACGAAAACAATTCAGGGAACAAAGGTGTATTATTAGTTGGTAAATCGGAAAAAAAACATCAAAATTGGAAAAAGTCAGTGGCGTACATTTTTTTCTCAATAATATTCGTTAAGGTGCTCCCCGGGACGCCACTGGACTTAGGGCTAATTAAGCCCCTTATCATTATGAATAACGGTAACAAATTGCAATAAAATCAAAAAGAGGATATTTAAAAAATGATACAAAAAAATATTTTCTTAAAAAACTTTAACACCCTGTATATTAAAAACGGGGCAACTCCGGACACATGTTCATAGGAACGTTTTCTCTTAGAATATCATAAGAAATCATCCCCTTTAGTTACGTACCGTACCCTGTATAAGAAAGTTATTGTTAGCCACGTAAATATTGTCCGAGAATTATGCCAATTTTTTATTTTCAAACCTGAAGCTGTTTCGCTTTTTGCAGACTCTGGCAGTTCAAAAGCAATCGAGTAACCAAAACTTAAAATATCTTTCCATCTTTCCTTAGTTACTTACTGACCATAGAATAATATTGTGTGGATAGCCTACATTGTTTGGAAACCCCCTATCGATAGGTTTTTCACAGCTTTATTGATAAAAATCCTAGATATTTTAAAAAGTTAAACGAATTAAACTACGACAGTCTCACTATTTTCCGGCGTTGCATATTCTTGTTACAAAACTAAAAACTTTAAAACCACTATAACATTAACCCAGATCCTAAAATTTGTTTTTTACACAATAAATAAAAATATGGATTCAAAATAATATTTCCGTCGTAATACTTTACGCGATACTTTAAATAAATAATCATTAAAAAAATATTAATTCAGGCGACAGTTATTAATAAATTTTCCATAGCTGATGATTAAGGCTTGTTTTGGTATAACCTAAATAAAATTTGATATGAATTAAAATATTATTTTAATTATTCACAATGCACGAGAAAGCTGAAGAGAATTACAAATTATACCAATTGGTATGTATATGGGAAAAAGCAATATTTTCTAGGTATATAATAGGGATGCCATAAACTAGGTTTAAGTGTTACAAAATGCGAAAAACCCTTTCAAATTCAGAATATGCAAATATGGTGTTTGTTTACGGTTTCTGTAGTGGAAGTGCTACAGCTGCTGTTGAAGAAAATCGTCAACGGTTTCCACATGAGAGACATTCTAATAGAAATGTATTTATGAGAGTTTTCAGCAAATTGTGCGAGACCGGTAAGCTTCCCAGTGCTAACATAACATCTGAACGAGCTACTCGACAAGGTTTAGAAGAAGTAGAGAATATTCTGTATTTAATAGAAGAAGATGCAACAACCAGCTCACAAGGAATTGTTACTCAATTAGGCATTCCACAAAAAAGACTAATAAACATACTCCACGAGGAAGCATACCACGTACAGAGAGTACAGCACCTAAAACTGGACGATTATGCTAAACGTATGGAATTTTGTCGGTGGATAAATAATAATCATCGGGTTGTTGTGTCGCTATACTTTTTACGGATGAAGTAATATTCACCCGTGACGGTATTAATAATACTAGCAACTCTTATGTATAGTCAATCGAAAATCCCCACGCAATAGTAATTTCAACATAAGTTTTCGGTAAATGTGTGGTGTGGTATGCTCGATAATTATTTAATTGACCCTTTCATTTTGGAGAGTCGCCTCACCGGAGACCACTACTTTAATTCCATTCAAGTAGAAGTGGACACTCGGGATTCGACGTATTAGAAATAAAATAATTAAAAAATATTAAAGAAGAAATGCATTAATCAATTAGGAGAGCAACTGGGGCTCTTCGTAGACGAAGCAGAAATTGTTTACAGGTCGATGGCGATATTTCTGAACATTTATTAAAAGGACGTTATGATTAAGAAACTGTTAATGTGCGAGTTTTTGTTTATTTGTTATTACGCTATAACTTGAAAACAAATAAAAATCGGATAAAAACATAATATGGGATTTTTCACATTGTTTTCGCGTGTATAATACGCTCCTGGACTTTGGTCGTCGGTTCTTTCCGATTCACCCTGTATAGTACATATATTTTTTCTTAGGATCCGTAGTCAAGATTTGTGAGATTTGTCATGGGAAAGTTTAGTCCAACGTTTTAGACAAGAAGGTGCAGTAAGTGACATCACTCCAGCACATTTTCGCCTGATTGCTGTAATCATCTGCGAGCCAATGTTGTTGGTTCTTCTCTGATACTGTCACGCACTCGTGGAAGGTCACTTACTGCACCCTCTTATCTAAAATGTTGGATAAACGACGAATGGTCGATTTCTCATGGGCTAAATTGGCGGCAATAGGTTCGTTGACTGTTTATTATGAATCGATGATTTTCAAAATAGATCTTGATGATTTTTATTCGCTATGCGGTTTCAACTTCTCCATGAGAAGTCTCACAAATCTTGAATATAAATCCCAAAAGAAATATATATTATCTGACTAAAAAGTTATTGGAAGTTTAAATCATGTCATCACTTATGAGCCACCACTTTCAAAAGAAACTTAATTAACATATTGGTTCTTACAAGAAGGACTGTTAATCCATAAATAGACATGTTGTTGAATCTTCTATACCGTTTTTGCGACCTTTTAGGCGAAGAGTATTTTTAAATCAGGAATTATAAGAGGCAATTTTCTTTGTTAGTTTTGTGGATTTTAACTGCGTATAGAAACTAGTTGACGTTTTATTTAAATTTGCATATTATTTTACGCCATTGTAAAATATGATTTTAATTATGGATTTAATTTATTAATGCGTGTTTTTCAAAACTGTTTTTGGTTGAAAAGTATATTTCAAGAATATTCAAGTTTTTGATAAAGTCAATGCAAATGCAAATCAAGCAGCTTTCATTCTAAATATTTTTTTAAACAAAATCCAATGTTTTGTAAGAATTTTATTTTTTCTGTGTAACAGCAAGCAATAGCATATTTCCCATGCGTTAATTGAGCTTTAATATATTTATGGTTCCAAGAAATGTATGTTACTGGGAGAGGCCCACAATAAAATTAAGTACCAAACAAGAATTATTACCATCAGAAAATCTCGATTTAGTTTCGGTTAGGAGTAATGATCGTTTCATTGTAGGTATGTCAAATTCGAATTTAATGGTAGATATAAACGTATTACGCCATAACGCATATTTTGTAAATAAAATTTTTTTTAGAACGGGATAAATAATTAATATGCTTGGAATTATCACAATAACCTACTTTTACTGTATTACTATAAATTTTGTGGCGACTACTAGTGGAAAGATGTACCTAATGGAACAAATACTTCTAAGCAAGTTTAGCAAGGATATTAAGACTAAAACCCAGTCTATTTTGTGTGAATAAAGCGGGCAATAAAAAACCTGGATAAAATAATTCAAAAGAAAACTTAAAAAATAAATCGTTTTACGCTTTTCAAGAAATCGATCAGTTAATTTGTTTGTTTCTTGAATTCCTGCGGACCTAACATATTTATTATAAGTGTTAATAAACCGAAACGTTTGTTAGTATAGTAAAAGTGCATTGGTCATTGTAATGGCGTTAATATGAAAAAACACGACAGTGTTATAGGATGGTTTTAATTGAAACAGCTACAGTTTATTATCTTTATCGGCGGCAAACTTGAACTTTGAACATTGAGAAGGTGACTTGAACTGGTAGTAAAATTCCATTATCTGGAGAACATAAAAAAAATCAATATGCAATTAATGCTGTTTACTAATCCCAATCCTAATTTCCTAATTAAAGATGCACTAGCTCTATACAGTAAGTTTAGAAACAGGCAAGTTTTTTGATCATTTTAAATAATTATTATATTTCGTTTCTAAAAGATGCTCTGACTACGCATCTGTAAAGATCTTGCAGGACAGATTAATGATAATTCATCTTTACAATGCCATTAAATTTACTTTTATATATTTGAAAGGGAACCGTTTTATTCTTAGACAACACATTATTGGAAACAAACGACTATAAATACACTTTCACTGCGGCTTTGCGGTAGTGGCCGATTAAGAGGACGAGTTGAACTTAAGGTAAATTTTAGAAATCAAATTAATTACGATATTCGGTCAAATTTCTTATTTTATATGAAGCTAGGTTCTTTTGTTTTTTTTAAGTGGGATTTTTTATATAAAAATATTGATTTTAGGCGGAACGTACTGTAACGTTGTTACCTTCAAGTTTATTCGTATCATTTTATTGTATCTGTCGTAGAACCCCAAGTCCGTGATTTTACTTCTATTGTGGGAAACCGAGCTTCATCTTAGACTGTGTTGGCTCAAATTTTGATTATTCCGTGTAGTACAGGAGAATTGTACCTACTTTTGATAATGCTTTTCTGGGAACTAATTCCGAGCAAGCTGAAATTTTGCATGGTTATAGGGTACCATAAGGAAAGCTTAAATCTGAATTTGCACCGTTCTCACCCCCTTAGGTTCGGCGCCATCTTGAATTTAAGGGCTGTATTGGTTTTTCGCTCGTAACTCCTGTGAATTTCGTTTCTCAAAAAACAGCAGTATATCATTTTGAAGAAAAAAACACTAGCTTCAAAATGACATATCATACAATATTATAAACTTATTTTTTCGTAAAAATATCAGTTATAGTGGAATTTTCAATTTCCGGCCGATCGAATTCAAAAATTTTCTATACAAAAAATGTAGAGCATTGATTCATCCTAATTTTTTAATTAAGGTATTTTCTCGTCCGACAAATATTTTCTCTTCTACAACGCGCCTCAGTGCAAAATGTTCAATGAACCTCTATCATTCCGCAGTCATACTGCATAACTTGAAAAATGCCCCTGGGATTGAGTATTGTATTCACAGATTTTTTTTTCTGGTTAATTTTTTTTACGCCAGTTCACGCAATCCAGATAAGATTTTAAGAGATTAGGAGCTGAGGAATGTGCCTATAACGTGTATAAGAGGACTCTATATGTTTTTGGGAAAGAATTCCCAGTTTTTCCGAGGACTCACTGCTACTCGGTATGCTTGGGCTAAAGAAATGGATATTATTAACGAAAACGAAGAAAGTGAAAAGTGTTTTTTATGCAGTACAGAACTGAATGAAGGTGTCGATCATGTCAAATCAAAAGGTAAGTTATATGCGTTTCTATTGAACATGATAAATCGTTCTACATAAGAGCAATTTTTTGGGGAATTTAAAATAGCCTTATTGTGTTGTGAATGTCGAAGAGTTTCCAATCACATACATGAATACATTTATACAATTTTGTTATTAATTTTTTCTTTTCTAAACATTTTGAAAAAACAATTCACGTTGAAGACTTCTGGAAAAAAGTGTTAAAATTACTTTCTGTTCATATTTCATTGCTAGTAATTTTAATATATTTCGTTTGTAGCACATTCCTGGTACGTGCAATGTGATGGACTAATTTTTTTTTTACGTGCATTAATGAGAACCGTGTTATTCGAAAATTTTGAAAAACGAAATCGTCAGGCTAATTTTGGATTTTTATTAAGTATGGCAAATAAAATGTTGAAAGTTTCAAAATATTATTCCAAAAAAATAATTTATACATTAGGGCTGTCCTTATATACATTTGTTTTTAAAAAAAGGTGATATCGTTGAACATACCCCCTCAAAGTTTTCAAATTTAAAAAAAGGAAGAAAACCAAAATTTGATTACAGTTGATGCATATTGACCCGTGCCTTCCGAATCTCGAACTTTGATATATTTTGTGATTTTTTCGTAAAAATTGCTTTTTCTGAAAAAAATCACATCTTCTTTTCAACTCATCCGATTGTCACGATTTTCATACCGTTCTACTCGCAAGCGATGCCCAACAATATAGGAAAAAATTTAGATTCCTACGAGAAGCACAAGAAATTTAATCACGTTTCAATCTGAATGTCATTTTTAGTCGAAACAACACCTTTCTGAAAAATCCCAAAATTGAAAACAAAAAGGTAGCTTCAAACATTTTAAATATATGGATAATTTGTCTAAATCAGGCTTTCTCAAGTTTTTCAAATTCATACTTTAAATGAAAAAAAAAAACATTATATTGCATATTTCAAAGAAATATGATCATGAACACAATCTGCAAGTTTAATGAACATTTTCTGAAAGTCTATGGATTTTCCAAATTTTATGAAATTATCGACAATTTTTAAAATTTTTAATGTTTTTGATCTTTTCGAAATGTAAAAATTTCAAACAAAATACAAACTATTGATACTTTTCCAAATTTCATGAAAACTTGCCTGACCAATAAAATTTTCTCATAATTATTTAATGATACTTTTTAAGGTATTCAGATTTTCAATACAAAATGAAAAAACATCATTATGCATAGGTATTTCGAAAAATATAGTAATGAACACAATCTAAAAAATAACGAAACTTTTTTGAAGTTCTATACTATTTTTAAAATTTCTAGAATTATTGCCAATTATGGAAATACTAAAGATTTATTTTCAAAAATTTTCATAATTTCGTACATAAATTCAAACTTTTTAAAACTTCAAATTAAAGGAAAATTTGTCTAACTCACTAATTTTTATTGTAATTTTCAAATACTTTTCAAGTTTTTCACACTCCTACCCCGTTACTTGTGTTTTAATTACTACCTACCCAAAAAAATCGCGTTCTCCCGCCCCTGAATATATTGGTTTATTTTTCTCGTGAATATTTTTCTAAAGTATTATTCCCTTCGACGGAAAAAAAATGTTATGCCAAGTGAAGTGATTTGCTGAAATTCGCAGTCTTCAAAATCAAAAACTATATATAAAAGAGTTCAAATTTTTTTCAATATATTACAGGTGTTTCTACGTTATTGCGAGCGGCATCTCGGAGGGGAGACGTAAAAAATGAGCGTTCATTTGTTATAAAATCAATTATAAAATGTTTAATAAATTCATGCATAAAACGAAGGGCTACAAAAATTTGAAAGCGTTTGCAACGTTGAGGAAACTAGAATGATCTGCAGGTAATTAAGAGCGACTACAGAATGATAGAGGTTCATTGAACATTTTGCACTGAGGCGCGTTGTAGAACAAAAAGTATTTGTCTGACGGGAAAATATGTTAATCAAAAAATAAGGATAAATCAACGTTCTACATTTCTTGTAAAGAAAATTTTCGAATTCGATCGACCGGAAATTAGAAATTCCACTATAACTGATATTTTTACAATTTTTGTTAATAAACAATCGATTTTTGGCAAGGAAAAAATAAGTTTATGATATTGTGTGATATGTCATTTTCAAGCTGGTGCTTTTCCTACAAAATGATATACTGGTGTTTTTTGATAAATGAAATTTACAGGAGTTATGAGCAAAAAACTAATTCAACCCTTAAATTCAAGATGGCGCCGAACTTAAAGGGGTGAGAAATGAGAATGGTGCAAATTTAGATTTAAGCTCTCGTTATGATACCCTATAATCCTGCAAAATTTCAGCTTGCTCGGTATTAGTTACCAGAAAAGCATTATCAAAAGTACAGGGTCATTCCTCATATATCGACACCCCATCTACAGCAGTTATTTGACGGGTTGCAAAAAAATTCTAAAGGCAAAATATTTGTGTTTAACTCTATATTTTTAGAATTCACTATCAGAAAAAACAATGGCACATCGGAAATGTAATATTTCTGCATAACTATCATTTTTTTAAATGGAACACCCTGTATATTATTCGATATTTGGGTGGAGCTTTTTTTTCTGATTTCAAAAATATATAGTTTGCCTATGTTTGGTTAAGAGGTTTTTGAGATATTGGGCCCTAAAGTCTTTAAAACGTTATTGAATAAAAAAAAACGATAGTTGGCCATGAATCATAATTCATTGCCGTGTCGCGTCGTCTAGATTTTAAAAACAAGTGAATTTATTGTTGCTTGTCAATATTTTCATTCATGTCATTGTCAAAATGCCTTACACGGTTGAGGAAAAATGTGATATTCTTAGTTTATTTTACAAAAATAATAATAACGCATCAGCAGCGAGAGCAGAACATAGGCAAATATTTCCGCTAAGAGCAGTACCAGCGCGAAGTACTTTTAAAACCATTGAAAGGGGATTCAGGGAACGAAAAGATTTTAAAAGGAAGAAGCGAACAGTGAATGGTAATGAAGAGGAAGAATTAAACATTTTGTTGTATTTTGTAGGTAAGATTGATAGTTTGTTGTTACATTACAAGTCTAGAAATAAGAATATTTGTTTTTAGAAAACCCACATAGATCGGCAGAAGACGCAAAAAATTATTTCGGAAAATCTGCAAAAAAAATTCTAACGACATTAAAAAAAAATGGTTATCATCCATATAAAATATTGCCTGTGCAGAAGTTAACAGAGGCTCAGAAAAATAGCCGTATGATGTTTTGTCAGGAAATGTTACAACGGAAAGAGGAAGACAACATGCTTTTTAGGAAAATTTTGTGGTCTGATGAAAGCACCTTCACTACTTCAGGCGTTTATAATCGAAAAAACGTTCGGTTTTGGGCTACCGAGAACCCCCATGCATTCAGAGAAATACAATTTCAAGGCCGAAAATCATTACATGTGTGGTGTGGCATCTTAAATAATAAAATTATCGGCCCAATTATATATGATGGGAACTTGACTGGCGAAAGATACCTTAATATATTGACAAATGAAGTTGAAAATTTTATTGAAAACTTACCATTACGGCAATACCAAGAACTTATCTGGCATCAGGATGGAGCCCCACCACACAACGTTTTGCCTGTAGTGAACTATTTAAATGAAAAGTATGAAACATGGATTGGCCGTAATGGACCCATTCAATGGCCTCCAAACAGCCCAGATTTGACGCCCCTTGATTCATTTTTGTGGGGATTTTTAAAAAATAAAGTTTATGAACATCGTAGTGAAAATATTGAAGAAATGCGAGAAAGACTTCTGCTTTACATTAATGATACAAATGAAAATCAGAGTCAGTTTATCTTTAATGCTATAAATAAAATAGAAGAAGATTATAGAGAGTGCATCAATAGAAATGGAGGTCATATTGAGCAGTTGTAAATACGTTATTTATCAATAAATTCGGTTTTCCTACTTCCCTATTTATTTTAAAAATCTTTAAAATCTTTAAAAATCCTTACTTGTCAGATGGAGTAGAATAAATATATATACTAATTAGGAAAATATTTCCTAGCCATCTGATGTAAAAACCTTATACTATAAGGTCGTATTTGGCTAACACTGTTAGCGCTACAATACTAAATTGATTGCTTAAAACTACCAAGAAAGGAAGACCTTTCTATTGGTAGGATGCTGCTACCTATGGACCGGTTTCGAACTTATTGGTTCTCGTCAGCATAGGGTAAGCGCAGACATACCTAACAACAGAAAGGCCTCAAGTCTTTATAACCAGTTTTATCGTCCTGCTCAGGCAGTGAACGACATGTGGCGCCGTCTCTTAGAAGTTTTAAGCAATCAGGAGAGAGGACTATACCTTTAGGTATATTAAAAACTAAAAATCTTTAAAAATCCTTACTTGTCAGATGGAGTAGAATAAATATATATACTAATTAGGAAAATATTTCCTAGCCATCTGATGTAAAAACCTTATACTATAAGGTCGTATTTGGCTAACACTGTTAGCGCTACAATACTAAATTGATTGCTTAAAACTACCAAGAAAGGAAGACCTTTCTGTTGGTAGGATGCTGCTACCTATGGACCGGTTTCGAACTTATTGGTTCTCGTCAGCATAGGGTAAGCGCAGACATACCTAACAACAGAAAGGCCTCAAGTCTTTATAACCAGTTTTATCGTCCTGCTCAGGCAGTGAACGACATGTGGCGCCGTCTCTTAGAAGTTTTAAGCAATCAGGAGAGAGGACTATACCTTTAGGTATATTAAAAACTAAAAATCTTTAAAAATCCTTACTTGTCAGATGGAGTAGAATAAATATATATACTAATTAGGAAAATATTTCCTAGCCATCTGATGTAAAAACCTTATACTATAAGGTCGTATTTGGCTAACACTATTAGCGCTACAATACTAAATTGATTGCTTAAAACTACCAAGAACACCACATGTCGTTCACTGCCTGAGCAGGACGATAAAACTGGTTATAAAGACTTGAGGCCTTTCTGTTGTTAGGTATGTCTGCGCTTACCCTATGCTGACGAGAACCAATAAGTTCGAAACCGGTCCATAGGTAGCAGCATCCTACCAACAGAAAGGTCTTCCTTTCTTGGTAGTTTTAAGCAATCAATTTAGTATTGTAGCGCTAACAGTGTTAGCCAAATACGACCTTATAGTATAAGGTTTTTACATCAGATGGCTAGGAAATATTTTCCTAATTAGTATATATATTTATTCTACTCCATCTGACAAGTAAGGATTTTTAAAGATTTTTAGTTTTTAATATACCTAAAGGTATAGTCCTCTCTCCTGATTGCTTAAAACTTCTAAGAGACGGCGCCACATGTCGTTCACTGCCTGAGCAGGACGATAAAACTGGTTATAAAGACTTGAGGCCTTTCTGTTGTTAGGTATGTCTGCGCTTACCCTATGCTGACGAGAACCAATAAGTTCGAAACCGGTCCATAGGTAGCAGCATCCTACCAACAGAAAGGTCTTCCTTTCTTGGTAGTTTTAAGCAATCAATTTAGTATTGTAGCGCTAACAGTGTTAGCCAAATACGACCTTATAGTATAAGGTTTTTACATCAGATGGCTAGGAAATATTTTCCTAATTAGTATATATATACAGGGTGTTATGGAAATGACTTATTATATTTTAAGGGGCCACTCCTGGGGTGGCCTAGAGTTACACTTGATAGTTTTTTTTTCTAAAATCGGAAGTATTTTGAATTTTGTAAAATACCTTAAAACCGGACCATCTGTGCCTCTATGAAAGTTCATTACCCCTAAACACGTGTTTTTGACATGACAAATTGGCGGAATTTCTACAGACAGCTGATTACCTTGCGACGTTGCCAAGTATTCGGGAAAATCTTTTTTTTAGGTTTTTTAAAAAAGATTAAATCAAAAACTATACTGCGATTTCAATTAAACAAGCCTTATTCAATAGGTATAGTTTTTACTCACCCCATGAAATTGTATTGCTATCATAATACTTCGCTGAGTAAAAATCGTAGATACCAACAACAAGCCCTATGTCTGGAAATTTACACAGATAAACTATCACATCACAAAACATTCCCATCACATGTGTATCACATTATTCAACAACTATACACTCCAGCAGCAAAACGCAAACAAATTTTATGCCGTTGCAAGTAAATGAATAATAAGAAATGATATTAAAAACAAATTTATGAAGCCACATATGAAGCCATTGGGCGCATTCGAGAGACGAAACTGCTCCGCAGTGGTTACCGGTTATGATCCAACCGCTACCGATTCGTCGGCTTCCATGGATTTCGACTATTTCGACCAAAAGATCATCACGTTTGGTTCAAATGTCAAATCCATATCAGCTGTGCGTAACAAACATTAACCTTTCTTGTTTTGTGAAGCTTACCAATATACTCATCCCTTGGTTGAAACTCTTTGGTGGCAGTTAAAAAGTACGTTTTCCTGTTTAATGTATATGTTTTGTTCCTCCATTCTATTTACTACGTTCTTCGTAACCAAACTTTTGTTGCATACGTCATTTCCCCATTGACATAACGAACCGCTCTCTCCAAGCAGCGGAAGTGAAAGATGCTACCCAAAATGGCGACCGTTCCGTAACATGTTGGAAAGTGTCGTAAAAGTAGCGGTCGACACAACAAGACGATTTAGGAACTGCTTCGGAGCAGTTTCGTCTCCCGAATGCGCTCGTTGACTTTGAACTGCTCAGTACCCAATCACAGAACAGCAACAAATCACATTTCCCGCCCCCTGGACTATCGTGTTTAAATGTTGTGTGTCCAGTTAAGAGGACTGGATTGGATACCGTAATTATTATTCTTAATTGCAATGGCCACCTGTCTTGACGACAATGAGCCAGCTATTATCATTACCAAGAAGAACAGAAGTCACAGAAGAAGAGAAAGAACATAACCGTATGAAACGTGTGTCGCGTTGTTTTCACTCCGGATTTTGTTATAAAGTATTTCTAAGTCTATAACTAGTAATTTCTTGTATTAATAACACAGAATTAAAGAGCTAATAACTTGATAATGTCCCGAACAGTTAATGTGTTGTTAAAGTGAATAAATGTCCCGCTAGAATCATTTGAAATGGTAACGGTATAACGTGGATTTCTTGCCGATATGTTTTTTATTTCAAGGTATGTACAAATAAAACTAGAGCAATACGTAGACAATTTTTCGTGTAATAGGGTAGAAACTAAAGCATATTAAAGTTAAGTAGAAAAAATTAAATATTCAAAAAAGGTTATCTGATGAAACTGATGTAGTAAATGTAGCAACACTGCTCAAAACACATGTTTTGGGCTGACGATATCTAAAGACTATCTGACAGTAACTGTCAGATTTTTGTCAACAATTTTTTTTTTGACAAGTAGTACGAATCAGCTGTTTGATCATTGGCGCGTAGGTGTTTTGAGCTAAATTTTTGAAGGCATTTTTCTCGAATTTCTAGCTTCGAGCGCCATTTAACGCAATTTTTCCCCAATTCGGCTCGACCTATAGATTTACGGGTTAAAAAATAATAAGTCATTTCCATAACACCCTGTATATACCTATTTATTTTATTTTTAGTCCCAATATCTCAAAAACCTCTTAACCAAACATAGACAAACTATATATTTTTGAAATCAGAAAAAAAAGCTCTACCCAAATATCGAATAATATACAGGGTGTTCCATTTAAAAAAATGATAGTTATGCAGAAATATTACATTTCCGATGTGCCATTGTCTTTTCTGATAGTGAATTCTAAAAATATAGAGTTAAACATAAATCTTTTGCCTCTAGAATTTTTTTGCAACCCGCCAAATAACTGCTGTAGATGGGGTGTCGATATATGAGGAATGACCCTGTACAATTCTCCTGTACTACACGGAATAATCAAAATTTGAGCCAACACAGCCTAAAATGAAGCTCGGTTTCCCACAATAAAGGTAAAATCACGGACTTGGGGTTCTACGACAGATACAATAAAATGATAAGAACAAACTTGAAAGTAACAACGTTACAGTACGTTCCGTCTAAAATCAATATTTTTATATAAAAAATCCCACTTAAAAAAAACAAAAGAACCTAGCTTCATATAAAATAAGAAATTTGACCGAATATCGTAATTAATTTGATTTCTAAAATTTACCTTAAGTTCAACTCGTCCTTTTAATCGGTTAATTCTCCTGTACTAGTGTGACATTTGCTGTGGATTTTAAGATTGACGGAAGACCGTCATCTGTGTCATTCGGCGGGGTTTTGCCTGGTCACAGACTATAGCCTTTGTGGAAAAAATAGGAAAATCTTTTTCCGTCTCTGTGTTTTCCACACCTAGTCTTGATTAAGGCGCATATTTCATTGGTTTTCTTCGTGATTTTTCAAGGGTGCTCCAGGTTTTTGAGTCTTTCGACACATAACCAGAACCGTCATGTACATTTTTTTAGACCAGCTTTTTCCCCCTTGCCGTTTTTCCGTCTTACCACCTTGCTGATTTTCCAATCTACCGAGAATTCGAACTTTTCCGGCCAAATTAGACTTGGGTTTTCGGTCCGGCTTTTTCGAGCCACTTGTGAGGGCTAACATTACTACCACTACGTAGCCAACAAGGGGCCATCTCAGGAGGAAACTGCGGATAAGTACCTTTATATATACTGCAAATATCGTGTTGATTTTGATCTTTTCCTTTATTTTCATTTAAAGCCAAATGTAATTTCTTACCGTAGCTAAAACTAAGTAATTTTCTTTTTGCCCTAATTGAAGCCATAAACTATTTTAACAGTAGATTTCAACTTATTTAACCATTATACGTGATTTAACTTAATAATTTTAGTTATTCAGACATATAAAGCGGAATGTAAAAGAGTTGCAACTTTTGGCATGTAATAATGAGTGTTAACCTATCCAAACTCAAATACTTTTAATGTTTTTGTCTGATTTGGTAGATCAACTAACAACAGTTATTTATGAGATGTTAAATTAAGTGTTGTTAATTTGCAATTTTAAAATCACCTTCATTTTACATTGACCTTTCTTTAATTAATTAATTTTTGTGTTTGTTTTGGCACTGTGTGTGGACCCCATTGTTCACTCAGAGAGATTTGGTATTGCTTTGACAGGTTAGAGCGAAAAGCAGCTGTGAGTAGCGCTCAAAACCCAATCTTATATCTTAGCTTGCAAATCAGCACTCTTTGGCATACATGTACAAATGTACACATTGTTGTTTAACTAGCAAGGACCCTACCAAAAAAAAAAAACACCCCGGCAAGAAATGGTACGAGCTTGAGCTAGTCTTAAACTTTATGGACCATCAAAAATAACATCCGATTTATTTTGTTGCCACCATAAAAGATTACAGTACAATCTTCCCACCATTTAAGTCTTAAATAGACACTGCGCGCCGTACGGGCTTTCGCAGTAACTAGTGTATCTGTGCCCAAAAGTATCTGGATACAAAATTAAAATTTACCTGACCTTACTTTGACAACACAAAACTAACTCAATCTAAACTAACGTTGCATCGGCAACAAAACCGAACTTACCAATTTTGAAAATCTGCCATTTTGTGAAAAATCCGAATTTTGAAAAAAAAATCCGACAATTTATTAAATTTTAATGTTTTCTTTTTAATCTTGTGATTCAGATAATGTTGGAATAGAGTGAATATCGTGATACCCTACACGGCGCATAGTGTCAACTCTAACCTAAATCAAGAGGGGAGGGGATCACTCACACTTTTCATAAAAATTCGAGCTTTATATTTTTATCAGGAACGTCTAAAGAACCTTTTTAATGCTTTAATTTTTACCACTAGAAAGGTATATGCCTCCATAAAGATTTTATTATTTCTATTGATTATTAAACCATACGAATATTTATTTGCTACGAAAAAATACTCATGTCACGATTTCATTTTCTTTCTCGCCACGGTGATAGGTTACTTTGTTTGCACGTCGCAATTAATTCGACAGAACAATTCTAAAAATCTTCGATTGGAAAGTGCACCGATTTATTTACGACAATATAAAAATGCTACTTTTATAAAGATAACGATCGACTAATGTTAATCTAAATTATATATCTTGTAGACAATGCGTACGGTACGGTTCGGTACGCAGCGGTCGCATTAATTTCGCAACTTTCACTGAAATTATATGTCAATTTGGTCTAGTACAACCGGTAAAGTATTAATGGGTTTTTACTAAGATGTTTTTATGCTAGCTTTTTCTGTATTCATATAAAAAAAATTTTACTATGGCTGGAATATCTTGGTATACTGGTATGCACTTTTTTTTTATGATAAGGCACAGCACTGCAGGATTAATCTTTTATGGCGCTCTACAAGCGGTGTATGTGCGCAGAAAACGATTCACGTTAATCTTGAATATTTGGAGATTATATTCGTTGGGGAACACGGTCTCAGGGAGGTCGTTCCAGAATGATGACGTTCTCCAGAAGAAAGAATTTTTAAACAGTGTCGTTCGAGGGACACTAACCTGAACTACGTACGGGTGGGCTATAGTGGCTCGTCGTGTATTTCCACCATGCACCGCTTTGGGTGGAATCAAGCGGGCAACCTCAGTTGAGCACTTGCCATGAAAATATTTGTAAAATAGATTCAAGTCGCCAATCTGCTTTCGATGTTCAAGGCTTTCCAGGTTGCTTGTCAGATCATGGTCACCGATCAAGCGAATGGTTCTTCTTTGAATGGGATCTAGCAATCTCAGTGTATGTTCAGGTGCAGAGCCCCAAATATGCGAACAGTACTCCAGCGATGGTCGAATTTGGGCTTAATACAGCATCAAAAGTTGTTGGGGTGTATAGAGGTTATTAGTTCGAAAAAGTATTCGAAGCTTCTGCGAGGCTACCTTAGCAATAGCCGCAATGTGACTATGCCAAGACACACAAGTATCCAAAAGCCAAAGGAATCAACGTATCTGACGTATTCACAGAGCTGTCTGCCGGATTCGGCAAAAACCACATTCTTATGGCTACTACTCATTCCGAATGTTCACGACCACCAGTGGGGCTATTAAAACCTTATCAGCTGCAGCTCTAAACAAACCTTCAGATGTTAAGGATAACCAACCTGTAAGGCCGTGGGTTCGCTCAGAAGATCCCTTTTCATTCGGGATTCGCCTACAGTATCAACTTTAATTCTTTTCTATGACACATTGTATATTTTCACATTTTTACAATCAACTCTAGGCATACTTCATAAATCATGTCCTATACCTATCTTCAACGGTTTACGAAATACTAGCTCTCAAAACAAAATAGACAAACAGAAAAGTATGAAAATAAACTACTTTTATAATAAGATGTTGAAAATATCCTCCACCAGATGCTGCTCTAGAGAATCGATCTAGAAATTCCTGTTAAACATTTTGTATCACTTGTGGAGAAATTTCTCGTATTACACGTCGAATAGACTCCTTAAGCATATCTACCGAGTTGGGCTTAATTATACAAACTAAATTCTTGACGTAGCCCCACAAAAAAAAGTCCAGTGGGTTAAGATCGGGCTATCTGGGTGGCCACTCTATACCTATCCACCCAACCTGGAAAATTGTATTAGGAGTGTATGTAGGTACTTACTTACATGAACAGCATAATGCGTGGGAGCAACATCATGTTAAAACTATCATTTGGGATTTGATTTTTGTAGATTATTTATCATTGATATCTATTTAGTAATAACGTTCTTACATAGTTATAGCCTGCAGTAAGTTCGCAATATCATTATTTTGCCGATTAAGTTGATATCAAAAATATTCTCAGCTCTGCTATTGGCACACCAGATACCTGCATTTTTAAATTAGGTGAAATTGAAAGGCTCGAGAAATGTACGTACAATACTTTTATTATTGATTTTTCGTCGTTTAAAATATTGTGTAATTTATTAACAATAACTATAATATTATAGGAATAATTAGCAACAATATAACAAATATAAAATTGGTTCTATCTAGAACTATGCTATTTGATTCTAAAAAATTAGACAACCTTATTGAAAAAAATATAGACAAGGATGAATTATAATATAAAAACAAGTGGGTTAACAAAAACTGTTCTCATTGTATGTAATTTTTTTTTCATTATGCAAGCGAAAATACACTCGGCGAACCAAAATAGGACCTTAGATAACCCACCGTCCTTTTAGTACCACGCCACTGGTTGCCATGTCGATCAAATGATATTTTAAAATAGTGACCACCAATAACTTATACCTAAAAGTTAATTTCCGTATTGTAACTAGATCCTAATAAATTTACAAAAAAATACTTTGATGACATAATCAGGGTTTGTAGCTCCGTATATGTTCTTATAATGTAACAAAACAAGCTATTTAGGAACCTATCATTTTTCTTCATTGCTGAAAATTAGATCTTTAATTAATAAAATAAAATATCAAACAATTCATGAACGTACCATCTGAAATTCATTTTTATATGCCGAAATTAATAATATTCAAACGATTGTTAGGTATTTATTTGACTAGTGAGTTATGTTACTAAAGAAAAAACTTTTTCTTGCGTGCCTAAAGTAAAAGTAATAATTAATATCTCGAATATAAAGCTAAATCCAACGGTTACGTTCAGGGTATCCGAAGAGTCTTAGTAAGGGTAAATACCTAAGCTATTAGTAAAGATAGAGTCATCAAATTTTATGTGTATCTTATTGGTAAATAAAATTAATTTTTCATGTGATATCTCAATGTAAAGGATTAAAAAAATACACATTTTAGCCAAATCCGAACAGCGAGTTTATTTTCATTTTCATCAAAACCTTTATTTCTACTATTTTTATTACTTTAGAAGTTCTAAAAACTGAAAGCCATGTAGAAGTTATAAAGTCGATTTTTGAACTCATTTCTGACATTTTTTCTTTTTAAAAGACGTAAATTGCATATAAAATTTTGTAGCTCATTCATGTAACGTCAAATGAAATTGTTAAATTACATGATAGAGTATATTTGTTGAGAGTAGTACCAACTTTGATATTTTTAACGAAATACCCTGTGTATTAATTTTTACAATTTATAGTAGTTTCTTACCTGAACTAACCTTCCATATTGTCTCCTTATACCTATATCTTTTGAAGACACTATTTTTTTTTGCGTTTGGTTCAACCTTAATCTGGATCTAGCTCTTGAAATGCTTGGTTGACCAGATGAAGCAACTCTTGTCTCGAATGGTGATTTGTAAATCTTTTCTTTAGCCCTACACGCCCTATCTAACTATTATGAAAAAGCCTATAAAGTTCTGAGGTAACTGCTCCTGTACAATGGACTGGGGCTTCGCCGAGTTGATAACAACAGCTTTGATATTCTTCAAGTACCTTTACGAAGTTTTGGAAAACTGTTCTTGAAATATTGAGGTAGGTTCTCGATGTTAGTGACTTCTTGTATATCACCTAACCTGGTGTAACATGCAGAAAACATCAAACATGGAGAGTTGTCCATTGATTTCAAAGTCATCGTTTTGAGCTGTTAATTTTAATTTGTTTTTAAACGTTTTTGTGCTTTCAAATTCAATTCAATCCTAAAAATTGTTCTTTTCAGAGATATTTTTATCGTACTTTAATGTTGGCGGTAAGTTTTTATGGATATTTGTTATTATTTATTCATTTTAGACGCTAGGCACGAAAATTTTGACGTTTATAAATTTAGACTTTGTTTTGACTTTTTAAATCTCGTAATTTTGATTAGATTCATATGATTTAAGTTACGTGCAAGTAATGGTACACCGGCAAAGATCTTTTCCGCACTAATATCTTATGTGCTATTTTATACCTGTTAAATATTGGTAAAAATAAAAACATTACATTAACTATGGTTATAAAATTAAATTTTCAAGCCCCGGAGCAGTGCAAGTGATCCTTGCATGGGTTTTAACTGATGATTAAAAAACACCAACAGTCGATAAAGGCAGTAACCTTTAACGATTATTGCCAAAGTGTTTGTTAAAATATTAAAATACAATGTATACGGTATATTTACCTATAACCACAAATTACAGAAGGATTACCTATATTAAATTAGCATAACATGCCATTTGGAAAAACAAGAACAAAGAGAAAGCGATTTACAAATTACATAAAATAATCATTAATAAATAGTAGTAAATATTACATTATTTTGTTGTGCTTGATTTTTTAGACTCGTATTTATCAACCGTAAATTAAATTTAAAATAATTTGATAATAATATACAGGATATATACAGAGTGGCCCATTTGTGTGACAAAGTAATATAGAGTGTGTATCAGCCAAATGGTATAAATTCGATAATAAATACATGGGGGCGTGTCCGAAAAAACGCTCGAACACGTCGATTTCTATTTCTAGTTGCGCATCTTTTTCAATAAACACATTTTATACAGGGTGTGTCATGTAACAGTGGCCAATACTAACTTTCTTATTTTAAATACAATACCCTATATATTATTCAAATTTTGGATTCTTCAGAAAAGTTTAGACATATTTCGTGTACAATATCGTATACCTATCTTTAACTGTTTCGGAACTATTAAGTGTTTTCAGATTTATTGCAAAAATTAACAACACACTAAAAAACTAATAAATAATACTGTTTATTTCTTGATAATGTAAAAAACAAAAAAAAAACATTAATGTAGGAGATGTTGAAAATGCTCGCTGCGAACGTCTTGGCAACATCCTAAACTTAAATAGAAATTTCTTCTAACGTTACTGAACATCTCAGGCGTGACCGATCTAATCGCAAGCGTTATTCGTCTTAAGTCAGCTAAGTCGAGGGGTTTAGTTCTGTATACAATATTTTTGACATAACCCCATAAGAAGAAGTCTAATGGCGTCAGATCAGGGGATCGTGCTGGCTATTCCATCGATCCACGCCTTCCTATCCACCGATTTGGAAATACTCGGTTAAGGTACTCCCGGACATTAATTTGGTAATGGGGCGGTGCTCCATCTTGCTGAAACCATATCATATTCGCTGGAAGTTGTGGGTTTGCTGGATCAGGATCTAAGTTTGTCAAAGTTGGCAAGACATTATTTTGGAGCAGTGCTAAATAATTATCGCCATTTAAATTGCTATTAATGAAAAAGGGACCTATGATAATGATCTCCAACAATTCCTGCCCAAACATTAACCTTTTCAGGATATTGCGTATGTTCTTCCCTCATCCAGTAAGGATTTTCCTTAGACCAATAGCGGAAATTCTGACGATTAGCATGACCGTGAAGTGTAAAGGTGCACTCATCAGAAAACAAAGCATGTTCTAATTGGATCACATTGTTATCTAACATTGCCATCATTTCTTCACAAAAATACGTTCTCCTATCAAAATCGTCTTCCATGAGCTCATGAGTAGGTATCATTTTATAGGGATACATTTTATTTTCTTGTAATATTCGAATAATCGATATTGCATTGGCAGCTACTTTTTTATAAATTATTTCGTTAATATTGAGGTATTTTGTTTCATTATAAATGAGTTCAGTATTTGTATCATATTGATAATTATTTAGTACTTTAATAATTATATTTTGACATCTTTGCAATTTCTCTAAATTATACTTTTTAGTTTCTCCCCATATAGATACTAAATAAGTTAAATTGCTATGTATATAAGTATAATAGACAGTAATTTTTTTGTATGTGTATTTAAATAATAGGAAATTATTCTAAACATGCCACAAAACCTATTTATTTACTTATGATTTGATTCATGTGTTCATTAATATTTAAATCACTATGTAGAATTAATCCCAAATATTTAAAATGTCTAACTATTTTAATTTTTGAGATATTTTATTTTCAAAGTAAATGCCGCCTTGTTGTTTGTCGTTAAAAGGGAAATTTTGAGAAGAATTCGAATCTGTAATAAAAAATACAAGTTGTCATTTAGATAAAAAAAAAACTTCACGTAAGGTCCTGCGAAACCTGGACTCGGATATCGTCAGAAATGGGTTGATGTTACTTTAAAACTTATAGTTTTATTATAAGGATCATTTTTTTAAGAGTCTATCGAACATACAGGGTGGCGCACCGAAAACTTTCCACCCCGGTTTATTTTCTTGTTAATAAATAAATCAAAATTCGCTCGAACACTAGAACCTTAGTTCTCAGGGGGACGTTTTTTGCTACTTTCACCCCCCCCCTGCTTGAACCCCTGCGACGGGGTGGCTTTCACCCTTAAAATCTGAAATGGAAAGGGGGGGTCAAGTGATCCCTTATTCTAAAGGGAATTCAATTGCCTTGCCAATGCGACTTTGCTCGTTTAAATCGAGTGAATAGTTTCTGAGAAATAGGGCTGAAAAGAAAGGAAAATTTAAAAGTAATAAAATTTATTACCGCTTGTATCAATCAAGTAAATGTTAAAAATGTCCACCTCCAACCTCCATGCAATTGTAAAGGCACTGTTCAAAATATTCGCGAACATTATGGAGCATTGCGGGAATTATTTGTCGGCTCGCAAGTCTTCCAAAGAATTGGGTTGGGTTGCATAAATTTTAGACTTTAAATGTTCCCCCACAAAAAAAAATCCAGTGGCGTCAAATTAGGAGATCTTGCAGACCATTTAATATGACCTCTTCTTTCAATCCATTTTCCTGGAAAATTTTCATCCAGAAACTGTCTAACAGGGAACGCATAATGCGGGGGTGCTTCGTCTTGCTGAAAGTAAATATTTTCTGGCCGATAATGGTCATTTTCTTCTATGTCATTCGTTAAAGCAGGGTTAATAGTGGTTTCCAACAGGTTCAGGTACATTTCACCTATTAAATTTCCAGGTATAAAATACGGCCTAATAATACGGTCTCCAAAAATTCCAGCCCACACATTGAATTTTTCGGGATGTGGAGTATGCACTTCTCTAAAAATTCTAGGGTTGGAATTCGACCAATACCTGCAATTCTGTCAATTGACAGTACCGTGAAGAAAAAGTGCATTCATCGGAGAAACAAATGTTAAAAATAAATTGTGGATTGCGAATGATCATTTCACTAATTAACTCGCAAAATTGCAAGCGGCGATCGTTATCGACTTCATTAAGTTCATGAACCAGTTTTATTTTATAGGGATGGAACTTTTTGAAGTACGCTGAATCGTTCTACGCGAAACACCCGATACATCTGACACTTTCCTCGTGCTAAGTGTGGGATCAATGGCAATATGACCTGAAACTGCAACTTCTACAGATTAATTTCTTACAGGATTTTCAACAATCCTTTTTTTGTTTAGCACTGATTCTGTTTCACGAAATTTTGCCACTAATTGTAGCACGTAAGTATGAGACAAGTGTGCATTTAGATGGAATTCATTATAAGACAGGGCGGCAGCTCGAGCACAATCGTTACTTCTAAAGAAAAGTGAAATAATTTCAACCCTTTCTTGAATAGTAAACGTCATCTTAATCCGTTATTGAACACACTGAAATGTAAAGCAAAATGAAATTTTATTCTTACTATGAATTTGATCGATGCCAAAAACAAACTGAGTTTTTTCGACTGAACAAGTGAAATTCCAAATCCCTTTTGTTAAGATAGTATCCTTTTTTGCGTATTTTTTACCATTTATTTGTTTACATTTAAGCACAAATTTGTTTACCATTTAATTTCTCGAAAGGTACTCAGCCAAATTCAACGAGCAAGGTTCCATTGGAAAGACAATTTAATTCCTTTTAAAATCGCTCGACCTTCCTTTTCATTTAAGACTTTAAGGGTAAAAGCCAGCCCGTCGTACGGGTTCAAGCAGGAGGGGTGAAAATAGCAAAAAATATATCCCCCTGAGAACTAAGGTTTCCGTGTTCGAGCGAATTTTGATTTATTTATTAACAAGAAAATAAACCTGGGTGGAAAGTTTTCGGTGCGAAACCCTGTATAAACATTTGTGCACATACACCAATTTATAGCATATACTGTACGATTATATCTCATGTAGTTTTTAAGAAACGAGCAGTCTCCCATGACATACGAGGCTGTCGACCGACCTTTTGAATGTTAAACAGGGAGGTGTGGAAAAAAAGAAATAATTTCGTATCACCGGTCATGCCATTGTTTAAATTGTTGCGTGTTTGAAAAAAAAGCATTTCAAATAGGATTTATTTTAAAAATTGATTTGCTTGTCGACAACAAAAAAATATAAAACAGTATGTCTAGAAATATATCTTCAAAAATGCATTTTATACACAACAGTCTTGTCATGCATGTTAAGTTGCTTTCTGTATTGTATGTGTAAAGTTGTATTGTTTTTTATTTTAATACAATTCTTGACGTATTCTTCAACTATTCTCATTTGTGTCTTTGAATTGGGAAACAAATAAATAGATTAATTGATCATTTCTAGTCATAGCTATATAATGTTAAAATTGCGGATATTTGTATCAACGGATAGATACCGTGTCAGCAAAAATTATAATCATAAAAGTGTGCGTTGCATCTAAGGCCGTACTGCTTAGCGGTAGAGCTTAATACCTGTTGGGTGTCAGTAAATACTAGCATTATCAATGAATTTTTTTTATGATAAGGCACCGCACTGCAGAATTAATCCTTTATGGCGCTCTGCGAGCGGTGCGTGTGCGCAGGAAACGATTCACGTTGATCTTGAATCTTTGGAGATTATACTCGTTGGGGAACACGGCCTCAGAGAGGGCGTTCCAGAGTGATGACGTTCTCCAGAAGAAAGAATTTTTAAACAGTGTGGCTCGAGAGAAACTAAGCTGAACCACGTACGGGTGAGCTGCAGTGGCTCGTAGTGTATTTCCACCATGCACCGCTCTGGGTGAAATCAAGCGGGCAACCTCAGTTGAGTACTTGCCATGAAAATATTTGTCAAATAGACTCAAGTCGCCAACCTCCCTTCGATGTTCAAGGCTTTTCAGGTTGTTTGTCAGATCATGGTCACCGATCAAGGGAATGGCTCTTCTTTGAATGGAACCTTTTTCAGTCCAAACCCTCTTGTAGGAAAATAGTGTTTGCTCGCAAGGTACAATACCTATTTATTGTTTTACTGATATCCAAGAACAATAAGAGACCAGCTTGTAGAACGTGCTTCATTAAAGGTACTCAGATTCGAACGCAAAATTTAAAAAATACATTGAGTAGTTTACAGGTATTTATATCTTATAAATATAGCAAAAATATCACAAGCATGTATTTTTAATCGTTCTGTAGATAGTTCCAATGTACCGTCGAATTTGAAATGCTCTGTATAACTAACTAATAAATAATAAGGTGTCAAGCTGAGGTCATTCGTGATGACCGCCCATTGATAAGCGCCCATTTGGATTTCACGCATCGCTTAATTTTTCAAAGATCGAAGCAACAAGTAGCACAAGTCTGGCTGCCATCAACATTTTTGCCCTTGCATTTTTTTGTTTTTGACTTATCAAATTCCCCATCTTCGACTGTATTAATTTTGTCCCAATGCATCTTGTCATTGTACGTTTTTTGTTATCTTTTGAGCAAAATCTTTACGCCTTCGAATCTTTTCAGATGATTAATTTACTGACTGTCAGCGATCCACAAATTCAAATGGGAAGGATTCTGGTTTAAACTAGCTACTTTTGTTGCTCCAATTATGTAAATTTTAATTTCGTCGTTAATGTTGGCTTAAAAATCTATACAGGATGTCCGCAATTAATGATAGACAGATTCCTTATATAAAAATATAAGTATTGAACTAAACTTATCTTAGTTCAAAAGTTCTCAATAACTTAGACACAGTGGGTCAGACTTCAAGTTTTTTCCGATTTTATTTAAATACCTTTGAAAGAAACAAACGTTTTCAGTTAAAATTTGGTTTCTGGAGATATCTTTAATTTAATTGTAAAGCACATTGTAGGAAGTTTTGTCTGCGGCCCTTTGCTTACGCTTAAGACACGCACACCTTCTTGCGGCTTAATGTATTTCCATATTGAATGGACAGACAATGCTTTCGATTCAAAATGAACCAGCCTAAATATCTCTTGATTTTTAGGGAAATAAGATTTGACGAAAATAAACGTCAATATTAATAATATCTACACATTTGAGAGAATTTTATTATTGACCTCCACACCTCCAGCCAACTTCACTTTGAAATGCCAAATGGCAGGTAGTGCGAGTGATACATCGCTACAAAAGGCATTAAATTGCCAATCCAACAATGGCAAGAAAAGTGAAATCGTGTAACCGGTTTGCGAATTAGGTCGAAAAATGTAATACTAATGCAAAATAAATAATTTATTTAGTTTGAAAATTATTTCATTAAATGTTCAAAATGAGCGCCGTTATTGGCAAGACAATAATAAAGTTTATTTTGAAACACCTCTCAGACATTGAGGAAAGTTTATCTGGTAATGCGCCTGCATTCCAGTGATAATCTATTTTTGAGGTCTTCATAACTTTCAGGCGGGTTCTATAAACATGACTTTTCAAGTGGCCCCAAAAGAAAAAATCAAGTGGAGTCAAGTCGGGAGATCTTGCTGGCCATTCCAGTGCACCTCGTCTGCCAATCCATTTGCCATTGGTTAAGCCACTCTAACCAGTAATGTGAAGTGGGGAGGAGCTCCATCTTGCTGAAGATGCAAATTTTCTTTATTGGGTTCCAGGGTGCTATTTTCATCCGCTTGACTTGCCAAATATTGTACAATAAGAGCTATCACATTTTCCAAAAGATTGAGATACAATTGACCGGTTAAATTTTTCTCTAGAAATATTGGCCCAATAATTTCGTCTCCAAGAATGCCTGCCCAAACATTGATTTTCTGGGGGAATTGAGTGTGGCCTTCTCGAAAAGCTTACGGATTTCTATAATCCTAATATCTACAATTGGGTTTGTTAATAAACCCATTCAAGAAGAAAGTTGACTCGTCGCTAAAGCAAATATTTGTTACTAAGGTGCAGCCTTTATCAGTCCTTTGGCACATTAATTCACATAATTCCATAATTTTATCATAATAAAAATTGTCTGCTGTAAGGGAACAATTTATTCTTTTTTAAAATTTTGTGCACTGAACCAGTAGAAATATTCGTCGGCTTGGCGACTTTCGGAATAGAAGCAGAAGTTAAATCTACAGCGAATTCATCGACTATCTCAACCTGGCAAGTTTCATCCAAAATCCTTGCTTGTGCATTTTTTTTGTTGCAAACACATAAGTTTTTGTCTGGATGTCTCTCTTGAATACAATGGCGGTCCTACGCGCACATCGATTCGAACTTTAAACTACCTTAAAATGACAGAGAGAGTCAAGTGTGTAAATACCCGTCAAATAACTAGTTCGAAAACAAACATTATAAACATAATGTGTTTGTGGCTTGTTTACTATTATGCTACAGATTTGTCTCATTCCTCTTGCTAATAAAGACAATCGTTAACATTACTAAATGTTACAGTGATATTTTGCACTTTGGAGAACTTATTACTTTCAAAATGTAAAGACTATTACGCCAAATTAATTTTTATTGTTTCAAAATACATCTTTTTTAACTAATTTGCAAACCGATTACCCGATTTCAATCTTGGCACAGTTTTAAGGCCGATCCGCACCTATGCATGGTCATCCTGCATTTTTAATCCTTAAATTTGGGATTCACATTAATGCATGTTAGCGTGAGTGAAAGTTGCAGCATTTTTCACCCTTGAAATAGAATACGTTCCAATTAATTGAACGCCACTCATGCAGGTTTGTCAAAATTCCCTAGAAATTTGTATTGAAGGAATTGATTTATAAATAAAACCTCCCATTTGACAAAAAAAGTCAATAATAGGTCTTCTACATCCATATTTCTTGTTAGCAATAAACTTGAACTAAACTGGATTTAAAAAATTTAAACACTGTACTATTAAGTGCCAATTCCCTGTCGGTTTACCACATGTCAAATTGCACCAATATTAAAAAAAAAAATACCAAAAAACGAAATTCAAATATAGAAAATCATACATGTGGACATATTAGGACTTTTGACGCGCATGCGTTAAAAAACATAATATCGGCTGATGCAAAGATGCATCAGTCGATAGGTAGTGCCATTTGACATTTCAAAGTGCGGCTGGCTGGTGGTGTGGAGGTCAATAGTAAAATTCTATCAAATGTGTAATTAAATTTGTTGTGCTACTTTGGAAATGACCTACCAAATGGTAGGAAGGGATTTATTACAGATAATCGGAAATATCCTAAGATTAAAATAAGAAAACGTCCTCAAAGGGTGCCGTGGAATCAATCACGCATGTCTTGAACCATTACTCTTGACAGGTAACCTCAGTAAAGAGTAAAGGTGAATAAAAAATAGAACTGTCAAAATCTCAAGTTTTTATTTTAAAAAAAATTGTAATTACGGCAGAACAAAAAGCTTTTATGGTTGAAAGTTTCTATAGGAATGATGGAAGGGTGTATTGCCAGTGGGTTGATTTAACAACAAGGGACGTCATTTAGAGTTTTTAAACAGAATTTTGATACGTAGTTAGAAGAACAAGATTAATGCGACCGATTTCCTTTGAAGGGATTCTCAGTTCCGCAAAATTTAGAAAATTTTGTAAACTGACTAGACGATGAGAAATGTGACAGGGCTACTTCCAGCAGGACGGAGCACCAATTGACGCAACTCTTAATAAATACTAATTATTATTGTTAATATTATTATTATCTACTTAGACTATAGAGCATTATTATTAATGTATTCAAAAAACGTTATACAGGGTGTCCGGATAAGGATACGGAGCGGCCATATCTCGGAAACGATACGTCCCACAGATCTGAAAAAAAAGCTCTCATCATAAAAACTGCCAAGAGAAATTCATTCAAAATAATTTTAAGTTTCGGAAATTGCCGCAAGAGGGCGTAACGGCTTATTTATTCTTTAAAGTTCATTTTACGGCAAAAAATGCCACTTAACCGTAGAAAAGCAAATAAATAGTTAAAATCAGTAGATTGTTTACTACAACTTTTGTTATTGTTATTTTTTTGAATCTCGCCTAATAAAGGAGTGGGGGAAGCCTTTAGGACATTTTTCAAAAACTGTCATTATGTCGTTATCCTTCAACGGATTTTCTATAACTTGAACTCGTTTGAAAGGGAATTCCTTGGAGTTTAAATAAATGATTCAGGAATTGTCACAAGTTTCCTGATACACTTTTAAGATGGCGCTGTTATTAAATCTAACTTATTTTTTTATTTTTCTCGGTATTTGCAAATTGGATGGTATAATTTTTTTCGTTAGTAATAGGAGACAATTTGCATAGGGAACGATTAGTCCAAACCGCAAATCGATATCACCAGGGGTTTAAAAGTTATTTTGATTTTTCTTTAAAAAATTATACAGTTTCCATTTACCGGTACCCGGTATACCCCTAATAAGCAAGATAACAACTAATTTCATGGCCTACTGTTTAATAAACTATAAAATTTATAATAAAAGTTTAACGAGTCAAAGAAACATCAATATTACTGAATAAAATATGAATATTATGATATGAGATTATGAAAAAGTGCACAAATCTTAAATCTAGAAACAATTAGCAATTTAGCAAGACAACAATAATTACAAATGTTTAAAATATTTTCCGTCGCTTCCTAAGCTCTTAGTTATTCTTCTTTCAGTGAAAAACACACTTGCCTCTTGCCTCAATTTTAGCCGTGGATAAGCTTCGAACGGCATTTCATATCCTTTCCATCATGTTTTCGCCTAAATTACAAGTTTCAAGTTGGCCATGGAAAAAAACAAATTAATAATTTGTTGTGACAAGCTGTTGATGAGTTTTAAACGTCAAGCATCTTATAATATTAAGCATTGTTTTTTACATTTATATTGCATTTTTCTACAAACAGTATGCCGTTTAATAACGCAGAAGCGTATGATATGTTGAATATTATGTATTTTCAATCTCTTGGAAATGCTGTTATAGCGTCGCGAGAGTATGCAATGCGATTTCCACAAAGAAGACACTATTCTCGAGAAGTATTCTCAAGATTAGCTCGACGATTAAGAGAAATTGGTAATGTGCAGCCCATTCAACGACCCTTACGCATTCGTAGGACACGTAATGAGGTAAATATTATCAACGTTTTGGCTTACGTTCAATACGATCCCACTTTAAGCACCAGAAAAATTTCCCTTGACTTGGGGGTTCCAAAAACAAATGTCCACGAGATTTTACAAACTAATAGTATGCACCCTTACCACATCGTTTTACACCAGGCATTGAACGATACTGATTATGATCGTCGATTGGATTTCTGTCACTGGCTATTATGATTAGGGAAAATCCAAATTTTCTTTCACGGATATTATGGACAGACGAGGCCACTTTCACTAACGCTGGGGGTGTGAATTTGCATAATATGCACTATTGGTCTGAGCAAAAGCCTCATTGGATGAGGCAAGTAGATTTTCAAAACCGCTGGAGTTTAAATGTTTGGTGCGGGATCTTGGAAGGAAAAATTATCGGTCCCCATTTTTTTGACCAAACCCTTAATGGAGCAAGATTTTTAGATTTCTTGGCCACTTTCCTTCCACCTCTTTTGGAAGAAGTCTCCTTACAAACGAGAACAAACATGTGGATCCAACTTGATGGTTGTCCGGCGCATTACTATCGTAACGTACGCCAATACCTAGAAGAGCAATTTGCGCATCGTGTAATTGGAAGAGGAAGCTTGTTTCCCTGGCCGGCTCGTTCACCGGATCTTACTTGTCTTGATTTTTACCTATGGGGTAGGTTAAAAGATCTGGTTTTCCAAGAGAGACCAACAACAAGGGAAAACATGATGGTAAGGATAACAAATGCCGTTAGAAACTTATCCACGGCTGAAATTGAGGCAGCCGTATTATCAACTAACAGAAGAATAATTAAGTGCTTACAAAATGACGGAAAACATTTTGAACATTTGTAATTATTATTGTTGTCTCGCTAAATTGCTAATAAAATTGTTTCTAGTTCTAAGATTTGTGCACTTTTTCATAGTCTAAGTCTCATAATATGATATTATCATAATATTCATATTTTATTCAGTGTTATTGATGTTTCTTTGACTCGTTAAACTTTTATTATAAATTTTATAGTTTATTAAACAGTAGGCCATGAAATTAGTTGTTATCTTGCTTATTAGGGGTATACCGGGTACCGGTAAATGGAAACTGTATCATTTTTTAAAGAATAATCAAAATAACTTTTAAACCCCTGGTGATATCGATTTGCGGTTTGGACTAATCGTTCCCTATGCAAATGGTCTCATGTTACTACCGAAAAAAATTATACCATCCAACTTGCAAATACCGAGAAAAAAAAAAAAATAAGTTAGATTGAATAACAGCGCCATCTTAAAATTGTATCAGGAAACTTGTGACAATTCCTGAATCATTAGTTTAAACTCCAAGGAATTCCCTTTTAAACAAGTCCAAGTTATAGAAAATCCGTTGAAGGATAACGACATAATGACAGTTTTTGAAAAATGTCCTAAAGGCTTCCCCCACTCCTTTATTAGGCGAGATTCAAAAAAATAACAATAACAAAAGTTGTAGTAAACAATCTACTGATTTTAATTATTTATTTGCTTTCCTACGGTTAAGTGGCATTTTTTGCCGTAAAATGAACTTTAAAAAATAAATAAGCCGTTACGCCCTCTTGCGGCAATTTCCGAAACTTAAAATTATTTTGAATGAATTTCTCTTGGCAGTTTTTATGATGAGAGCTTTTTTTTCAGATCTGTGGGACGTATCGTTTCCGAGATATGGCCGCTCCGTATCCTTATCCGGACACCCTGTATACCTTATAGTTATTTATGTACCAAGGGCGATAAGTAGACTATAATGCCCGGAAGGCAAAAGCAACTAGCCGGAGGGCCTTTGGCCCGAGGGATAGCTTTCGCCTAATGGGCATTATAGTCAAGTAACGCTTGTGATGTATTCAATAGTTTATTTTTCATTAATTTAAAAATATAAATAATTATACTCCTGCATTTTTTAAAAATTATTTTCGCCAATTTTTAGTATTTAGTGAGCTTTGATCGGTTCTCATAGAATAAGTTTGAGGGTTGCGAAGGGTTGTTTATTTTAAGCGTCTTTTACGTTACTTATATAAAAAATTGTTAAAAATTAATAAAAATTTTGTTCAATATATTCTTTAATAATAAATACCGGGCATTACGAAAATCTCCGGGCATTATGGACTTTATCGCCCGCTAATATTTCCTATGATATTATGATGATGTTTATAGCACCGTTTCTAAGGTATTATAAGTAAATAATTGATAGTTCAAAAGAAAAATAAAATGTTTAACAAGTTATATACAAACTTAAGAAATTAAACATCAACTCAGCGATCAACCTATACCATTATCTACAAATAAATACTAGATGGATCTTATATTCCTAATATGTATTACATAACACCATTTATAAAATACGTGCAAGTTTTTAATGGTCGCGTAGTATTACGAATAAAAAATATAATCAATCCATCATCAAAAATTTGAACAGCGTGCGTGGTGCCGTAGACAACATTGACAAATAAGCCTGAGGAATTTGAATATTACACAACTGGTTTTAATTTATACTTATATGGATGGTATTGGTTCTCAAATATTAATTAGATTATGGTAATTGATAATATGTAAATGAGACGCCTGTCAAAATTACATTGTATCATAGTATTTATAGGTACAGAGTAGGTAAGTATACACGTTGCCATGTGTAAAGGGTGTTTCATAAGTACCAAATGGTGTGTAAAGCATTCAGATGACCCAAAAAGAATATTTACGGGGTTAATATTGAAAAAAAACATTTATAAGTTTTCCATTTTTTTCCGAAAAACACCACTTGCAATATTAGCTGATAATTTTAAACTCAAGATAGGACTGACATTTCGGTTACCCGAAAAAATGTGTAAGATTTTTCAAAATAAAACACCCCGTATATTATTACTGATTTGAAAAGCTGCTTAAACTTATTCTTCATTTATTTATACCATATAATACACACATCGCCAAAATTCTTGGACCCCCTCGTAAATTTTAAAACAAAATATTTATCATGGTTGCTTTTTTGTACATTTAATCTTTAGTTATTTCACCGTTACTACGCATCTAAAAATGTTTACAAAAACAATTTCCCACAATTTCAGATACCAATGTTTAAAAAGTGGTTCATATCGATTTAGCGTGCTGAAGTGATTGTTGAGTTTTTCTTTGCAATTATGGCTGGCAATAGAATTTCAGTGTTCAATAGAGCAAGAATAGTGGCTTTGCATGATGAGGGTCTGCCGAATCATCGAATCGCGGATAGACTAGGGATTCCCCGCGCTTCAGTTATCCGAATAGTGCGTTTGTACCAGGAAATTAACAGCGTTGACTGGAGACGTGGAACTGGGCGTCCTAGGGTAACTAATGCAAGAGAAGATCGGTATGTAGCAGGTTATGTACGTCGGAATCGAATCATAATAGTCTCAGCTGTCTGAACTCATTTGAGAAGAACGTTTGGTCGATTAATTTCCAGTACCACAATACGGCGGAGACTTGCTGGAGCCAATTTGCGATCTAGGAAACCATTAAGAGTATCTAGGTTACTTCCCAGACATATAGCCGCTCGTCTACAGTGGGCACAGGAACACAGAGACTGGCTTTTAGCTCAGTGGCGAAATGCCCTTTTTTCGGACGAAACCAGATTTGGTTTACTTAGTGATAGTCGGCGACACAGAGTTTGGAGAGGGTCAGGGCGACCAGAAAGATTATCTTTTGCCAGAGAAGTCGTTCCATGCCAAGGAGGAACAGTAATGTTTTGGGGAGGCATAATGCATGGTCATCGTACGCAGCTTATTCCCATTGCAGACACTATGATAGGGGATAGATATGTTCGATACATTATTGAACCCATTATTTATCCTCTCCGAAATGCAATTGGAGCCAATTTCATTTTCATGGATGACAATGCTAGGCCCCATCGTACGAGAAAAGTACAAAATGCACTAGAGATTCAGATATTCAAAGATTACCGTGGCCAGCAAATTCGCCAGATATGAATCCCATTAAGCACATGTGTGATTTCGTTGGACGAGCAATCTCAAACAGAATTTATCCTCCTATCACCCTCCAGGAACTCACACTCGCAGCCCATGAAGACTGGAACAACATCCCAATGGATACTATTAACGCCCTTATTGTGTCCATGCACAGGCGAGTTAACACCTTACTACAGAACAGGGGAGACACACCGAATATTAATGCATTTTTGATTTCACTCTAAAGTGGCTTTCTTCTATATTTCAAATTCTGGTAATCATTTTATTATGCACTATTTTCCGTTTGTATTTTTTTCTCGTTCAGTTAAAATTTAATTCAGCCTATTTGCATTGGATACATAACCAAATTAAATGTACTTTGTAATACACTTCTCGACTTTTAATAATAGTGTCTCATTTTGATAAACATAGGGAGGTCCAAGAATTTTGGCGATGTGTGTAATAATGAGAAAGGTAATATTTTTATTTCTATTTACAAAATTACAAGTTACAATTATAATAGTTGAATTTTCTGTAAAGCAGATACGGCTAGATATGGGTAGCATCTAATTGATATCCATCCTGATCGACTTAACCTTGGACTTTATCGTATAATGGTTGACGAGAATATTTTTTTTTGGGGATCATGGGCTAATTATACAATAATTTATTCAAGGAATGAATAATTGCTCCAAATAAGAAATCTACGTTTTCAACATAATAGTTACAATGAAAAAAAAAATTATGATTATTTTGGTATTTTTTTCTTGCTCCAAATATTAAGATTAAATAGGTCTAAATGAAAAATGCAACTACATTTAAACCAAGTTTACCTAGAAACAATGTACAAACAAATAATATACCGGGTGATGCATGGCTTAGTTGAACATAAGAAATCCCATGTAAATCTTGAGGTGGCTAAATATTGGCTCCCCTGTACATTTTAGAGAAAAATTGTATTATAATTTTTTGAAGAGGCCGATATAATAAACTAATGTGCCAAGTTTGAATAAACTTTAATAAGCCAACCTAACTTATTCAATTAAATGTATAAAATGATTAGCACAAGGATTCCTGAGCAAGCCGTAGGAAAACATCAATCCACAGTGTTGCGTACTTTATAAAAACATAAATATTTTCCTTACAAGTATGAAAAACATCAAGAGATACGCCAAGGTGTTGAAGAACGGAGAATGGTATTTTGTTTTGAGGTAATGGAAAGAGCAAATAATAATAGGGATTTTTTGAGAAATATTGGTTTTTATCCATGAATACATTCACCCTCACGAACCAAATGTTCAAAATTGCCAAGGAGCCAAGAAAATGAACATCGTCGTGTTCATACTCGGACGCAATATCCACAAAAAAATAAATGTTTGGGTGGGAATTGTAGGACATCAAATCATTGGACCATTTTTTATTAAAGGCAACCGTACAGCAGTAACCTATTTGGCCAGCCAGGTCTCCTGACCTTTCGTTAAACGACTTTTTTCTGTGAGGTCACTTATACAATTTTATTTATAAGGATGTAAAATTATTTGAAAATCTAGACCAGCTAAAAAACTGTCTTTCGCTAGAATGTGACAGAATTTCTCAATATGAACTCAGTAATGTTAGAAATAAATTTTATGATCGGTTAGGATATTGTTTAGCTGTTAATTGTTGCTGTTCTTTGAATATTTAATTAATTAATGTTTTCGTAAAATCTGTAGTCTTCGGTATGTTAAATTAAAGGCTTAGTAAGAAAAGCATAATGGTGTCTTTTATTTTGGATGTGTAATTGTGGGATTGGTGAAACGAAAATGTGTTTTTAATGTAAAATAATATTTTATTCGTTATGTCCAGCTTTACGTCAATTTTTGACAATAGCATCATAGAAATTATTAGCTAGTGTTTGCTGTATTAAATAAACTATGAAAATTTCGTAATTTTGTCATCATATTTAATAGAAAAAGTTAGGATTGGCTTATGAAAATTTATTCAAACTTGGCACATGGGTTTATTATATCGGCTTGTTCAAAAAATTATAATACAATTTTTCTCTAAAATATACAAGGGGGCCAATATTTAGCCACCTTAAAATTTACATGGCATTTCCTATGTTCAACTAAGTTCACCCGGTTATTATTTATTTAAAGTAAATAAATATTCTTGCTAAAGAGGTGTGGAAAGCAATAGCTTTTGAATATTTTATTGGCGTAACTAACCTAGAATAAACCGGAAGGGGGGCGGGGAGTTCTATACGTCCATATTTTTAGCCCATACTTTTCTTTTTCATAGTTCGACTTCAATGTTTCTTCAAATACTTCTTGTTTAGAAGAGTATACACCAAAATACAATATAAAATGCCGAAATACAAACAACGCAGACATTGCAATCACATTACACGTTAATAGTCAGTTTAAGTTCTGACTGTTAACCTGTAATGATGTGATTGTAACGTTTATCCGTTGTTCGTAGTTCAAAATTTTTTTATTGTTTCTTGGTGATGATTCTGATGTTGCCTTAAAGGCGAGACATGTTACCTACTTTTTAAATATTAAATTAAATGAGACCGTGACTTTGTGTTGGTTCTTTTGCTTAAATATGTCATGTCTTTTGATTTTTTTTAACGAAAAAACTGATTTACCACTTTTATCGCTTAGCAACAATCGTCCCCAGACTTTTCCTCGTGTGACCACTGGCTTTCGATTTAAAAAAGAAATGACATTTGTTTGCATATCACTAAGCCACTGCCGTCTCGAAGAACAGGCCGTCAGGTTCCCGCCCACATTCTAAAATCAGCTGTTTCTAGTCGATCCACGTTTTGACAGGTTTGCATTGTTTTGGTAGACCGTTTTGGTGTTTCCTTTAAGTTTTTAGTTGTTTTTAGCAGTTTAATGTGATTATTTTAGAAAACCGATAACATTAATTTAACGTAGTTTGGACCTTCATATGTAAAACCATAAATTATTTGATTAAGTTGCTGTGAAATAGCGATAAATTCCAAATTTATGATGTGTTCCCGGGTGTAATACTCAACTATAATGTTTTTCACTGATGAAATGCTATTTATTGATAAAAAAGGGATCCCAAGAGACGATTCAGTATTGCGAAAATGTATCAACTTTTGCATAAAGTACTTTGAGGAAAGGTTTTTAGTCAGGGAATTCAGGGCAACCAGAGGACTTGATGGTAGATAACACTAGAACAGTGCGGCGTAGGTACCTTTTTTAATAATAATATTTTGGTATATTGTTTAAATTGTTATTAGGCAATAAACATAGAAAGATTATAAGTACATTAGTTAGCTGTTAAATACATAGTATAATATTGAAGGTTGGGCATGTCATACTTAGGTTAGGTTCGGACAAAAATTTAGTAACAAAACAATACCTACGTTCGTTGTACATTTTGTTTAGATTTTCATACGATACAGCTTTTTCTTAATTCCAATATCGGTTAAAACATACCTACAAGTTTAAAGCAGGTTCCTCTTAAAGCCTCTTCATTTTTCTAGTCAAAAACCAAGTTAAATAAAGTTTATATAGTTTCTCGAGGAAGATAAAATGATAGTATGTACCTATCAACTGACTGATATAAAATTTTATTTAAAATAGCTACCTATGAAATTGTTTTCAATGTTTGTTATTCAGGGATTATTTGGAAATTATTTTCGTAACCTCGAAGGAGTATCGAAGAAGATTGAAATCAATACTTGGTGATCATAACATAAGCTTGTTTATAGTCTTGAATCACTCTGTATACTAATCATCCATAATACCATTTTAATATACGATTCTATACCTCATTTGATATAATTTAAGACGTCTTTGACTTACAAATATCAATATTATAATCTACATGCCATATAGCCTCTATAATAAATTCCATCTTTTAATGTGACGTCACGATCTTAACATGACGGCCTTTTCTTCGAGACGGCAGTGACTAAGCCCATATCAGAGTTTGATAAAATTGCATGTATCTCCTAAACAAAGCCGAAATCAAAAAAGTATTGTACTTCGCATTAGACATTAGACTGCCTATATACCTGTGTTATCAAAAGAGAAAACGGCAATGCCGTACATATTTTTTGTTTGTTGTTTGTTAAAAATTGTAATACGCTGTATCTCAGAAATAAAGCGGTTGCAGATCTATGTTAATAGGAACTATTTGTCTTATTTTTGGGTAAGGAATTACGACACGATCGACGGTACACGTTTTTTGAAACACCTTGTATAGAAATTTAAGACTTTTTCTGATATAAGTACCATTTTGTGATAAAAGCAGGCCTCATGTCTTGTAGTTTTATCCTGTCCTCCATATTCTGCCTAGACAACTTGTATGATATTCTATCGCGTTTACGGATTCCAGGAATGAGGTGTAAACAGGAATTAATAAGTCAACAGGATATAGTTAAATTTCTGACTTTTAAGCATTTATTTCGAAAAGTTCCTTAAGAAAGATATTCTCTTTCGGTTAATAGTGTGCCATGCAGTAGCATCTGGTATGTCAATGTTGTTATCGGAATTTTTCTACGAGATCACCCGATCTAAATTCATTGGATTTTACCCGTGGGGAATCTTTGAAAAGAATTACCAATAAATTAAAAGAAGAGTTGCTACATCGGTTATCAAAGCATATTAAGTTCTAGATACAAATGAAATTAGATCTGCCACGACGAGTGAAATCAACAAGCGCATTTTAGTTTGGACACAAACGGCCAATTTTATTCTTTTAACGTTGTACAAGACGCAACAAAATATCTTTGTTAAAATTGCTATACTAAAGACGCTGCAAATTTGTATTGTACAAAAAGTTCATGGTTACATTTATAAATAAAATTAAAGCTTATTAAATAAATATCGCATAGAGAGCCAAGTCAAAAGTTTTTACTTTCATGGTTCCGAAAATGTCAGATACTCTATTACTGAAAGGATTTTTATTGTGCAGAATGAAAAAAAAGCAATTAACATTTTGCAGTTTAAATTAACCCACATAATATTGCTTACATAATACCGTTGTGAGAGGAACTAAAACAAGAAATAATGGGTGGAAGACACTAATTTAATGCTGAAGTTAATTGAATATTAATTTCAGCGCAAAAACTCTGTTCGTTTTCTATACAGATATACATAATATTTTATATTGACTTTCTATTTAATTAATAAATTTTGCTAATAATTACCATATTATAACCTTTCAGTTTTGTTTTTGCTGGCAAAAATAATAAGGAAATGACCGGTATTATTTAATAAGTTTATAATTTGCAGCGGACATTAGCTGTTGTCCAAAGTTAAAGTAGTTTCAACTTTTTGCTTGCAACTCTATTGTTTCGTCAGGCAGGCACATAATTATCTAGTCAGAATTCCGCCTTAAAAGCCCAAGAGGTAAGGGCGGTCGTATTACGTACTGCATGTAGCTTTAAAAAAAGAGGGCAACTTATTTTCCATGTAAGGTAGGTGTGAAATTTTATTATTAATTTCAAAGAAAGGAAAATATTTTTGATAGGGTTAGGGAAACTTCCTAGGCCACCTAGCCTTAAATATGTATCTGACACTAATTACTTTATTGCAGGCGGATCCATTCAATTTGCTCTAAAGGCTGATAAATCGGCTGTTAACATTAGTTTTGTTTTAAACAGTTTTTGTGTGTTTTGGGACTAATGTGAATATTTGAAAATGGTGGAAAAAAGGAACGTGTTTCTTTAAGCGAAAGAATTAAAATAATCTAAGAAAGTGAAAAAAACTGTTTTTTGTAGAACTGCCATTAAAGTGACATTTTTATGACAGTCAACAGTGTTAAAAGTGATTGTTTACGTGGAAGCGTGTTAAAAATATTTTTAACACTACATTTTCTTATGATGAAATCAAATAAAATTATAATAATAATTTTAGGAGTTCCAAAGTTGCTCTTCTTGCAGACTCTTCAATATCCACAGGAACAACCAAATCAACACTTTTATTAATTATTCCACTATCGACAAACATATTAAGCAGTCAAGAACCAAAGACAAAAATTGGACAAGAACGCAATTATTTAAATGACAACATCTTTTTATTTGTAAACAAGCATTTGTTAGTAACCATAGCGTTGGCAACGTTTCTCATTCACAACAACCTTGTGATTATTTGAATATTAAAATGCATTTTGAAGTTTAATGTCATTCCAAATTCCCCTATTTTATTTTCGAAATAGGGCAGTTATACAAAAAACATTGTATGATATTTGTGTTAAAAGTAATTTTGTTTTGTTCCTGAAATTGTTCAATTCGCTCCGCTCATTTCACAAACTTTTTCATTCACAAAATAAAACATCAATTTTAACACTCACATCATAAATAACTATTAAGTACCAGGAAACAAAAACATATGCATTGGAAGATGACAAGTGCACTGGAAAATAAAACAGAAAAACAACGATTTTCAATTCTGTTCTGTACAAATATGGACGGTGAGAAGGAAGAACCACTTATAATAACCAAAAGTAATAATCCTCGATGTTTTAAGGGCGCACATATCGATAAGTTACCTCTTTAATGGGTCTCGAACAAAAAAGCGTGGATGACAGCAGACATCATGACAACATGGCTTTACAGATTTGATCTCAAGATGAAGAAGCAGAATAGAAGAGTGGTATTGTTTCTGGATAATGCAACGTCTCATTCCAAAATTACACTGAATAATGTCGAACTTATTTTTATTCCACCCAATACTACCTCACATTGCTAAGCTTTGGACCGAGGCATTATTCAGAATTTTAAAATGCTCTACAGAAGCTACCTCATTAAGAGGCTTTTAACATGTTTAGACAGTGGTTGTCCTCTTCAAGAAATCGAAAATAATATCACTGTAACCAGCGCCTTGATATGGGTTTCGGTGGCCTGGCGCTATTTGTCCCCAGTGACAATAAAAAAATAAAAAAAATGATTTATGAAAGCCGTATTTATCTGTAATACAGATAATATTGACGACTTTGAAGAAGAAGATAATATTCCGCTCCCACAACTGTTTCCTAACATTAAGGACACATTTGTGAACTTGAAACAATTTGCCTCTATTGATAACAGTTTGTCAACAGAAAGTGCAGTATTGACTATTATCGAGTGTATTTATAGAAATCCAAGAAATGGATTAAACTACTCCCAACTCTGAGATAGAGGAAGCGGAACCTGAATTTGCTACACTGTCGAAAATATCAAGCCTATCTGAAGCCTGTGCGAGTTTGAGAGACCTAGAAACCGTTTTTAATAATGTTAACAATTTTGACAAGTCTACAAATATTTTTTAATTGCTGTTAAAATGTGAATCTGAATTTTATAAGAATAAAGTACAAAATATCAAGCACACGGAAAAAAAAAATTATAAGAATATCCAAAAATATAATAGAAGTAACTATATTTTATAGTTCTATATAGGACAGCCATATGGTATATTAAGGAAGACTATAAAATTATAGTAAAAACGAGTTTATATTTTTAATAGTTACTACAAAAATATATAGGAATAAAAAATTCGTTACAGTAAAAACTATTAAACAGGAGTGCAAGTAATATAAAAATATGTTGTTGTTTTTTCTAGCTTCTGTTGTTATGGTTGCAGTAATTATTTGTAAAAACTACCAAGCAGTTTTGCACATTTTACTAATGAATATTGTAAAATTTGTAATATTTTTTCGTAAATTCAATTAATTTTAGTTGAATTTCTACCACCAACTTTTGTTATACTAATTAAATATTTTAGTAAATATTTAAAACTCCTTTTGTAGATTTTTGTAACATTTTTTATTTGCTTTTACACGTGGTATAATGCAATATATTTGGTCTTTCTTTCTTGGTGGCGAAACTAAGTCTTCCAGATTCCATTTTGCTAATAAATCCTCCAAACTCCACATAACAGCACCATAATACCATAAACACAAAATCAGAGACAAAATTAATCAGTTTGAACTTAAAACACATAAGAGTAAGAGTTAGAGGTCCGACCCCTTTGATGGCATAACTGTAAATGCGACGGCGGCGACGGACGGCGCGGCTTTGACTATTCCTGTAAATTATTTAGGAGTTTCTACTATATTCATTTAGTAAAATACGAATTTTCCTACGAACATTTTATAAGCGCTTCTATGTTTTTTGATATTTTGCAAATATAGTGTTATAAAAATTCGAATAGTTTATTGTTAAACAGTCTTACTATAATTACACCCTTCTAAATTCTATTAAAAATTTTAGTAAAGAAATATAGTAATTTTTACTAAGTTTCCTTTTTTTATGCTTGTCTGTTAATGTAATAAAAAATAATAAAAACCACAAAAGGATTTAGTAAAATTCACAATACAGTTTCTTACTTTTAACTAAAAGAAATAGTTATTCAATTTAACCAAATCGCATTTGTAAAATGTAATATATACCTTAGTAGTGGCATAATTATACTATGTTATATAAAAAAGCTAACCATATTTTTTTATAAATTTAGTTTACAATTTTATTTTGGAAAAGACTGGTATAGAGATTTATAGTTATTAAGAGGTTTTATAGAGAAATATACTATAAAATTCTTACTAAACTAAATTTACAATACTGTTTTTTCCGTGCAATCATTAATTTCTGATTATTTAAAAAAAATAAGAATTTCAAGGCAAACATACAGTACCTACATTATATCGTCGCTCACATTACGAATAGGCCTAACTC
The DNA here is from genome assembly GCA_963920685.1 of Polydrusus tereticollis. Classification (NCBI taxonomy): domain Eukaryota; kingdom Metazoa; phylum Arthropoda; class Insecta; order Coleoptera; family Curculionidae; genus Polydrusus; species Polydrusus tereticollis. The sequence continues at coordinate 69,983,686 of OY987333.1, read as the reverse complement.
GGTTTTTGTAGTTTTTCAGGAAAGCGGTTTAAAGAAATCAATGGTGTTCATTTTGGATATAGCACTGACACAAATTTTTTTTTTTGCTTTATTTTTTTATAGTTTCCTAGATAAATCAATTTAGAATGATGAGACATCATTATTTTTAATGAAGGTTTACGTGTTTTGTAAAAATTAAATAATAATCAAGATAGGCCCCTTCGTAAAAACAATAACAAATTCTTATTTACACATCAAACCAGATAGGCCCCTCTGATATTGTTTTTCAAAGAAAGGGGAGTGAAATTTTTAAACTTTAAACATCTTTATTTTATAAAAAGGATACAAGAAACTTCTTAACATAATATAATTACAGTCAAACCTAAACTGAAACAAATACATAAAGCAAACACGAATGCTAACCTAAACTCACACTGATGTGTGCGGTAAAGAACTATAAAACAAAATATCGTCATGACTTCTAATAACAGGCTTATCACCCGTACATAGTGCCATTAGGTCATTGTATTTTAATAAAGGTATCGGCCTGGGTCCTTCGTTTTACTTCGGAAGCGTTACAGTGCCTCCAAATTTTCTTCACAATTATTCAAAGATATTAAATTACTTAAAGGCACATTATCATCAGAAGAGGAGTTTGAATGGGAGTCACAATTTTTATCCAAACACTCTTGAGGAACAGTCTTATTGGGGAGAGGCTCATTATCCGATAAATCACAAGAACATTCATTGGTTAATGGCCCTTTAACCATTACAATTTTTCCATAGTACCATAAGTTTTCAAAAAACATTTTCACTCGTTCGCCTACTTTGAATTTTCCATTGTTCTTAACAGTTTTTTGGCTGCCGACATCCACACAGTTGATAGTTTTATCATCCCACTCCACAAGAACATCTATATTCAAAAAGAGGATCTGAAATGAGCCATTTTTGTAATGCTATTGAATAGCAATATACTATTCTTACTTACCGATTTGTTTTGACAATAATTTTCCTGTCGATTTGCTAACTAACGTCTCGACGCACCTCCCGCTACACAATATAATTTAACACTAACCCGGTCTTCTTCTAAGCATGTCGCGGTGGTAAAATTGCAGGGCTGCAATATTTTATATTGTTCCTTGCTACCACCAATTTTCAAAATAGTTAAAATTTTAATAACAGCTACTGTTATATCTAATTATTTATTCTCTAGACTCTAGAGGCATAACAAATTAAAAATGGGATTGTTATTTATTTAATTTCTAACGAATTGTCTTCTATTTGTTAAATAAAATTGCCATTAAGAATAACTTAATAAGACCTATCTGCAAAGTAGTGTCCATCCTTTAAAAATATTTTATAACGTAAAGGTATATGTTAAGATTCGCCGAGTGAGACGCATACAAAAAATATAGCTAGGGGCAATCTCAACTTTGGTCTTTACGTAAAAATATTTTTATGGATAATTCAAGATAGGCCTGACCATGATAATGCTATAAAATAAAAACGATGTACTATAGAGATATGCCACTTCGTCATAACGTTAAGGCACTGTTCCCCTGACTTTATATGGGTATAACTCATTTTGGCCAAATATCGAGATAGGCCCCTACGTAATGTGAGCGACGATATAATATATATGTTAGTATGCACGTGCAGTACATTCATATTGGTAAATTGGCTTCATCTCATTTAATTCTGATCAATTAAAACAAAAGTATTAAATATTATTTACCTATATTATGTAGATGTTTCAATTTTTCTGTATTAACTGACCACCCCTGTTAACCGAATAGAAAAGAATTAAATTATTTTTTAAACTTATCAGTTATTGTTGTTAATTGCCTAAATTTGTAATCGCATACGTTTAAGTAAGTTTTCAGGATTACCCATACAATTCACAGTACCACACAAAAAATTAAAACTTAAATTTTGACAGTAATATGATAATTAAAAGCAGAAAAATCGAAATGTTTCAAAAACTATTGAGGATAAGACATATTTAAAAAAAAGTTTTAAGTTTATCGATGGTCTATAAGAAGACACCAAAAAAATGTTAAAAAGGCAACATTTTTTATTTAAACTTTTGCAGGTTTGGAAATATAGGAAATATTTAAAACTGTAGGTATCTTATATTTCAAATATTTGATGGGCATCTTATCTTGTTGTGCCCGAAACTAAATATTTTCTCTTATGAAAATATGGATGTAACTTAGACAATAATTATTGCTTGAATAATCCTTGAATTTGTCCTTGAGTTTTCCGTTAAAACCACAAAAATCTCGAAAACTCTAAGGATTAGTCTTTATTAATGCCTTTAATATACATTTTACTATATAAAAACATTGAATCAAAAAAATCACATAATATACAAATAAAAAATTATACTCACACATTGTTTATTAATAAAAAGTTTTAAAATATGTACACTTACCAACCATATGGATAAATAGTATGACGTAAACAGTTTCTGGAAAATTTGCATAAAATGACTTAATGGAATTGTACATAGGCCCTTATCCAGAAACATTGGGCAGTGGACAAGGGGTCTACCTACCAATATTCCTATGTTTTATAAAAAAATACTTGTTTTGCACGAAAAATATTATATTTAAATAATTGACGATTTTTTAAAATATTTAATATAGTTTTTCTCGAAAATAGCTTTATGGTACTTATACTTGTTATTTCCTACTTTATCCCCTTAAGAGGAAAGGGTATAGACGTAACGAAGGAGGACCGGCTCCCCTCCACGAAAAATCCAATTGGGCGTCTGCGTCTGAATAAACAGGGAATTTCAAAATATTATTTTTTAGTGGATACATGCGACAAAATGTGATTTCCCAATTACTTTTTATTTCGAAAACAAGGAACCCGACACCCCCCAGAAAAATTCTCTAGTTACGCATATGGGAAAAGAGCGATCCTGACTCTATTTTGCACAACGGTTGGCTTTAATTTCGGTCTGCAGTGCTTCCTTATACTTTCTTTTCATGAACATCTTTTGAAATGGATAATCATTAGGTTGACTTTTAAAAAGCCCTTTTTAAAATATTTATTGGGTATACTTATTTTTTGAAAATTTCCATGTTTTTTCTAAAATGATTTTTTTGTTTCAGTACAATAATGGTAAGATACACCTATTGGACGACTAATTACCCACAGGTTGAGCCAGAGCAAGTTGGTTTTCTAACTGCGCTACTGGTATGTAATTTACCTCTAATAATATTACCTTGTAGACTGAATATGAACCTCTATGTAAAGTCCAGTAACACTTTATTCCCATCACAAGGCCAACAAAAAAAATATGCCGATTTCACTTAAATTTTCACACAAATTAACTAAACAAAAAAATGTTTTAAATATTTCTATTGGAGAAACAAAAATAAATGCAGTTTAAAAACACAACAATGCTTATTATTTCCGATAAACAAACTCACCACCGGAGCTTCTTTGAAACTGAGCCTAGATAAAATGGATTCGATGTTTTAATCATAGTTTGTTAAGCATTTAATATAATTTATGATGAAAGACTAATTTGTGTAGGGTCCTTCTTGTAAACCTATAATTATTGTCTTATCAAGGGTTAGTTATGGATCAATAAACAAGAAATACGTGTACATTTGTACGTCGGTGAAACGTAACAAGAAGTATGAGATAAGGGGCATCACTTTTATGATGTAAGCATCCACTTAGAAGCGACTTCCTCCAAGGGGGTGAAAAGGGTAAAATGTGTTTTTTCGGATCTTCATTATTACCGAGATCTGATGAGCTATCGAATGAGTTTCCGTTTACTAACGTTACTTAAGCAATTATTATATAATATAAGTGTATGTGTGTAAAACGTAAAAACACTACCTACTATCTCAAAAATGCAGTTTGGTCATACATAAACATATATCGACACCCTTATTCAATTTTACAAAATTAAGAATTGAGAGTGGATATCTGACCCTCATATCATGATTGTTAAAAGAATCTTTTATAAAACACAATGCAAAATAGCTTGTTTTTGGCACACAATGTGTTGGACCACTAGCGTAGCAAGAACACGCGTACTTTGCAACTTATATATATATAAATACTGTAAATATTTGGTTTCTCGTGAAACATAATGCATTCTGATATTAATATCTAGAATTCCATGTTTTTTTGCTTCAGCAACAACTTTATGGCAACATACATAACACTTTTCTGAAACACTTGCGTGTTTTCTTTTTTATTTTTTAAAGTCATATTTCGTTTTTTACAGTCATGTTTACATAAACCATAACGAAAATAAAATTACGCTTATTTCAGAAACGTTTTCTCTCCTTTTGCATTTACCAATGATGCGAGCATTATATTATTTTTCTTGGGTTCTCGCTTGCAGTCGCAAAACGAGTTTTTTAACGAACTCGCCTTGAATATAATAAGAATAATATGCACAAACTGAAGCAAAAATTTTAATTAAATTCTGTTCTAAAAGAGTTAGTATTTAGGTTCTGTGGGGGATAAATAAGAAGGAAGAGAAGCGAGACTTTAATGGATGAGTACTGACGTGTGACATAAGAATGCATGGACAAAATGTGTTTCTGGCCAATATCACCCCCTGTATACTTGGATTTTAAAATGTTTCAATGACGTTTTGTGCTTAAGGCTCATCTACTGCTAAGGTCATTTGCACCTTGCCAGTCAATCCGAGTCAAGAAATGCTCATGATTGAATAGACAGAGCTACAAATAGACAGATATGGAGGTCGGGTCGGACTGGGCCGCCGGTCCACCGGTCAAAAGACAGGTAGGCCCCCAGAGAAAAGACGGGTGGGAGCCCTAAGCCGGCCGGAGGCAAATATAGACGATGCACCCGCACAGGGCCCCCCGCTAAGAAATTAAGGTATTATAAACCGCTTCGGGCAGCCCTGGATCTGGGAGAGGTACGCCAGGGCCTAGATTAATGACATTAAAGGCCCCGCGCGGATATTTTGCACCGGGTCCCGCAGATTATCGGGTCGGCCGTGGATGGGCCCTCATGAAAAGGACTCTTTTCGTAATTATTTTTCATTTAAATGGTGTTTATCTAACAATAGTTCAAGTATAGTTTGTCAAATTTCATATGGTAAACACAATATTATTTTCTGAAATGCGTGGCAACATCGGTTAGGCACCTGCAGCGATCTAACCCGAACGGTTCGCAATTACGTCATGTATTCCGTCCACAGCTAATAAATCCTTTTGTGTTCTGTGATCCACAGGTTAGGTTTTCGGTTTTCGTGTACATACGTGGCGCCGGTCGGTTTCAGATAAGTGAGTTATTATTATATTACTTCAAAACAAAGTAAGTATTGTATCATTATTTTAATGAACTCTAATATTTATTAATTAGTGTTTATATTGTGAGATATTGATATTTTAATTGAGAAAATAGTACCAACATCCAACATTTAATCGCTTTTGTAATTCAAAAAATCGGATCTATAATTTAATTGTTTTTTTTTTGGCGAAGCACTTAAAATTAGTTACCTATAACTTTGGTCTATTTTTTTGTTTTTAACTAAAAGGGGTTAAAAACACTGCCTACAAAATATTTTTTATCTCAACGCGAACAAGGTAAGAGAAACAAGACAAGATTGGCCATCATTGGGATCTTGGAAACTATAAACAGATACAATTTGGGTTAAATTGAAAAATGTTGCGAAAAGATGTGACCACTAAGGTCATCAAACTTAAAAAAAAAACGTTTTTGAAATTTAAAAAAAACATAGTACTTTATATTATTAACCAAGGTGTAGAAGTTTATGTTAAGTATAAACCGAGCTTCGATTATGAAGGTATTATAAACCGCTTCTGGCAGAAAGAAGAGAAAAACAATTTCTCAACCCGCTAAACGGTCAATAATGAGTACTTTTGTTAGTAGTAGAAAAATAGATTTCTTTTTGAATTTCGATTTTTCTTTCTGGCGTTACTACTGTAGTTAGAATAAAATAGAATTCACTTCTCCACATGCACTTTTTGTAAGCTTTCACGTGGCAATGTGTAACAGTTGTTTAATTTCTGTCGGTTATAATAATAAATGGAACGTGATTATATTTTGTGAGTTTTTGCTTGATATCATTAATAGGTAGGTATCGTTTGCGTATGATGAAGTGATAAAATGCATTAATTTTTTACGCCACTATGCTGAATTGTGTCCAAAAAAAGATTTTATATTATCCCATTTAGTCTGTCTGTCGGAATTTGGATTTTTTTCCCTAGGGTGTAAATTGGTACAAGTCAAGCCATTAACTGAAATGTATTTAAACTTAGAATATGTTATGCTGTTCGCATGATGGGGCCTTACATCCCTCGGGACCGGTGGGCCCTAAGGGTCCCAGTCCGACACTGGGTCGGAGTATTTATTTATCAAACAGATTATTCAGTTCTGAAAATTAATCAGACTTCTTATTCTAGACGCTTCATAGAGATTGTCCTTTAAGTTTTTCGGATCATTAAATGCGCAGCTTTATTCTTCTTTATTCCTGACAGTACAAGTTATTCAACGTACTCGGTTATCGAACATTGAAGATATTCTATGTATTAAAATTGAAATGTTTATCTTAATCATACTCAATGTACTTTACATTATTGTGATTCTATTTCTATTGCCATTTTTCACCTCTGATTAAAAAAAGATCTACCCTTAGGAATCCTGGATTCATATATTCCGATGTAGTAGCTTATTATGCAAACCAGTTGATTTTCCGGAATTATGATATGACTCGGTGCCTGCAGAACCTCTCATGATTATTTAGGTATTAGTTCGGTTTCTGCGGAGAAATCTAAGGAAGAATCTTTAGCAAATCATTTAATTGCTATAGTTCTTCTTGCTACTAGCGTCTCTATAGTATCACGCTAATGATTCAGCGATTAAAGGTGTCCAATTAGAAATAACGTCGTCATTTTTGTGTAGATACTTTATTGGCGGAGAGTTTCCCGAACCTAATATGACTTTTACGTTACGCCCTACGTCCGAAAGAATTATATTTGGAGATATCGACGAGTCGATTATATTCTTACCAAGAGGCTCGTTTATATGTTGCTGCCTAGACTTCATCAATCAATGGAAAAATTTGGAAGGGGTAGATTTTTTTAATACTTTCTTTGATAGGTATCATAAGAGGAATGGAGAATATCCTGTAATAAATGTTGTTATTCTAAGCTAGCCCTGTGTTCAGTCCATAAACCTATAAAAATTGTTAAGCGATCCTGTTTATTGCTTATAGTGATGTAAAAAAAAAACGTTTTTTTTATGGCTTTATGGTCTTCTTGCCTTTTTTGGGTATAGGCTGGACTCGCGCAGTTTTCTAGCAAGAAGGAAATATTCCTTCTTATAAGATAAGTTAAAAAGCCTGCAGAATACCGGTGTCAATTCGTCAGTGCATGTCTTAATTACGATGACTGGAATATCGTCAGGACCAGAAGCTCTTTTGGTGCCAAGACTCCTCAAGATTCGTTTAACATGGCGGTGCCGGAAAAGAAACTCGGGAATTCTCGATTCTACAGGCGGGAATGTTCGTTGGAGTTTTTGCATTAGTTTCGAGCGTTAATGCGTCCATGATACTGATACATCGGAAGGGCCGGAAGAAGTCGAGTTAGATTCTGACGACGAATCTTAATGATCGAAACAAGTACCTAGTTTGTTGTAGATGTCTATTATTATTATCTTATTTCCTTGCTTAAAACAGACTTATTTGTATGATTTAACATTACGTTAAGTATTTTCATGTTCCTGTCATGCGATCAAAATTTTATGTTAATGATTTGTTATTAATTATAATTTTTATTTTTTGCTTCTGTTTATAGATATTTTTTAATGAAGTTATTTAGCTACTTCAGAACCAATATATTGTGCATTCAAAAAGTCTTTCAGTCATAGGTGACTTAATTAGGAGTAAATTCGAAATGGGTATTTTTTTAATGTATCACGCAGTGTGACGTACCCATGTGATGTCTGATTAAGCCACCCTATGACTGAAGAACTTCAAAACACCCTATACCCGATTGAAAAGGCGTTGTTAATTTGTAAAGAAAAAAACGTAAAAAACCAGAATTTCTGCAGCCTTACGTTTTTTCTTTACTTCTATAAAGAAACCTGAACTAAAAATATTTGCTTAATAGAGTATCATACAATATTGAAGAATTATTGCAAAACAGAGCCAATTCTTGAGTGAATGAATTTGCATTTGGTGTTTTACATTTTTTTATGTTTTGTGATTTATCTGTTTCTTCTAATATTGACGAAAAACTCACGAAATAAATAATTTAAAGGGTAAGTACAGCTTTACTTAAATTATATAATATTGAATCCTTTACTTCAATTTTGTTATGTTTTGGTCTTGCATGTACAAATCTCTTGTTAGAGTTATCGCTGGATTTTATTCAAAATTTCCTAAAAACAGGACAAATTGCAACGTCCCAAATTGTAAAACTGACACCTGATCCATTTTAGCTAGTTTATTTACCAACAATGCTGCAGTAAGGTAGGTCAGCTTGCAAGCAAGGCTCGAGTCCTGTAACCACACTTTAAGGTATCTTATCTCAAAAATAATTTACTACACACAAATAAACACATGCATTTCAAAATTTAAAACTGTTTTCAACTACCTTTTTAAAATAAATAATTGACAGATATAAATAGAACACCCTTACAGAAAAAATCACGACGTACTAATTAAAACAGAAAAAGAAAAAGGTAGAAAAAAGCAGAGTTCTCATTATGAGGAGTAATATTACTTTCCTTGAAATACCTATAACAGTGGCATAGCTAAAACAAAATAATACATACCGATACGTAAAGAAACGCACATACCATGTGAATTTACAGTGCAGTAGGTAACAAAATATTTTAATCCATTCATACACTAGAGATTAAATTAATGCAAAAGCAACTTATTTTAAAAAAAAATATGAAAACTAAAAATTAATAACCGAGGATATCATAAACTATTATAGTACCTATAATAAAAAAAAAATCTCTTAACGGTGCTAAAAACAAGTGGGTAGAGATAAGAGAAAAACTTGGGTAAATATCTAACTGCATTCCAAACAGAACCAGAAGCTATTTCATAATCTATATCCCTACAGGGAGTCCGAAAATAAGGATGACAAATTTTATATAAAAAAATATTATACATACAGTAAAGCTCCGCCAATCCAAACCTCCACTAATCCGGATGTCCTTGTAATCCGGGCAAAATTAAAAAATGTAAATTTTATATTATGCACCTAGTAATCCGAACCGACCCCGAATCCCCTAATCCGGATCGCATATCGTGTGTTCTGAATAGGAAATTCCCGACTAAGTGTGAAACATAAAAAGGGATATCCCCGAATCAGTTTGCATCAACATGGCACCAAGAAGGCTAAACAAAACTATCAGAACTTTTCCATAAATTTTGAGCTAACATTCGATTTATATACTATATATAGATATATTTCTAACAAATATCTTAAAAGGTTTAGTGTTGATTACTTCTCCTTGAAAATATGTACATTATTGGTTATAATAAATGTTTCAACATTTGTTACGCCTTTGCTCAATTACATATTTTAACATTGCTCCAGTAATCCGGATTAAGTCAGTTACAATTATTACAATACAATACAAAACAATGGCGACGTTCAAATGAATGCTCTTCCACGCAACCATCAACTCTTCCATGCAACCATCAATATTATTATTGATTCGGATTAGCGGAGCTTTACTATATTATCATATATCGGCAAATGCTTCCATACGGAGCCCTTGTGTTCCGGCTAAAGCCATGCAAACCGCATTAAAAGCACTTTTGTGTCCTGTGTCAAAGCTGCCTTAATAAAGTTAAAACCTTTGCGGATAGAAAGACGATGAAGCTGTTCTGGGCGCCGGAACATAAGGACATACATGGAACAACGAGCAAGCAGATGAACACAACCATAACCAATATAATATTCGTCCTATATCAGCTATTATATGCATGCTGTAAAACGACCAATGACAAAGAAAAATATTTAATATAAAATTCTTAAGGAATCGGTTCTAAAGAGGGCACACAAGTTTGTTCCATGGATTTTAACCGTTCAAAGCTCCTTGCGAGCTATGAAAATATGAACTATAACTGAACACCGACTACCGTACACGATATGGCCATTGCAGATACAGTTCCAATAAAAATGAGGAAGACTAAGGACGAAAGCGACAGGTTCTGCAATGGAGAAGCTAAAACTGCGTTTGTAGAGTATTCACCCATCACGGTAAAATTATAATGATGCAAAGAAATAGCAAGCACGCCCTCACTCGAGAAAATCTTCTTACGGGGCCGAACTAATGCAGAGTATCCACAAAAGGTCTGTTTAAAACTAATAAGGTTGGGGGCCCCCAACTATATAATTACGGTTATCATCTCCTTTCTGGCAAACAGGCGTTTTGTAGTCTCGTCAGAAAGCGCGATTTCTGATCAAGAACGCATCGATGTACAATATTTATGTGCACGATATTCCGAGCTGTTTTTATTTGCCGACGATACTGCAATTACTTCTGTTGCAAAGTCACCGCGGCTACTGGTGTCTACACTGCAAAGGCACATAATTTCACTAGAAAAATAGCTTTCGCATTGAAAGATTCGTTTGCATCTGGCCATTCTCTTTTTGAAAAGTATAGTGGAAAGGCCTGAAACCTTGCTAAGGGTTAACGGCATAAGGGTGAATTGGGTTCAGAAAGTTATGTACCTGGGACTTGATTTTGAGGCAAGACTTAATACGAATAAGAATTCCAAATTAAGACTTAAGACTGACTTTGATTTACAGCCTTGTGAGTAAAAAGTCCTATGGTCTACCATGGTGCATGATAAGCAGGACCGAGCACAACAAGTTTTAGGTGCTCCAGAATAGGCACTGAAAATAATTGCGGACGCTCCTCGGTATAGTATCAATAGGGTTTTGCATCGCAACTTTAAAGTCTCTACGCTAAAAGAATTTTATGACAAAATAATCACCAATTACTACAGACGTACCGACGTTGCGACAAATCCTCTAATTACTCAAACTCAGGTCACTAACCTACAGATATCCTAAGAGTTGGCTACCTCCAGCTGTAGTGAGGAGGCACTGAACTGGAGAGTGCGACAAAAACTTCCAATACTTACATCACGAAAACCAATTCGCACTCTTACCCAGACAAGTAGGGTTATGCCCAAATCAAAAGCCGATATGAAGATTGGCCTATAAAGCCGTAGAAGAATGAAAACGAGTTAAAGGCATTATGCCTGACTCAGTTGTCAAGTTCGATCCCAAATGTTGATCTCTTTAGCCCGAATAACGAAGAGCTAAAAACCAAATAACCCCTTTACATACCATATCGTGGACCGTAACCATAGACTCACAAACCAAGTATTTAACGTAAGCAGGAATCAGTACTGCGAGGACACAAATGGTTGTCAAAGATCACTTATTTATACTTAATTATATGTTAAATTTTTAAACACAAAACATTACTTCTCGCAATAATAAATTCTGTGCTACGCCTATGGCGAAAGGTAATTTAAAGTCGATTACACCAAGGTAAACCGAGTACTTATCGTTTTTAGGTTCGTTTTCTACAAACATATTTTTAAGTATCCGCGCGATTTAAAACAAACCAGTGGTACAAATTAAAGTAATGAATGGAATTGGAATAATGGACTCGTGTGGAAATAAAACAGAGTCGTTTTAATTAAAGTTTTCGTTTTGTTTTTAGTTCGAAACCTGTATGAAATATAATTAGAGGTTAAACGACTTACCTGTAAGGAAGTTCAATCCTCAATTATACTAGTAGTTGCATCCCAATTAGATCACACTGTAGTTATGTCTTAGCGCCAGCGCGCGCCGCTGTGTTTAAAGTGTGGAAGAAAACCCCTGACCCTGCCTTCTGCCCTGGAACCACCTAATCAATATTTTTAGCGCGGTTTTCCCTAAATCTTCCAACCTACTACATGAGTCTTTAACAATTTACGACCGTAGTGGTGGGAGGGAAGTGATCTAATTGGGATGCAACTACTAGTATAATTGAGGATTGAACTTCCTTACAGGTAAGTCGTTTAACCTCTAATTATACAGCGTAGTTGCATCCCAATTAGATCACACTGTAGATGTTTAAAGGAAAGGTTGGAACGATCCACATAATAAAATATATATAAAAATAAATGAGATTTCTGGTTTTTTAATTTTAAACCGTCCTTTAACACAAAGCAAGAACTAGCAGTACATAATAATTGGAGTAGTACAAACCATATTTGACTTTATTTTTAAAACAGTACTAATTATATTACGGTTTAGTGTCATAAGTAAAGTAACATCCTTAACTAATAAAAATATATTGCATTAAGCTTTCTTTATTTTCTATACGGCTGGATTATAGAATTTTGCAAATACTTGCGACTTTGTTGACCAACCTGCTGTTTTTAATATACAGGCCACGCTGAGCCCAGCGCGATTGACCGCTGAAGTTGCAGAATGACGTGTAGTATGAGGCCGGAATTTGCTTGTGTTAATTCCGGATAACTTTAGACCCTGTCTTATCCAGCGGCTTATCGCTTGAGGTGACGCTTCTCTATGTGGTTTTTTATGGGTTACGAGTAAGTATGGAAAGTTTTGTCTTATGTTTTTTGTTGATTGTATGTAATATACAATAATGCTGGCAACACAAATTTTGGGTTTTTCTTTGAAAAAAGGCGCTAGCGTTTTTAGGAAAGCCGATAAGGTTATTTCCATTTTAGTTTCGGTCGTAGAGATATCTAAAGTCTGATTTTACTTATTGTTTGCGCTCTTTTGGCTGTTGCTAAGGCAAGGGGTACTGTAAGTTTAATGCTCAAAGCTTTAAAATGTAGGTTGAAATGTGGATACAGAGACGAAAAATACTTAGTTACTGGTTCAGGATTTCAAGTTTCATTATACCTTGGAAAACTTGGTATTGACCTGAATACGCCTTTGAGAAGTCTGTTAATAATACTTTTATCATTTTTGTTAAGCGTTAAAATAAATTTAAAGCGGATCTATGAGTGCTTAATGTGGAAAATTTAGCTTCTAGCTCAAATTCTCTGACTAAGAGTTTTGACACTAAGTTAATATACGGATTGAAGATTTTTGATTGATTACTTTGCAAAAATAACACCATTTTTTAAAAGTGGTATTATATTGTTTTTCCGTAGATTTACTTAGTGATGTCCGTATTAAGTCAACTGCGGAGTCATCGAGATATCGATTCCGGTAAGCTTCCCTGATAATTTGCTAGCAGTCAAGCACCCAGGGTAAGGTTTTTCCACAGAGGGTGCGGTTTGCTGAAAGGAGAGACTAAGAGATTATAACACGGTTTTATAGCGTGGATATGTGAACCTCGGAGATGATCCAGTTTTGAAAACCAAAGCTGAGATTTCCACTGGGCAAACACTAATATCCCTTTCGCTGAATCATTTTCGATTTTGCTCAAAACTTTGGTCAATATTGGAGAGACTCTATTTTAGGATTACCGAAAAATTTTATTATTTTATTAAAGACCGATTTATTAAGGCTATATTTCGTTTCAAAATTTTTTAGCCTGGAACTTTTATCTGCTGAAAAGTTGTCTGCTGACTTGATACAAGGTGCGAAAATTGTTATGTGTCTCTTTTTCATACCATTTCCATATGTGCCGAGATATATTTTGGAGTTCAGTGTTTCGTGTACTGTCCATCTTGTTGATTAGAGCAAATGCGGTAATATTATCAATTTGTAAGAGAATGTGACAGTTTATTTTATGATTTACAAATATTTTGAGCCCATACTAGGTTGCTGTGTAGAGACTGTTGCTCCTTTTTCCAAAATCCACTCGCCGTTTCTTTTTTACATGCAACTCCCCAGCCAGTAAGTAAGGCGTCAGAGAAAATTTCTATTTCGTATTGCACAGGTAGTAGCGAATTTTTAGCAAGTGGAAGTGAGTTTATCCACCATTCGAAAAACTTATCGGATATAATCGTTACTTTGTCATAATTACCCTGTGATACTTTTAATGCTGGGGTTTTAATCTCTCCAATTCTTTGGTATATAAACAGCCATATGGAACAGCCGGACAGGCTGCGATTAGCGAACCAATGAAACTGGTAAATGGTCTTATTTTAATTTCTTTTCTACTTTTAATTTTGCAAATGTTTTTAAGTAAATTAGAATTTTTCTCCTCTGGTAGGGAGATTGACATTTTTTGACTGTTAAAATTAAAACCAAGAATTTTTATGTTTTGACGAGGAAAATGGTTGCTTTTATTCTTGTTTATTTTGAGACCCAGTCGTTTAAGAGGTTTGAGGTGAATAAAACATGCTTATGACATTCTTGTTGAGTTCTCCCTAAAGGAGATATGTCATCTAAATATACAGTGGACATGAATCCTAAGGATCTACGGTGATTTAATATTGGTTTAAATATTATGGTAAATACGTACTGGGCCGAGCTTAGCCCAAAAGGAAGGCAAGTAAGTTCATAAAAATAACTCTAAAAAGGGGACCTTAGATATTTTCTATGTTGGGTGTAATATGAATTAGAAAATAAGCGTCTTTAGGATCTATCAAAGCCATATAATAATTTTTTGTAAGCTTTTTACTGTTCTGTAATCCTCCAATTTAAAATGTGGGGTTACTATTTATTTATTTAAATTCTTTAGATGCAAAATAGATCGAAAGTTGATTTTTTCCTTAAGAAAAATTATAATAAAATTTAAGTTTTTATGGCCATTTCCTTATGGCGCCAATTTCTAATAGATGGTTTATGCGTGTTTTCCGGTTTTACATTAAGATTGCTAAGTTTTAGCTGTCTAGGAGTTTTGATAAAGTTTAATTTGTACCCCTTTACCTATCTAAGTATTTTACTATAATTTATTGTTTTTTGCCAGTTTTTAACAAAAAACTTAATCCTGCCTGCATAGCTACTCACTTCGGTTAACGATGTTGAGGAATTTGACGTGCTGCATAAGGTTGTATTTTCCTGCTTCTGTTGTTTGTTGGCACTTGGTATCTTGGCCTGTTTCTCTCCTGTTTAGCCAAGTCTGATCCAAAAAGAAGAGTGTCAATTTTGTTTTATTTGCAAGTTTTTGAACGTTTTCATAAAGAGAGTGGTGAATGTCGCAAATCATTTTTCCCAGGGATACCAGATGTCCTATATCACCAGGGGCGGTCATATCAACATTTTGAGGGAGGGGCCATGCAGTGGCGGCTCGTGCCAATTTAGAGAGGCGGCGTGAGGAAAAGTCTTAGCGCCGCAGGCGAAAAATTTTTGGGTGCCACGCCCTTTTTTGTTGATAATTCTTGGTTTTCAAGTAGGACAAATACGCAAAAAAAAAACGGCTAAGCAAATTTTAAGAAAATTATAGATACCTATATTATATCATACATACTTACTTAATTATTTTTATTAATATTTTTTGCGTTTAAATATTTTTAAAAAATTAAGGGTTTGACACGATTGGTCAGTTTTGTCACACGCGCCAAGCGCTGTTGCCGTAGTTCATAAAATTTGTAATGTAAATCGACGGAAATGGGGGGGGGGCCATGGCCCCATGGTAAAGATACCTAAGCGACCTAAAGTTTTTTCTAATTTGGTCTGAAGGGCCACGAAAACACCATCTTTTCGTATTTCTGTGGACTTTAAAATAGAGGAAATTTCGGTGTTAACTGTTGGAGCTTGGAGGATTATGCAATTTTTGGGGAATTTTCCACTTATCTAGGGTTTGAGGTATTTGCCTGGTCCATTTAATTACCAAATTATTTAAGATTTCGGGCCCCAAGGTGTTATCAATACTGGGGTCTGTACCCAGTATCTCTGCGAAGCGATCGTCGCCGTCTGCCAAAACTTTTTTCCCCATTTGAGTTTGATTCGTCTTACCCAGAAGGAATATCGGAATCCTCGGTTTGGGAGCATTCTTCCGCTTCTGTAAGAAAATATTAAATATCGAGGTATCTTAATATATTTAGTTGCTATAGAGCAATTATTTCAGTATATCGCCATTAAAAAATCGGCAACATTGCACGAACAGGTCCAAAAAGTGTTTAAAATAATAACCCTATAAGTATTTGAGAAATTACTTTTGGTATAAAGCTGTAAACAACGTCTAAACTTAAACTTAAATAAGCGGAGAAAGGTTTCTTTGTATCATGAGTTGGAGCCCGGCAGGTTATAAAGTTGTCATTTATATCACGAGTGGTGAGATTCGACCCGCTGAAAAATAGGCTACGTGACTGAATTCTGGAAATCGTTTAGTAATAGATCACAGCGAATGGCTGTGGGTATCGTAGCGAGTGGCTACTTAAAGATTTCCACAGAATTTCGAGTGTTTGGCAGCGAATGGCTGCAAGGTTTTACAGCGAGTGGCTGTTTAACGTTTTTTGCAGCGAATGGCTGCAAAGTTTTACAGCGAGTGGCTGTTTAACGTTTTTTGCAGCGAATGGCTGCAAGGTTTTACAGCGAGTGGCTGTTTAACGTCTTTTGCAGCGAATGGCTGCAAGGTTTTACAGCGAGTGGCTGTTTAACGTTTTTTGCAGCGAGAGGCTGCTGTAAGTTTTACAGCGAATGGTTGTTTATAGTTTTTTGCAGCGAAAGGTTGCCGTGAGGTTTAACCGCGAGTGGCTGTTTAACGTTTTTTGCAGCGAAAGGCTGCTATAAGTTTTGACAGCGAATGTTTATAGTTTTCTGCAGCGAAAGGCTGCTGTGAGTTTTACAGCGAGAGCTGTTAGGAGTTCTTACCTCTAATAAACCCTTAATGCTAAATGATAATATCTACGAAGGTAGATATAATGTCTTTTTCGATATGCCTGGGAGGTGTATATATCAGTTGTTACTTACCCGATACATTGTCTTTTTGGCTGGCCAAAAGCATTTTTTCGAGTTACCTGACTTTTCCCTTTAGAGAAGCTATTTTGTCACTCGATGATCGTTTCTTGAGTTTCATCATTTTTCTCACGCAATCAGTAACGCACGCACTAATTTAATTACCGAACAATTTTTAAAACACTAGACCGACGCGAACTAGCTAAGCGCTAAAAACATATTGATTAGGTGGTTCCAGGGCAGAAGGCAGGGTCAGGGGTTTTCTTCCACACTTTAAACACAGCGGCGCGCGCTGGCGCTAAGACATAACTACAGTGTGATCTAATTGGGATGCAACTACGCTGTATAAATAAACTGTGAGAACTGAAAATGATCATTGGTGCACCGATAAGTTCGATCTTAATAATAACATAAGATTGAGTTAAAACTAGAATAAAATGGACTATATACAGGGTGTTAATTAATAAGTGTCCGATATTATAAAAGACGATTCCTCAGTTACTTATAAAGTGGAAAGTTTATATAAGCATGGGTACGCAAGTCCTTTATTTTTGAGATACAGGGTGTTAAAAATTTATTTTTGTTTTTGTTTTTCGTACATAATTTTTATATAATAATATATTTAGACAAAAACTGGTATCTAGGGGTTTTTTGAAATGCGAAATTCGAATTTGATGTTAGTATGGCTCCCACTTGTAGAAGGCGCCACCTACGTGTCTTCTTACTCTTTTGAGGAGCCATAACTTTTTTATATGTGCTTGTATTACATTTTTGAGTAAAAAAATGGACGTCTTCATCATTTTTACATGAAAAAGGTATACTTGGTCTTGGTAGAAGTCGCTACGAGCAATCGTTCTTGAGAAAAAGAATAATAAAGAAATAAATACCATTTATCTGGATATCACTATGCCCATATCAGAGTTTGATAAAATAGCATTTATCTCCTAAACACAGCCGAAATCAAAAAATTATCAAAATGTACTTTGCATTAGCCAATAAAGTGCATACATAAGAGTGTTATCAAAAGAGAAAACGGCAGTGCGTACATATTTTTTGTTCCTGTTTAAAATTATAACACCCTGTATCTCAAAAATGAAGGGCTTGCGGACCCATGCTTATATTAACTTTTCACGTTATAAATAACTGAGGAATCGCCCTGTAAAATATCGGACCCTTATTAAATAACACCCTGTACATACAAAGTGTCAATTTGAAAATCTTTAATGCTAAACAAAAGTAAACCGTATTTTTTTAACTATTGAAACGAGACAAAAATCATTAAATGTATAAAAGTCTAAGACCAATGCTTTTTCAGATATGGTCGAGAGCCTCCCTCATCCGAACGCTCTGTATATTTAAAGAATTTGGAATAGGCAACATTTTCGAAAAAACGATCAGACGACTATTGTTGGGAATAAACAGGGTGCATTTAGGTCGGAAATTTATGATATTATAGAAGCTACAAACCTATATACAAAATGTTTTAAAGTTTCCAAAATGACCAATAGGGGCATACTAAAATATATCAAAAAACTGAAATTTTATCAGAAAATCGCCATTTTAAGGGACTGTTTTAATAATGGACATAAACAGTCCAATCATTTTTAAGAAAAATTGTTTGTACAGCTTTTTTTTTTTGTATCTTGGATATATTTTTTATAACTCAGCTTATAGAGCATAAAAGTACCTACATTTTGACGGAAGCCGTAATTTGATATCTTTTTAGAGTTAATTACAAATAACCATTTATATTTCAAAAATTAATGTTTACCGTTAAACGAAAGGAATGTAAAGGTTCTGTTGTTTTTATCATCAATTTAGTATTACCACAAATAGGAATAATAAACAAAAGATATTTAAAAACTAAATGCAATAACGTAAAGTTACTTTTATTTTTGAAATTCGAGAGATAACGAATTACAATCTAAATCGTTCGCCTAAAATAAATATAATAATTCAGTGCTGTTATAGAATAGATAATCGTAAATTACGAAAAAACCGAATAGAGATATCGAATCAAGGTGTACGCCAAAATGTAGCTAGTTTTATGCCCTGTAAGCTCAGAAATAAAAAAAAGTATCATGCCATTTAATTTTATTGAAAAAAAAGGAAAAAACTAAATAATGATGAAAAAGCGCAACCAAGAAGAAGCAGTGTGTACCTACTAGCGACCATGGCCACTGTCGCCCTTATTATCCAAGATACAAAAAAAGTCTAGCAAAAAAGTTTTTTTAAAAACCATTCAACTTTTCATTATCGTCATTAAAACAGTGCCCTAAGATAGCGATTATGGGTCATTTCATATCAAATCAACCAGAGGTTTGGCAGGTGACCTCTCCGATTTTAATAATTTTTGGTACAGTCATTCTACCCATCTAGTGGGTGAAAAATCCAAAATTTTAAATTTTTCTGACAAGTAGTTTTTTTTTAACTGAATTTTGAAAATAAAAAAAATTACCATTTGCCCTAAACATATACCAAGAGAAATCGAGATATCTTAAGAACTACTTACACTAGAGCAGTGAGTTATATCTCATTTGAAAGGTCTTGACAATACCTTTCGACTGAGGCACCACTAGATATAGGTGCTTCAAAAAAAATAAAAAAAAAAATTGAAAAGATTTTTTTTTTTCAAATTAAATAAAAAAGTATTTTTTAATTTTTGTCAAAAAAATATATTTTTTTTGTCAATATTTTAGCAACATATTGGCCAAATTTCAGGATGGAGAAATAATGGGAACAAGGTGAAAAAAAATAATAGCACTAACAATACAAGCAAAAAATGGTATTTATTTTAATAACAATGTAACACAAACAACGTCTATTACTTTTAAAAGAAACGAAATTTTACAAAAAGTCCAAAATCCACAATATACTTATTAAAACTAGATTTTAGCTTTTATTTTTTTTTCTAAAATTTTTGAAGAATTTAACATTTCTTCTTTAGTAAGTATGTAAGTTCGACCTGTAGCGGTAACCGGCTGAACCTTCTTTATCATTGAATCTCTTTTAATTACTAAAATATCGGCTTTGGGCGTAGGATAATAAAATTAACTAGATGGTCCATTTGGATGCAAAAAACTGATTTTAAGCTCATCAGATTCTTTATTTTTTCCAATAATACACGCTAACCACTACAAGTTATCATACTGAGCAGTCACAAAACCAGATTGAAGAAACATTAATTCATTATTTGCAATTTCAGAACACCTCACAAGTTCCTGGGTTTTTTGTTCCACGCTAAATGAAAAGATTCTCATTATAATCTTTGATTTTGATCAGGGGGCCTAAATAACAAAGTTTTGTTAAAATTAGGAAAATTCAAATTTTCATGATTTTATAGTCAATAGGATGGGTATGGCGGACTAATAAATTATCTACCGGATATTTTTAAGTAAATTTCTTTACAAAAATGAAAATACCTAAAATGTGGGGGGGGGGGGGGTATTTTTAAGAAAATAGAAAAATCTCTTTTTACTTACCCCGCTTCAGGCGATGCAGAATTCTTTAATAGTTTTTTATAAGCTTAATTCTGCACCCATCACAAATTTTCATTCCCAATTTAATGCCAACATAAGAACACATTTTTTCTGAAACATTTCTTAGGTTTCCAGAATGTTTCCACACTTTAAATGGATCACAACACTTAGTAACAACAACTTTAGACCAGTCCAGTGGTTGATTTTGAGCCATTTCGAAACTTGTTAATTCATCAACAAACTTTGAAGAACTAAACTTATATGATGCAATAAAATCAGTTCACACAGGTTCCAACAAATGTTTTAATTTAACCAATAAGCATAAAGCAGGGGGGCATAAAAATTAGAAGGAAGAATTAGAAAAATTTAATTGGACTGCAGTGTCTGAGCACTGCAGGTATTTTCTTGCAGAACACACAGCCAAGGGTGGTAGGGCGAGGAGGGGGGTAGAAGGATACTTAGGTACTAGATTAGATGCGCGCGTGTCAGCAAGTTTTAACAAGTTAATGCTTGAAAAAAAATGTCAAATATTGAAACTAATGGTCTTGCTAATTTTTTTTCTAGGAAGGGGAGGGATAGTTAAGGCGCGCCCGTTAAGTAGTAATTTTAACAAGATTCTGCTTGAAAAAATAGCTACAGGAGGATGGGTGGTAGGATGGTTAGGTTTTTGTTTAGGCTTTACTTTAAAAACACAAAAGCAAGTAAAATCTAGGTAAAATCTGAAAAATGAAGTTTAAAATTAAAAAAGGAACCCTTTTTGGTCATTTTTGCTATGTTTTCAAATTGTTAATATTTTTTTCCCTGTGAACCCATCATTTCTCCATCCCAAAATTTCGTGAATATCTTGCTTAAATATTGACAAAAATAATATATCTTTTTGAAAAAAATAAAAAAATACTTTTTAAAAAATTCCATATTTTTATTATTTTTTTTCAAAATTTTCAATATTTTTTTCTAAACACCTGCATTGAGTGGCACCTCATTTGAAAGGTATTTACTACTCTAGTGAAAGTAGTTCTTAAGATATCTTCATTTCTTTTAATATATGTTTAGGGAAAATGGTCACTTTTTCTGATTTTTAAAAATCAATTTTAAAAAAACTACTTATCAGAAAAATTTGAAATTTTGGATTTTTCATCTACTAGATGGGTAGAATACCTGTACATTAATAAATTATCAAAATCGGTGAGGTGATCTGCCAAACCTCCTTTTATTTTGGTTGGTTTGATGTGAAATGACCCTTATCTGCTTAAATTTAACTTTTTAGTGATATCCCAGTAATTGCACCCCCTAGCGGTTATATTGGAAATTATTTAACATCAATTTCTTTTGGTTAATTTAGTTAATAAAAATGTTTTCCCAAAGTCGTAAGGTTACGACTTCCATAATATCGTACCTTGTCGACCTTAGTGGGACACCTGTATAATAATAACCATCAGAGATCATTAAATCGCTCAGAAGGAGCACTTCAAACTTAAAACGCTCTAATTTCAAAAATACGTTTTTAAAGTTAGTGACCTTGTTGACACTTCTTTATATAAAAACCCCTAAATCGATCAACGAAGAATGTGTACACAGTATCTTTTACACTTTGCTCGAATGCAAGAAAAAACTGTGGCATTTTCATTTCATCAGTCAATAGCATTCGTTATAGCCTTTCTTAAAAGTCGTTTAAATAAAAAACTGACTTAATTGACCAATTTTAAATTCCAAGCTTTCCAATTGACAATCTGGTTGAACCCACTGACATTAGTTTTGCACACAATGGTACAACAGTGACGGTAAACAAATGACTAAGAACCATTAGACATGACGTTTTTATTACAAATCTGTTATAACAAGAAAATATAATAAGCAAAATATCTAAAATATGCAAATTTCGGGATTGCAAAGAATTCTAAGAAAGGTCTGTGCAATTCGCAAGCACGAGCTAGTCTAGACAGATGAAGGAGTATCATTAATGAAAATAGAGATTTTTATGATAATATAAAGAAAAAACATACAATAAAACATTGACTCCTGTTGACCGTTAGCATTATTGTTCTTTAAAAATATACTTTAATAACTTGATTTATGGTTTAAGTGTTAGTTAAGTGGTTACCCAGTAAGTTGCCATTTTAAAAGAAAGACACTTTTAGGGGCCAAACTGGTTATCAACTATTTATTTTTACTTTGGGTACGATTGCATTTTCGATCGCAGAAAAAATAGTATGTGCAGTGTGCCCTCGTAATAAAATTATAATCTCGTCATCGGACGCTTGCTGCAGCTTCTCGTCCGCAAATTTGCATCTTCATCCGAGAATATGTTATTTTTCTTAAGTATACACAAAATACTATCTTAGGCTAATAAACGGCCAATAATGATTGTTCTTGGAGTAGAAGTGGAAAAATATTTTTTTTAAATACAGGGTTATTTATTTTTAAACTTGACATAATCTCGTAAACCGACACTCTAATAAAAAATTTGCATTATTTAGGTTTTGTCTAGAATCTCTGTATCAAAATTTGTCAAAAAAATTTGTTGTTGCCATTAAAGAAAATTAGTTTTTTTGAAATAGCGCCCAATCTGGCAATAACTCGTTTATTTGTTGCGCATATTTTTCTTAGCTGAACGATTTCTCAAAACTTTACTTTAGGAACTATAGGTCTATCTTCTCCAATAAAAAAGTTAGCCTACGTAGCTTTAAAAATATACAGCAGTTGCTGGTTTAATTCACTCATGTCAGAAAGATGAGAGCCCGGGGAGGAAATACTCGATTTTGGTACCAATCTTTAATTACCAATGTAATTTTTTAAACTAAATTGTTTATGGTTACGATCGCATAGTTTCTTTAAAAATGCGTTTTTTCTTTAAGAATACAGATATTAATATGAATCAAAAAAAGCACTGGTGAGGCTTAAGAATCACAAATTTAGGGCAAAATGCACCTTTTAGTTATAATACTTATATTTAATTTTTAATATATAAAAAAAATTGGATGTAATATTAAAAAAAATTTCTTTTTAGTCACAAAATGGTTCACCTTATTTATTATATAGTATTTAAAACGACTTTTA
This sequence comes from Polydrusus tereticollis, assembly GCA_963920685.1. Taxonomy (NCBI): domain Eukaryota; kingdom Metazoa; phylum Arthropoda; class Insecta; order Coleoptera; family Curculionidae; genus Polydrusus; species Polydrusus tereticollis. Next base: position 69,960,351 of record OY987333.1, on the reverse strand, counting down.
ATAATTTAGATTGAAAGTCCACCTATCAATTTTTTTAACCTTATTACCGCAGGCTCCCCGATTTGCCAATTTCCTTTTCTTATACTATCTGTGTATTTTTTATTATATTTTTTTAACAACCACTAAAACTGGTGAAATTTGTATAATCTATCGAAAAAAAAAATATTTTAAAACTTTCATTTTCTCTTAAATACTGTCTTTCTACACGGAAAAACAGTATTGTAAATTTAGTTTAGTAAGAATTTTTTAGTATATTTCTCTATAAAACCTCTTAATAACTATAAATCTCTATATCAGTCTTTTCCAAAATAAAATTGTAAACTAAATTTATAAAAAAATATGGTTAGCTTTTTTATATAACATAGTATAATTATGCCACTACTAAGGTATATATTACATTTTACAAATGCATTTTGGTTACATTGAATAACCATTTCTCTTAGTTAAAAGTAAAAAACTGTGTTGTGAATTTTACTAAATCCTTTTGTGGCTTTTATAATTTTTTATTACATTAAGAGACAAGCATAAAAAATGGTTATAAAGGAAACTTAGTAAAAATTACTATATTTCTTTACTAAAATTTTTAATAGAATTTAGAAGGGTGTAATTATAGTAAGACTGTTTAACAATAAACTATTTCAATTTTTATAACACTATATTTGCAAAATATCAAAAAATATAGAAGCGCGAATTTGTATTTTACTAAATGAATATAGTAAAAACCCTAAATAATTTACAGGAATTACTATTATAGTCAAAGCCGCGTCGTCCGTCGCCGCCGCCGCATTTACAGTTATGCCATCAAAGGGGTCGTACCTCTAACTCTTACTCTTATGTGTTTTAAGTTCAAACTGGTTAATTTTGTCTCTGATTTTGTGTTTATGGTATTATGGTGCTGTTATGTGGAGTTTGGAGGATTTATTAGCAGAATGGAATCTGGAAGACTTAGTTTTGACCACCAAGAAAGAAAGACCAAATATATTTCATTATACCATGTGTAAAAGCAAATAAAAAGTGTTACAAAAATATTTAAATGAATCTACAAAAGGAGTTTTAAATATTTACTAAAATATTTAATTAGTATAACAAAAGTTGGTGGTAGAAATTCAACTAAAATTAATAGAATTTACGAAAAAATATTACAAATTTTGCAATATTCATTAGTAAAATGTGCAGAACTGCTTGGTAGTTTTTACAAATAATTATTACAACCGTAACAACAGAAGCTAGAAAAAAACAACAACATATTTTTATATTATTTGCACTCCTGTTTAATAGTTTTTACTGTAACGAATTTTTTTATTCCTATTATTTTTGTAGTAACTAATAAAAATATTAACTCGTTTTTACTATAATTTTATAGTCTTCCTTAATATACCATATGGCTGTCCTATATAGAACTATAAAATATAGTTACTTCTATTATATTTTTGGATATTCTTATAATTTTTTTTTTCCGTGTATTGGTTAAAAATGACAAACATCCAGCCATTGTCTTCGAATCCTGTTATCTAACAGAACAAACGGAAGCCGTTTGACGAAAGTAATCTATACGCTTGTAAAATGACCATTATCTGGTCAGCGGTACCAATATTTGTTATTTGTTGGGCAAACAAAAGGAAGGTTCTTGACTTTATCTACAAATGTCTCCATTTGGGGTAATGCGACACTTCCACTTGTCTAGACTTTGGCTCGTGCTCGCTTTTATGATGTCTTCTTTGAATCCTTGATGGAATGATTTATTTGCAATGCAACATATCATAATGATAATGGTTTATTTGTATACCTAAGAACTTTGCCTTGAAATAATTTCGCAATTTTTATTCTTTGTCATTTGACGTATATTGGAAAGTTAGTATAGAAACCAAAAAAATCATATTACTTAACTAAAACCACGCATACCTAAATGTTGGATTTTTTTTTGTAATATCAACTTCAGAATAATTAGTCTCTTATGGTTTAGTATTATACGTTCAAAGTTCAGAACATAGGCCATTATTGGGTATTAGTGCAGTCATAATGGGTTAATTAACAACAAAGAAATTGAAGAGTTTATCGAATGACAAATTTTTAAACATTTTCAGTAAATAGTAAATACAGACGAAAATAATACATAACATTTGCAAAGGGATCTGACAAAACATTTCAAAATTTCATTTATCAAACCTATTATTAAGATCATGTATGGCTCGAAACTTTTCTTTTCAGCTCTTTAATTTTTGAATACAAACACGGACATAGTTAAACCGAGCAAGACACACAAATCATAATATCATATTACAACGTTTACAAACTACTGAGACAAAGAAGTTTCTTCTATATATAAAATCGAAAACAAAATAAATAATCGAATTTTAAAATTATTTTATCTAACTGGGTAATTTTCACTTATTCAAAAATATAAAAAGCTACCTATTATACTACTTATTACACATTAGTCAATTTTGTCCTTAAAATCCTCTGCACCACGTTCTATTACAATTATTATTGTTATATTTTACTTGTATTGCTATCAGTTTATTACTAGGTATTTTAATTATCAAATAATTTGTAGTAATCAAACTTATGTATACACACGCAATATGTTAAACTAGAATATTAAAATACACAACTGATGGCGCACTGGGTTAATTCCCTAGCGGTTACATTAATTTTTACTGCGTGGCCAATAGGGTTGCTCACTGGTTCGTTTTCCCTACCTATCACTTGAAAGCACATCACAAAAACGCCCCGGTATCGTAGGGAGTTCAATTTTGTACGTCAGATAACGCGGACTCGCTAGCTGCTTAGTTCTACTTAAAAAGAAACCGTTACCTGCCCAAAAAGGCCTTAGAATCGTGTAGCGTCCGTAAAAGCCCATGCTTCACGGAGCCATGGTGGAAGACTATTTAAATATTGACCATTGCGCCGTGCCGTCTCGTCTCTCTACCGCCGCGCGATACGTTCTGATCACATATTCCGCCCAATGGGGAGCTAGCGTCCCAATAATGACGTTACAATTGCGTAAACAAATTATCACCCTTATGTAATTTACAAACAAAAAATAGCAGAGATTGAAATCGCACGCACACAGCATTTACCAACTTATTTTCTTTGACGTGTTGATACACGTTTCCCCAACAACAACAATCAAAAGAAAAAATAAATAAATAACCGAAACAAATGATAAATAAGCATAGTATACTGATAATCACCAGACAAGCAAATGCTTTGGTGATTTGATAAGTCTGTTTTTAGGAATCCTATTTGGAAAAAAGTTATACCGCCACTATTACTTTTATATATTTGTTAACATTTTTTTAACACGCTGTGTTCCAAATATACAGGGTGGCGCATCGAAAACGAAACAGAGACATTTACTGACAGCTCAGTTCTTTTTTGGAAAAACGCTCAGACCCGTCGATTTTGTTTTCGAGAGGGACACAAAATTGGCAAGAAATCACGTAAACACGTGCAGCCCCCTGGGCGGGGGTGGCACCACCCCTAAAATCTTAAATGGAAATGGGGGTCGAGTAATACCTTATTTTAAAGGTCTTTCAATTCCCTTTATAATGATGTAAAATTCATGTGCTTCAGTTCAGTAGTTTTGGAGATTTATTGATTTAAAACTTAAAGTAGACTTTAATAGGTAGGTACATCAGATTAGTTAGTGCTACTTTCAGAAGAAATTTGAGTAAAAGCATTTACTTAATAAGTAAATGCTTTTCTTTACTACGCCCATGGTTTGTTTATCATTTTGGTGTTGAAAATAGCGATTGGAGCGTTTTTTGTGTCAAAAAAAGTTGTTTCTTGAAGAAAGATAAGAAGATGTCTCGTACTTATTTTAAATAGGAATTTAGTACATAGTTTGCGATTGATTCGACCAAACTTTGTTGTTAAAATACCTTTTAACGCTTTATACATAAATTAACCATGGTATATTCCACGGCAGAAACAGTAACGTGCATCGAAAATATGTTCTAGAACTTGTAGCTAAATTTCGGGAAACTGGATCAGTCGCCAATAAAAAAACGCAACATTAAAAATCCCATAAGGAACGAAGCAATGGAAGTGGGGGTTTTAGGGCAAGTTTATGTAGATCGTACGTTAAGTACCCGCAAATTGGATACTGTGTGTGGTGTTAGTCGACGTAGTATCCAACGGATTCTAAAGGCCCATAGTTTTTATCCGTACAAAATTCACCTACAAGAGCTTAATGAAGACTATTTTGATCGGCGATTACAATTTTGTGAAGATATGAGTGAACGAATTATAAACGATGAACATTTCCTATTCAACACTTGCTTTTCCGACGAATGTTCCTTTTTCTTAAATGGCGTAGTAAATCGTCATAACTGCCGATATTGGTCCGATTCTAATCCCAGAATTTATCGTGAGGTACACACACAGCAACCACAAAAATTAAATGTTTGGGCTGGTATTTTTGACAATCATTTAGTTGGTCCTTTTTTCTTACCTGGAAATTTGACCGGTGAAATGTATTTGGAATTACTGCAAGATGCCATAGATTCTGCATTAACAGTCATAATTGAAAATCAGAATGATCGGCGGTACATTGCGAATAGGTTGATGTTCCAACAGGATGGTGCCCCACCACATTATGCATTACGTGTTCGACAATATTTAGATCAGACTTTTCCAGATCGATGGATTGGTAGAAGAGGTGCCATTGAATGGCCCCCAAGATCGCCAGATTTATCACCTTTGGATTTCTTTCTGTGGGGTCACTTAAAAAGCAAAATCTATGCTACTCAGTCAACATCGTTAGAAGATTTGTGACAAAGAATTGTGAATGAGTGCCTCCAAATTACTCCTCAAATATTGCAAAATGTGCGGCAACGTTTTGAGCAAAATCTTTATTACTGCATGGAGAGTCATGGTGGTCATTTCCAACATTTACTTGGCTGACGGGTCAGTTCATTTTTTATTTTTACACTACTTTGCTGCCAAATGTATTGATCTCCACCAATGATGATGTATTAGAGTTTTATTTAAGCTTTAAATCAATAAATCTCCAAAACTACCGAACTGAAGTACATGAATTTTAAATCCTTATAAAGGGAATTGCAGGACCTAAAATAAGGTATCACTCGACCCCGCCTTTCCTTTTAAGATTTTAGGGGTGGTGCCACCCCCGCCCAGGGGGCTGCACGTGTTAACGTGGTTTTTTGCCAATTTTGTGTCCCCCTCGAAACAAAATCGACGGGTCTGAGCGTAAAAAAAAAAGAACTGAGCTGCCAGTAAATTACTCTGTTTCGTTTTCGATGCGCCACCCTGTATTATGCTAAATAAATGCGTTTGAATTAAAAATGTTTTTTAACATTCCTGTTTATGATGGTGGCTTAACACAATAACCATGACGATATTATTGCAACACAGCGACAATAATACTAGTTTCCTAACTAAACTTCCGATTATTAAAAAGCCATTTACCGTTTTGCATACTATAATCCAAAACGTTCTCACAATCCAAAATTGCTTTAACAGTTGTTTAAAAGAATTACAGGGTTTTTGCTCAAAAACCGCTCCTATTGTATTGCCAAATTTAATAAGGCAAACTGATTAAAGATAATATGTGAACCTGATGAAGAAAATAGAAAAAGTAACTAGTGAATAATAGCCATGTTTAATATTCATTATAGGATAATAAACCGTGAACAAGTTTCACAAATAGGCGAAAATGTACAAAATTTATTATTGAACAGATAACGGCTTTTTAAACAATTAGTTCAAACACGTGCTGCCGTAATACAGGTCAAAAAAACGACGCTTACTGGGGATACAAATAAGAAGGTTAGATGGAAGCCACACCTACTATGATTTTACAAATGTAATTGAAATACAATCCCCCCCCCCCCTTCAATAGTTAATAGAATTAACTAGTATTTCTCTATAGTTTGACACATCATGCATGATGTCTTTCCGAGTATTTCCTTCCATATTCCCTGTGTATAATATAATGTGTACCCTGATTTCTAGTAGTGGTTTTTACTTCACTCGCTTTACCAAGAAATTTGAACCAAAAGATATTCCTTAACGCCATTCTATAGAGGTTTTTGTTATTTAGCCACCCTATTACTATGTCACGTTAACTTCAATCAACGCTTTAATAATACCAATTTTATTTTTGTATTGAGCAAGAGATGTAAAAAAAATGGATACTTTTGTTTGCTCTATATTATTTTGTCAACACTAAAGGTTGTCGCGCACTGGCAAGTGATGTAAACTTACGTTACTGCAGGGACTTGTAACGATTCGTTACTTTCGGCATTAGGACTCATTACTTTGGACTCGTTAGTATGTTAATCGTTACTTTTAGATTTAGTGGTCTACCCGATATTGGATCCAAACTAAAGGACCGGTTACTGGGACTCGGAAGAGGGACTGATGGTTCGACTGGCGGATGATGCGATCAAAAAAAGAAACGGCAATATTAATACAAAAACCAAAATTTTAACATCAAACATGTATAAAAAATTAAAAAGCAATTTATTTTGTCAATCGATAATAATCAAATCTTGAAAACAAATTGTAAACAAAAAACATTGACTCATAAAGCTTTAAAACATGAACAAACGATTGGTTGATAAAAATATACAAAAATAAACTTAACAAATAATACAGAATTATTCCTGCTATATACTACCGTGCGAGCAAAAATTATTATCATCAAAGTGTGCTTTGCATCTAAGGCCGTACTGCTTAGCGATAGAGCTTAATACCTATTGGGTGTCAGTAAATACCAACATTATCAATCAATCAGTTATTTCGTCATCCTTAACAGTCGTTAAAAGTAATTTGATTCATCTCTAATTTATCCAACTTCTTGAATAATTCACGCAATGGGTTTTACAGAACGGCAGAAAAAATTCATGGTTGAAGCGTATTTTCAAAACAGGGTTAGAGTAAATGGTGAGTGGCAATACAATCAGCGTTATGCATGGGCAATTTTCGCGAAAATTCTCCTAACGTCGCTTCTACTGCTAGGGACTTTTATGATTGCTTGAAAATAATCGTGGCCCTGTTAACGGAAACAGGTTCAATACAACATAAAAAAGGAGCTGGAAGACCATCTGTAAGAACATAACAATTTATTGCAAACGTTCGTGAAATAATGCAAAATACGTTAACAAAATGTGTGTAAGACGCCCGTCTCAAGAAGTGGTAAGATATTTTGGAACATGCAGGACTATTCTTAAAAAACAGTTTAATTTGTTTCCCTATAAAATGTAAGTATTCCAGGAATTGGGAGCTGCAGATTCTGAAAGACGCAGGAATTACTCTCAGTGGTTTACCCATAATTTATCGGGGAGAAATGATTTATAAGACCTGACATTCCTTTCTGATGAAGCCTGGTTCCACCTCACCGGTTATATGTGAATTCTCAGAATACACGCATGTAAAGTAGTGAAAATCCCCATTGCACCCTCAAAAAATTGGTGTCTGGTTGGCAGTTTCCCGAAGAAGACGGTCCTATTTTTTTCCATGACACAGTTGCAGCACAGCGCTATAGGGACAATATTTTGAATCCATTTGTGGAGCAATTACTTGACGATGAACTACGCTTTGATTGTTTTCTACAGGACGGTGCAACCGCCTATACATCTACCGAAACTATTAACTACTTACGCAGTTTTTTTGACGACAGATTGATCAGTTTTCGAACAGATATTGAATTCTCACCCAGATCACCTTGTTCGGCGGTTATGAATTACTTTTTCCTCATTTGAAGAACAATATTTTTAAAATATCAGTTAAAAATTTAGAACAGTTACAAGACAGGATTATCCAAGAATGTGGTAACATTTCTCCAAAGATATTGATCAACGCTTTCGAAAATGGCCAATTTCAGCAAATTCTATAATTTTCATTTTCCCCTCTCTACTTATATTGTTACCTTGTTAATTTTGTACAAAAATAAATTTGTATTTGTTTACTTATTTTAATATCATGTCACAAGATGACTTTGATACAATTTTACCCATCTAAACCACGCCTTACGTTTTTCAGTCCAAGCCCTCCTGGCCACGGATTTCGACCAGTCTCGCCAAGTCTTGACTAGATATGTGGCCTTGTCTAGAAACAGGAAGTGAAAGAAAGGAAGGCAGTGAGAGACGCAAAGTTCGCACTGCACATAAGTAGAAGAAAATTGAGGCAAACTGTTAATGAGCACCCACAAACCCCTATTCGGCGATTAAGCCAACAAGTAAATGTATCCTATGGAATCTGCAATACAATCCTGACACGCGACCTGCATATGCACGCTTATCATCTAAGATCAGTCCAAGAATTGTTTTTAAGTGACAGTGACTGATTATTTAAATTGCCAACAAATGAGAATGTGGAGTTACCAAAATTTACATTCCTTTATAGAGAAGCATCTGCATTCTTAGAAAATTGGTGTGTGGGCGGACATATCAAGAAGAAGGTTAATTGGACCGATTTTTTAAAGAATTCTCAATTCGGCGCGATATCGTCATGAAATTTGAAAAATTGTGTAAGCACATTAGATGATGAAGAGATGCGACTAGACTACTTTTAGCAAGACGGTACACTAATTTAGTAATATGCCCCACCATGGTCTTCCAATCTCACGCCACGTTAAAAACTCGGTTTTCAGAACCCCTTCCGAAAATTTAGAAGAACATGATTACAAGTTGAAGGTGGGCACGTCCTCTATTTAATGTAAATTTATAATTTTTAGGTTCTTTGTTATTCTGTATCATGAAATGACAATGATAATAATGAAATTTTCTTAGAAATAAATATTTCAGAACTTGACAGTTCTATTTTTCATACACCTTTACCTTTTCCGTAATAACCGGGAATCTATTTTAGGCGATTTTAAGAACTTACCAACATGTAGTTCCTATTAAGTGTAGTGGCAGCATCATCATCTTACCTAAAAAATAAAGATAAACAGTTTATAAAAAAATAAATCCAGTACCTTGACTATTAATTACAAATTGGGAATTATCCCTCATCTGAGCACTTTTAAATCTACAAGCTTTAACGATTTCTTTAAAATAGCGGCTACATTTATAGTTCGCCACACAACATGCAATTGTATCATGTAGTTGATTTAAAGCCACGCGTCCTCACCAAAAAGCATTCGTAGCAAATGTTTGGCGATGAGATACACCGTGTGAAGATTGTGCGGACGAAATATTTGCAACTTCAACCTTGCTTTTCATCGAAGTTTCAATGTAACCTTCGGCCACTGCTGAAGATTTACAAACACCATGCTTCTTAATAGTGTTCAAGTCATCCCCACTATTTGCTAAGTGTGTAGCACTGGACCGTCTAAAACAATGGCCTGTAAATAACTTGGGATTTGGTGATTTTAAGTAAGAAGCAATAACAACATAGCTTTTAGAAATCAGTGTACAGTAGATCCTTTACTGGACTGAAATGGTGCGATGGTAACCGTATATATTTTAAATATTTACAAAATGTACTGCTGAAAAAATTTTTTTATTGGCGACATACTCGTATAATCATATACCTTCTTCTTCGGAGAGTTAAATTGTAATGATGATGACGATAAAGAAGAACCGTCTGATGAAAAGTTGATTGAAACAATGGAACGATGGTACATTTAGGTGAGAAATGGTTCTTAGTCATATATTCAATACATAAATTGTAAATCAAGTGATATGAGTCTCCAGTCATAGTCTCGCGGTCTGGGCCTTGCGAAATGTCCACGACTAAGACTTATTGACTCTTTACTAAGGGCGGATTTCTCAATGTTTCGTTACTAATAAACCATAGATTATTCCAAAATACACTTATTTTATAACATCTGGTTACCACCAAACTGCCTAAACCTAACCTGTAGATGATGTACCAGGTAATCCACAATCAATGGTTTAAACTAGAAATTATGACAATATAGCCAAGTTATTGGGTGAAAATGGATTTTTGGAACGACGTTTCCGATATCTTTGAGGAAATAAATAATGAGGAGGAAGAGGAAGACTTTTTCAACAAAACAAGCAAGCCCACAGACTAGGAATAAATCTGCGACAACGAAAATGACAATGACATATTGTCAGAATGTTGTAAAATGGACATTTTTAAAAAGGCCGATACACCAAAGATTAACTTGTGGATTAAACCAGAAAATAATTTCTAAATTGCCTCTACACATTAAAAAAGTCACCCTAAAATGAAACGCTTAACATAGGTTTAAGCTGCGAAAAGGTTCATATTATAAAGGACGTCGATAATGCCCCTAGGACTAATGGATAAGGGACTTGCTCGAAATTTGACAATTTTGGCTAATATTGTGACTACGCCCTATGTTATATTTTTTTTCATGTTCCATATAATCTGAAATTAGGCTTTATCTAGGTATTATTATAATATAAAAATTGTGGGTTATTTATAAAATATTTCTTAGAAACAGTTTAAGCGAGTTTCCGGAATTCCTCTCTTCTCATGTTTTGTGTTAAGTATAAACAGTTGAATAAAATATTATTAGATTGTAATCTCACCGTCCGCGTCCCCATGCAGGAAATGCATCATATCATTGTAGATACTAAATGCCTGAAAATGAAACCAATTTTTTAATGCGTGATCAAGTATCAGAAAAAGTCATTAGAGTTTTTATCACAACACGATATAAGCAAGAAACTTATAGGTTCACCATGCATAGGATAGGTCGTTATACATAAAATCACATAATAATAAACGTGACCCAATGGGACAGTCAATTTAAATACCTCTCGATGCACCTGACCTAATTCCCTAGGAATTTTTATTGTTCCGACAGATTACAGAAAAAACTAAGCTCTAGGATATTAAATAATAAAAAAACAACGTAGCCCGAAAACAAATCTGACCGCTTATTACTATAATACCTGTTTATGTGGGCCACCTATCGCATAACTCATTTAAATCCAATTTTACTGGTACCAGTGGTACCTTAAATTTTTTAATCTGTTGGTGATGGTACGATGTTACGCAAGAGTGCACACTTAATGACCAAATCGAGGACTGGAGCGTCTGATGGTACCACTTAGATAACATTCATGAAATCTGGTATAAGGGGCCATAATAAGTTGGGATGAAAAAATAGCAATCAATATTTATAAATCAGTGAAGCAAGTACGGTACTATAGACTTAAAATTTTTATTTATATTAATTTAGGTATATAATTGCAGTTCGGTTGCTGGTATGATACTTTCGATAACAGGGCTACACATTCTTACAATAACAGCTATCAAGGTGCAGGCGCCATATAAGGCCACATTAAGTTTCGTTTGAGTTTTCCTTAATTATTATGCACACTAGTTTACTGATACTGGTTACATACTTGGACTATAATTAAATGACCAATTTATTATGCTTAAACATGATTTTAATATTTTAAGAATAAATAAACAATACAAAATGGCATTATTTAATCCCTGGGTTCCTAATTAGGCTAGTAAGGTTTTGTAAGATATAAACACAAAATGATTAGCATATTTATTTTATATTTAGCCACTACACTATTTTACTAAGTTTTTGGTTTCAAATCCTCCAGAATATTAAACCATTAATAAAACTTAAAATCACATTTTAACTTTGAGGATAAACTTAACACAGGCAACTCCCAAACATAATATAACTTAAATTGTGCATTTAGCTGCATTTTGGACAGTAGAATGTTTATTTGCTTAATTAATTCTACGCAATGTTCTTGGACATACTGTGTTACATAGCGCACATCTGCGCATGCGTAATATTATTTTCTCATTACAAATGGGCAATTGGCCTTATTGCGCTACTAAGAATATTTTAGTTTAAGAACGCGTCAAATTACAAAAGAACAACATAACCACAAAAAACGATTATTAAATCTACTGATAAAGAAACAAATGTTTGTAATTTACATATTTAAATAAAAAATCGAAATTAAGATTTATTAACTTAAGACACAACTACTGTGTTTCCTATTGCCTGACAAAAAACCGTCATTATAAATGCAAAATACAAAATTTGGGTTACGGTGTAGACATACTATTTTTAGACTAAACGTATATTTTCAGTTACAATATATTTAGTTTTAACATTGTATAGATCGATACACCTCTAATTTTATCTTTCACAATAGGGTCGGAAAATTATAACAATAGAGCAGGCCGCTAATTTACGATAAATCTTACGACAGTGGTGGACGTTTGGGTTTCTATTAATACTTATGCCGAAGGCTGGACAAAAAACTTCATCACAGATATACGAACTTGGATCAAGAGAAAAGGCGGAGATTTGGACTACTATACAACACAAGCGATGTCAGGACATGGGATTTTGGAACGTACCTAAAAAGAATAAACAAACAAGAGGACGAAGACTGCTGGTTTTGTGGAGAGAGGGATACCCCAGAACATACCATATTCAAATGTAATAGACATATAGAGGGTAGAAGAAAAGCAAACATAATATGCCAAAGAGAGATTACAAAGGAAAATGTGGAGGAGATAATCACAACATCAGAAAAAGGATGGAATGCAGTTATGAATATGTTTAGAGAAATCATGAGAGAAAAAGAAAAGGAAGAAAGGAGACGATAGAAAAGAAGAAATATTATAGGAAAAAAGAGTAAAGAAACCCCGAAGTAATGCCGAGAGGCGGTTCCGGGAAGAGTGAGGACAGGGTTTTAGTGGGTCAGTCATGCGCTGTAGTCCCACACGCCTGTAGCAAAACGACAACATTGCTACAGAGTGCATAGAAAAGCATTTCCTAAACCTCACTGAAAAAAAAAAAAATACTTATGCCATTTTTATGGTGTACAAAAAAAAACTATGCAGGGTGCTACTTAATGACAGGCCGTAATTGCAGGGTGTAAAAGTTTAAAAACAAAATCAGTTGTTTATTAATATCTCAAAGATCCTTTTGTCGATTTTGGTGAAATTTGACAGTGTTATTCGTTGTGATAAGACGCAAACCTAACTAGATGATCATTTTCACTTTTAGCCCCTCGTCCTGGGGGCAGTCTCACGAATAATATTGACAAAAATAATGTACGCCACTGACTTGTTTAAAAATTTTATATTATTTTCGGGTTAAGCAGCTAAAAATACAACTATTTTTGGTATTTTACTTCGTTTTCAAGAAAACAAATAAAAGCCACTACATCCCAACAAACATTTTAAGTTAAATTAACCTTTATTCAACCTCTAAACGGGTGAAATATTTTGCATGACCGATTATACAGGGTGTTATGGAAATGACTTATTATATTTTAAGGGGCCACTCCTGAGGTGGTCTAGAGTTACACTTGATAGTTTTTTTTTCTAAAATCGGAAGTATTTTGAATTTTGTAAAATACCTTAAAACCGGACTATGTGCGCCTTCCATGATAGTTCAATGCCCCTGAACACATGTGTTTTTGACAAGACAAACTGCTGGAATGGTAATTGTTTAGTTTAGTGCAATTAATGTTGAATTTTGTGCTAAAATTTCGTATATAGACTAATTGAGGGTAGCTGATCACAATTTTCCTTTTGCGTTTTTACGGCAAATGCACTGGTTTTGAGAAAAAAAAATGTTAAAGTTTTTCACTTACAGGTTAGGGTATTCTTTGGGTGTCGCGTTTCACTTTCCTTTCAATTTCCTAGATTTTATGGTTTTCCCTTCAAAATATGTGATAAAACTTTCACCAAACTATCTGTTCATAAAATAAGAACAACATTTTAGCAAAAAAACAATGGAAAAGGCACAAATTTAATTAAATTCGTTGTTAATACGCCGACAAAGGAGAAACGTCTCTTTTCAGATTCATTGCACTCACGTTGCCAGATTGTTCTTCTTTTTCTTGTAATTATTAATGGCTTCCATCCAGGAGAATGATATGCTAGCTCGAGCCAATAGGATTCATTCAATTAATAAAAATGAATTGAAAGTATAGGCAATTTATAATACACTAACAATCTGACAACATGGGTCGTGCAGTTTGCTTCTGCTTTTTTGGCCAGCTGTCAGTGAGCTGTCTCCCGTCTTTTTGCAGATAACGTAGAGTTTTCTGTTCGCTTACAAGTTATCCCGTTTTTCAGAGTTTTCTTGTGGCATATTTCGTTTATTTCAACTCAGAAGTGTATACTATGACTCCGACAAGTAATATTTTATTGAAAATAGCAACATTTTAGGATTACATGCAAAATAACATACCGGTGAGTTAGAAAAACTTTAACATTTTTTTTCTCAAAACCAGTGCATTTGCCGCCTAAACGCAAAAGGAAAATTGTGATCAGCTACCCTTAATTAGCCTATATACGAAATTTTGGCGAAAAATTCAACATTTTCACTAAAGTAAACAATTACCCAAATCAGCTGTTTGGGTCATTGGCGCGTAGGTGTTTTGGACCTAAATTTTTGAAGGCATTTTTCTCGAATTTCTAGCTTCGAGCGCCATTTATAGCAATTTTTCCCCAATTCGTCTCGACCTATATATTTACGGGTTAAAAAATAATAAGTCATTTCCATAACACCCTGTATATAGGGATAATTTACCTACATTTGTTTTCCTATTCCCAATGTGGGGAAAGAAACTAAAGTAATTTGAAGGTCGAAAATAGGTTGATAGGGTTTTTCTGTCTAATACGTTAAAACGAACTGAAATAAATATAGACCTATTTTACGTCTAAATGTGGAAAGTGAGATCAACCTTTTGACCTAAATATAACCTAAATAGGACCAATAAGACACTAGACAAAAATACAGAGAAAACATATTATATCTGGCGTTAGAAAGAAAAGACAACAACTTATGCCAACACTTCCAACAGAAAGTCAAAAAGTCTTTCTCCACTAATTTAATAGTGAGCTATCTAAGGCTCAATTTTAAAAATAAAATGTCTCTACATGTTTCGAAGGTAGTAACCTTCATCTTCAGGAGACCAAAGTAGTGCTGCAGTTATTATTAGCAGTAGAGAGAAAACTGTTGGTGGAAAATGAAGTTGATGGAGCTTTTTAAAAAAATATTTTGAAAAGATATTAAAAAATTGAATGCAATCAGCATACTAAAATTGTAAATGAAAGTGAAATGTTATATTTAATTCAAAGTTTCTGAAAAGACACTGTCAATTTGTGGTCGAATTTAAAAAGGGAAGAAATTCGTCATTTGAAAGTCATAAGTCAGGATATATAAAAATAATCTTTTGGACATTCTAGGTCATATTAGAGAAAGATTTTTGTTAGCGTTTTATGAGAAATTCTGTAATAAGAAAGAAATTTGTAATTAGTAATGAAATAAAATTATTAATAATGTCTGTACTTACATAATGTTGAAATTTCATTTGTAAAATTAATTATTGGAGACCTAAGGTCTCGTCAACTTGTGTTATGTTCTTCCCATTATGTAGGGAAAACAATAGAATTAATTTAAAATAAAATTATTAAAAACAGATCTTATATTTTATATACCCTTAAAGACTAAAATAGGGAGACGAACACAGTTAAAATGAAAACGTGAAAACGTGTTCACCGTCGTTTTATAGTCAAGACAAATTAAATTATCAAATGGAGTTCGACCTTAGTAGATATTTGGAATGACCGCTTATTATAACTCCAAAAATAAAGTGATATAATTAAGATTTATCATTTTTCTGGACCGAAATTTGGATGCGAAAGAAATGTGTTTGTGAATTATGGTGATGATACTTCGAAAAACAAAACGCGCCGTTAAAATATGCGTTTTTCTATGTATTACGATAATTTTAAATATTTTTACCATTAACCTAAAAACAGTGTCTTCATTATAAACATTGTATGTACCTAAAGTTTTAAAAAAACTTTCGTTGACGAAAGATATCGTAGTCTAATGAATTTTCCACTCACCTTATGTAATTCTTAAAATTTTAATTATTGTTTTTTTATAGTTGTCGATAAACAGGAAAACTAATAATTATTAAATATGGCCGTTTTTATATTTTTAACCTTAAAGTTATTTTCCCCTTTATTATTAACTGTACAAGCAATGTTAGCCTTTGAGATTAATCAGAAAGTTATGAAGTAGCTCAATTTTTACCCACAAAAGGTCTATAACTTGGGAACAATTTATATGGCAAAATTATCCAAAATATTACTTGTTTCTAAAACTACATGGTCAGTAAATTATTTGGACTTTTTTTAGGCAATAATTAGGTAATATTTACCTTAAGTAATAGCCAAAAAATTCCTTAATTATGAATACATATATTAAGTAACAATTAAGTAAATTATGACTTAATCATATTCCTTATTAGGATTAAATATTTTTAATGTCTCAAAGAGGTAATTCGTTTGTAATTTTTAACTAGGTAAATTAAACTGAAAGTCGATTTCCCTATAACAAATTATTTAAGTCTTAGATATCCAAATTTTGACTTAGATTTTAGAGTTCCAATCTTTTGTGACTTTTAAAAAAACATTTTAGGCAAAAAAAAGCAAATGTTTCCCAATTTAGGATTATTTTCCTTCCGTTCTGGTCTACATTACTTAATATGTTTGTTGGGATTGCATGTCGAAAAATTGATATAATAAAATCAACTTATCTAGAACTCATAATTATCATCTAGTTAGTGCTAACTTAGCGCCTTATCAAAATGAACAACGCTGCCATATTCACCAAAATCGGCAGAAAGATCTTTGAGATATTAATAAAAAATCGATTTTTTTTAACTTTGATGCCCAGTACTTTTCTACTTGAATTTGGGCTTAGGAATGCGCCCTTGGGATTAAGGCCTATCATTAAGTAACACCCTGTATATTTAACTGTATTAACTCTATTTTCTTAATATAAAAGCTCTACATATCACATTTACAAGAATTTACAAATTAGAGGTCTAAATAGGTGTGTTCACTATTACTAAATTCGAAGGATTCGTCTGTGGAGTCAACTAAAATAAATTACTGGTTCTACCGTTTCCTCCATCATGTTGTCTAAGTCCAACATTTTTTCTCCCCTCTAATTACATGTTTTATAGCTTCTTACCAATTTTCTCTGGTGATAAGTGTTAATATTTTTATAACTCACGTACATCTTTTATTTTAAATATGGTATTGTAGTATTTTTTAAAACTTGACTTTTTTGTCGCACTGTTTTTGAGAGCTCTTTTTTGAGTATGTTGTCCTCAAAGGGTATATTTATCGCAAGAAAATTAATTTTATGTAAAATTTCTCACAATTTTTTTTCCTAGGTTGGGTAAATTCTCATCTTCTCCTATAACATTAAAAATTTTATCCAATGTTAGGATCTCCATATCGAAATAAAAATTATGAACTTTTCTTCTTATGACTTTTCAGATCTTCATCAATTTGTACAGGTGTTCCTCCTGGCGACTGTTTAGCGAGAGCCTATCGTTCCAGATTTTCTTTCCCTAGGAAGCCTGTAGATTGTCGATTCATTAATTCCCTTCATATTGGCAAATGCCAATACTAGGTTTCGAACAGTACTAGAGGTTATTTGGTGTACAAGTGCGTCATGTACATTTAACACTATTGTCTTTGCTTTCACGGTTTTACGACTAATGAACCTTCGCTGTGCTGCCAACCATTAGGAAATAGAGTATAGTAGCAAATCTTACCTCACGGTAATAAGCCAGAATTTTAGCGCGGGAACACAATAGAAAGGCGAAATTAAAAAATATCCTTATGTAAAAAAAACGAATTAACAAAGGAACTAAATATTTCGTGAAAAATCCTTTACAACTGTCTGTTATGTATCTGATCTAAATCCAATTTCATAAAGAAGAATACTTATCAACTAATAATTATTTATTTATTGATACATGTACCTAATTTTTATTTTTCCTTCGTCGCGCAACGGCATGTCGCTCACGTACCCACTATCGAATGAAAAATAAAGGATTCCATACACTAACACACGTATGTAACGAGTGATTTTTAATTATTTTGCTCAAGGGAGGCCATGCATTTTAAAAGCATCATGGCCGTACTGCGTAGATAAGATGACATGATTGTTTTATGACATTTACGTCTTATTTGAATTTGTGTATTTGTAAAGTTTAAAAATTGGAGAAATTTTGTAATTTTTGCAGTTATTTGAAGGTAGGTTACTATTGCTTTAACTAATATTTCTCCGGGGAGTCGTCTTTTGACTATTATAAAGTGCTATTTGCAGGATATGATTTTATTTTTTATTTTTTTTTTTATTTTTCAGCGTATCAAGTTTTGGTGAAGCTTTGTTGCCGGATTGAAAGTTCTACAGTAAAAATGTTTAGTGAAGCACAAAAAATTTTTATTGTTGAAAGTTTTTTTAGAAATGGAAACAAAATAGGCGGTGTGTGGAATTACTCTATGCATGACTGCTTTGATGAATTTCGAACCGAGTTTCCTGATGTTGCGGTGACCTTTCATAATTTTCGTACTGGGTCACAATACCTAATTGATAAATTTCGTCAGACTGGTTCTGTTCAACATAAAAAAGGGGCTGGAAGACCAACGAAACGATCGAATGAGGTTATTGAAGAACCGCGACAAATTATGGAAAATAATCCTTCAACTTCTATTAGGCATTTATCTCAACAAATTCAGCAAACGGATTTATGCTACAGTACATGTCAAACACTTTTGAAAAAGGATCTCCATCTAAACCCTTATCGTGTTACGGCTATTCATGAACTCCTTCCCAATGACGTTCCCCAAAGACTTAATTTTTGTGAAAGGTTTTTAAACAATTTTCAAGAAGAAAATAGTGGTGCTTTTGAAAAAACATTTTTTACCGATGAGGCTTATTTTTATTTATCAGGCTATGTTAATTCACAAAATATGCGAATGTGGAATACGCAAAATCCGCATGTTTTTGTAGAAAGACCTCTTCATCCTCAAAAAGTTGGTGTGTGGGCAGCAATTAGTTCTAGAAGAATAGTAGGCCCAATTTACTTTGATGGCACAATTACAGCTGAGAGATATCGGATCGAAATTCTGACAACATTTATTAATAAGCTTCACGATGATGAATTGCGGGAAGGTTACTTCCAACAAGATGGCGCTACACGTCATGTAACCAGAGAAAATTTAAATTTTTTAAGTGAATTTTTTGAAAACAGAGTTATAAGCCGCAATACGCAACAAATATGGCCACCTCGTTCCTGCGATTTAACACCCTGCGATTTCTTCTTGTGGCCTTTTATAAAAAACTCCATTTATCGAACACCAATTGAGGATATAAATGATCTTAAACGAAGGATTTCAGAAAAAATTGCCGAAATTAATAATTCTCCAAACGTATTGGTTAATGTGTCTCTGAGGGTAAGAAGAAACATCAGAAGGTGTCTAGAAGTAGGAGGCGGCCATATAAAGTAGGCTTTCAAAGTAAGATAGCTCAGGATTTTATATTACATACCGTCAAAAAACATTATTTTAGGTTTTCAACGTGACAACGCTGCTTTCTTGCAAATTCGCCCTATGATTTAATCTACGCGCTACTGCTACACTATGTATACTGGGTCACAGCCGCCCTTGAGCAAAATAATTAATAATCACTCGTTATGAAAAAAAGGTTCATATGAAGTATCGCAACGCACTTTCAATCGTCGCATGATTTCTTGACTAAGTTCGGCATGAAAGTCGACAGATCAGGGAGCGAACAAAGATAATGTGACACTATTACAAGAGTTTAATGGTGTTGGTTTTAATCGATGGTCTCCTAAATCGAACGCACCAGAGATTTGATATTTTTTCCTATTTGTTTCGTCATTGACAATATACATGTACAATATGTACATGTACAAGCAAATTTCCAATCGACTGCAAGTTCTTTCTTTCCTAGCTAACCCAAACCCCAGGGGAGGAAGGTGTTTGGCTTTGTGTTAGGTAACTAAAATCAAACTTATCATAAGTTTGTGTATAGAGTTGTCCCTTATCGTTTCCGTCAGACCCAATCCTTGGAGGCGTTTCGCCGTTTGACGGCTCATCAGCAAGGCTCCTGGTCTGACGAGAAGGAAAGGGACCTCGAACTGATATAACAATCCAGAAATGTAAATCGATTGAAATTTTTTTCTTTTCTAACTAACCCAATTCCCAGGAAAGGAATCTGTTTGGCTTTGTGTTAGGCGAGGTGTTAGGTACTTAAGCAAAAGGACCAACACAAAATCTCGGTCTCAATTAATTTAATATTTATAAAATAGTAGGTAACATGTTTTGCCTTTAAGACATCGTCAGACCTAAAAAGATATCAGTTAACACACATATAAGTGAGCAAATCTCACTAGTAAACCTACCTGATACACCAAAAAAAATTTAAAAAAGAATAAGAATATCAAGATATAAAAAACAGATAAACGTAAACCGTCAGATTTTAAACTAAAAATTGTATATAAACAAATGGATATAACAAAAAACCAAAAGTATACGGCCCGCTAAATCAGTTCTAGGCATAGAGAATGTCACCTAGAGAATAAACTCAGCCGCTCTGCTTACGTTGCACCATGATGGCGTACCATGAGTACATTACTTCACCTGTGGAGCAGGGGGTAAATAGAACTTAATTGACGCAGAGCGAGCCTAACTCCGTTGATTGAATTTAGCCTTCAGTTCAGTCTTAAAGAAAAGTCGTAGGTATTTTACTTCCTAGCACCAATTCAGATGAATCCTATTGACTCTGAGCCTAGTATCCAGTCATTTAACGTTACTTTTCGAGAAAAAGATGGCTTTCATCTTGGCTTCAAACGAATCCTCCAAACTTTTAAAGCTGATTTATGTGGCGTTGTAAACGAGTGACGACTAGCCATGGCTGTTGGAAATAGCTTGAAAATTTTTGATTTCTGTTCGGTAGTTTCACATTTTAAGTAGGTAAAGATAAAAGAATGTAACAATTCGGTGTTTACTTAAAAAATGAGTAATGTTTGGTCCATTCTTATATTTTATTGGCAAATACAGTTTATAACTATAATACTAGAATTATAAATGATGTATATAGAATACAAACTAGAACAAAATATAGGTCTCAATTATCCCATTACTAGTGCATCTAAGGTGTTCAATAAACTGCCTACCTTTATAAAGAATATGAAAAGTTGCAGTCCTTTTGTAAATAGTTTAAAAACGCATTTTTGTAAGGGATACTTAATTTAGGCTAAGCAATACTGGACACTGTATATTATAGTTCATATTCTCGAGGCCAGTGCTTTTATGCACTGTTTGGAGAGTTTAATGTAAAATATTGTATGTAAAATGAAAATATCTGTAATATATGAAAAAAAAGTTATGCCTTTACTCGCCATTAACCCACTTTTAAACATTAATGATAGAAACACTCAAAAAATCAGAAAACAAAGGTTTTGTTTTGAGGTTAATTTATTGAAAATTGTTCGACAGTTCTGTATAAGCAAACTGTGCAACCTAAACTAAAAGTTCGCTCCCAGTCAGCGAATTATTCTGACTGTTAGAAACCGTCCATAACAAACAATATGGGCGAACACTGGATTTTTTATCGACAGATTAAGATTTGTGAATTGCGAACGCTTTTAAACAAATGCGCATGCGTCAACAGCCCAACTAATACTCATTTAATCTAACCTAACCTGACGGTTTCTGACCGTGGTACGAACGAAGCTAGTGTCGAGAGCCCGGAGAAAAAAGTTATTTAATATCAAAAGCAAATCTGGAGGAATGTATTCAAATAAATGTCTTAGTACATGGCGCAATTAAAATCCAAATTTCAACCTGACAAAATAAATAAGATTATAGAGTTAAACAGAGATAAATCTCCAGAAGAAAAATTAAAATATGGGATTTTTAAGCTTGACACGTATTTAGATACGATGACAATATTAGAGATGTTTTATGTGGTACTAAATAGGGATTAGAGCAGTTATAGTCTGACGGTTAAAAGTCCTCTTATATAGGTGGGTAGAAGGTGTTATATAGGGTGGAACAAGTCTACCATTTATTACACTGACTTCGTAAAATTATAAAATCAAAGTGAAATATGCTCTATTGTCCAAGAAAAAAATGTTTAAAGTTAATAATAAGATAGAAGATAAAAAATCCAAAATATGAAATGCGAATAAAGAACTTAATACTAACCTGAACTAACCGAATGTCAGTTACTATTGAAAATCTATGCAATAAATAAAACTGAAATTTCCCACACAAACAATAAAGTTTTTATTAAATAAGAGGAAATACTTGTTAACAAAAAGTTTTATTTTAGTTTTACATTATTTGTAAAATATTCTAATTCAATATTGACCTGTAATATTTAAATTATGTAAGTATGATAAAAAAGAAAAACAGCCTTTCCGGGCGCTAGGATTTAAATTAAAAATTGGGTATAACCTCAGGAAAGATTCTAGTAAACCTTGTAAAACTAATATTTTATTAGTGTACGGTTAAAAAAGTGTTACCCATTGCCAAGATAGCCTTACATTAAAAAGTTATATGTTAAGGAAAAAGGTAATCAAATTGAGATGACTAAATGTGAAAACTATGATGAATGCCATAAGTTAAATAAATAATAAAAAATTGCACCCAGATAGCTTTATACCACTAGTCTGCAGCTACATCAATTCATTAGGATGGCCCCACGTGTTTTCCCCGGGCTACTTCTGGTAGGTCAGTCGGAATTCAACGTCGTGTTAAGAACCCATATGATAGCTCGTTAAAGTCTCTACTTAGAGCACATAAGGTAGGTTGTTTCATAACCTTACAATCCCGTGAACGGCAAGACCAAGACGACAAAACGGCTAAATAAATTCACCAACAAAACCCCTTACAATAATGAAAAAGAGAATTACCCACTAAATCCCAACAACAATAACAACCCCAAAAAAAAAATAATAAAAGGAGCTTACCTCTAAAAGGGGGGGGTGAGACCTCGTGGTCTTTTGGCAAAAAAAAATTGCCTATCAGCGAGGCACAACCTGCCTCTCTGAAGGCATTACAAGAAGCGAGCTCAAAGGCCACGAGATCTCCGAAGAAACCCCCCTCACCTCCAACAACCAGCTGACAGAAGTATTGCCAACTCAACCTAACCCCAAAAAAAAAGAAGAGAACAGAGGCACACTACAAAAGATTAAAACGATACGAGAGTCTGGGCTCTAACCAGAACATAAATTTAATAATGAAGTAAAGAAACTAATTCCAAACAACTTGTTTATACATAAAATTGCCAATAGTGAAAAATGGGCTTTCTGCGACTTGACGGAGACTGAAACGGAATTGCATGGTCAACCTACTTGCAGCGCCTTGTGCAACTAACCAACAGAAAAGCAAACGCACTACTTCTAACCCCACATATTTTGACTATTTGAACTAATTTTCTGTAAACAAAGATGACACAATTTAATAAACAAACTTTGAACCAAATAACTATATAAGATGCACTTTGTGGAAGTATGACTGTAAGAATCAAAGGTAAGTCTAGGATTCCCCACAAAGTCAAAACTGCTACACGACGACAGAACTTTTGAGAGAACTAATGATAATATGTTTTTGAAACTTTGTAGATTTAGGTTTGTCGATATCTTCTCTAAAATATTGGCATGTTCCTATCACCCTTTAGTCCAGGAGGTAAGGTAAAAAATGTATAGGACGAATTATCACCATGCATTTGCCAAATACTTACCTTCAGTGCAGATATCTCAAAAACTAGTAGGCTTAGGAAAAGACATGTTACATAAAATTTATTTGGAAATTAGAAAGTATTATAAAAAATACCGTATTGTATTTAGAAAACTTAAGCTGGCAGTTACTTCCGGTAAAATCGGAAGCGACAGAAACATGTCAATATTTAAAAAGAAAAAATATTTTTAGTATTACTCTCAAAAGTTCAAAAATACGTTCGTCTTACGTACAACTTTTCAAATTGACCACCACATATGCAGGCACAAGATATGTGGTTACAACAGGATGGAGCTCTAGCCCATTTCTCGCGACAGGTCAGAGCTTAATTAGATAACACTTACGAAAATCGCTGGACTGGAAGGGGTGGATCAGTTAGATGGCCTGAAAGGTCGCCCGATTTAACCGAACTCGATTTTTTCTATGTGACAAAGAATAATCAACGAGTTTGCAACAATTACACCCGCAATGCTCCAAGATGTGGAAAGGTCCTTTCAAGCAAGAATAAACAGATGCCTTGAACAAAATGGAAGACATTTTAAACTTCTTTTTATGCGTTACTGTAAAAATTTATTTCTTAAATAAACATGGTTGTATTTCCATGCCTAGATCTTTTTTGTAATAATTTACTAGTGAAATGGACATCTTTATGGTTTTTGGTAAATATCTTGAAAACGGGTTTGGACACCTTGTATAAAATAAGATAAAACTATTTAATGTCAGAGTATCGTTAGATCTCTTGTATTTAAGTTAACACTATGTGCCTCGGACAAAACAAATCTAAGACAGTTTTCTTAATAATTTTTTTAAGGCATGCAAAACGATTTTATATTATTGCTCGTAAACGACTAAAGCAAATCAAATAAAATTTTGGAAAATAAGAAAGAACACTAACAGGAGCCAAAATATGCAAAAAAATACAGGGTGTGCCGTTTACAAAAACAAAAAAAAATTGTCGTCATATCTTTTTGGACCACTCTGTATATGCGAAAATATTTTCCGGAAATACACTCATATACAGGGTATTACTTGATGATAGGCCGTAATTCCAAGAGCGCCTTCCTGAACCAAATTCATGTAGAAAAGTTCATATAAACATGTGTCCTAAAAGTCTGGTTTTCAAGATACAAAACAGATTTTTTTTTAAACTTTGACACCCTGTGTCTTGAAAACCAGACTTTTTAGGTCACATGTTTATATGAACTTTTCTACTTGAATTTGATTCGGGAATGTGCTCTTGGAATTATGGCCTATCATTAAGTAACACCCTGTATACAGTGTAGGTCTGCGTTCGAACGAAATTCCTAACTTGATTGGTATAGAAGCTATGAATGTCTGACGCAATATTGCAGGACCCTGTATGCATTAATATATCGACCACGTTTTTCTGATAAATAAAATTAGTTTTCGGCGTTCAGCCGAAAAATAGTAATTGAAAAAAAAATATTAAAAATTACTTTTATCCGTTTGCAATGATCCATTGTGTGCCATAGATCCATTTATCTTCAAATAATTAGCCTTTGGTAAAGCGCCGAAGGAGTGCCATACAGAAAGAGAAATTTGTAAATGGTTCTTTTCTTGTTAAGTGTTAAGATGTCTAAGATTATCATTACATGGTCGTGGATATGCGCTCGTAAACTTTTCCACACATTACAAACAAGAAGGTGAGAGTTTATGATTGTTTTTTACTAATGGTATGGAAGGGCATCAGACGCAAATACTTTCAGACGTAACATTTAAGATGAGAGGTGTGTATACTTGCGTGTGAATGAACTTTAAAATGTCAGAAGTAATAGCTTAATTTCGTTTGAAAAAAATAACCATTACTTAAAAAATCAAGAGTATGTGAGTTTCCGACTCTTGACATTATTATAGAACTATTGTTTTAGTTCCTGACAATTTGAATAAAAAATTCTAGGATATCTTATTTTACAGTTTACATTGCCTCTGTAATATAAATTATTAAGGCGTGAACATGATGTTTTGTCATTAATATTTATTTATGTTACTTTTTTCACCCCGGTTGTTATTTATGGAAGAACTCGCTGTAAATTATTAATAAAAAGCGTTCTTTTTTGAATCTGTGCTATTTTTGATGGATAATCTGAAAGAAAACGAACCAAATGTGGAAATAAATGAAGCAGCTAGTATAGAGCTATCTATATTATAGACTTATCGCTTTTTTGAAGCGAAAAGGAGAGATCTATCAACCTAAAAAGTCTATGATATTGACGAGAGACCAAATTGAGCAGTTCCTAAGAAATTCATCAGCCGATAAGTACGTCGAAGAATTTTTATAAAATATATGAATAACAAATGTGCTAAAAATCTAGTTGGTATTAATAGTCTCGGTAAAATGCCTGCTGTTATAGCAGAAGTATTTAAGCTCCCAGGTCCGAAGCTTTACACTGGCCACTGCTCCCGTCGGTCTTCGGCGCAACTATCAAAAGACACGGTGGATGGAAGTCCTCAAGAGTGATAAAATGATATATTGAAGACCTACTGGAAAATAAGGAGAAAATTGCCAAAAGCCTTCTTAGGACATCGCCGTCCAGTACTATTGTTTCCATTCCCTCCAACAAGCATTCAAAATTACAACAAAACCCTGATCAGTGGAACTGCAAACGGAATTGATATTTCTGGTTGCTTAAATTGTACTGTACAATAAATGCTAATGTTACTAAGAAAAGTTAGAAAGATCTTTGTATTTATTGTTAATACTAGTGTCATAAAATGACATCTTAGGCACTGACAACAAGCCTTAAAAAGTCCACTTTAAATCGTGCTTGCAGATAAATTCACTTTAAAATATTTTTCTTACGTGGAGGATATACCTAGCCCATAAAAAATACCTTATATCTTTCACCAACAATCGGGTACATTTAAAATATCTACATCTATCTTGTTGTTGTATCGCTGTAGTTACCAATGTTTACCAAGTTAACAGTAAAAAGGCCGACAAACTGACAACGAGTTCTGAGAAAGCAGCTACAGTTGCTGTTTGATGTTATACTGGTTGTATCATTCGGCAAATCGGAAACTTACTTCACATTTCTCAAAGGTATGTATCCGACGCAATACCTTATGGGTCCTGGACAAGAAAGACGAAGAACAACAAATACAGTTAATGATCATTTTTTAGACTCCCATAAGAGACCCAAAGAAAGATATGCCTAGAGTTGCCTTTTCCTGTGGTAGGTGATGTGAGAGGTGCGATGATATGAGAATATCTTTGGCAGCGCGAACGGAATTCACTACGTTTTGAAGAGGTAGCCTCAATTCTGAAAGGAAGTGTTTGAGCATGTGGTGCCATATTCGCCTTCTATAGGGTACAATTCTTCTTCGACTCCCGAATACTTTAGTGATTTTCAGGGCCGTTTCTGGCCTGTTGGTCGTCCTTGTGCGACATATGAACTGGCTGCCCTTCAAATCAAATCAAATAAGTTACTATTTTACAATTACCTACCTGAAATTATGGCGCAAGGGGTAATCTACTCTTTCAAATGAAGGAGGTTAGAGCTTTTGTAGCTCCCCTCCGTTAGACTTTCACCTTAGCAATTATCACAAAAATGACCTCAATATTTTTAATAGGTGAAAAAGGTGTCTTTTTTAATATTTTTCTTTTATTCGCACTTACCTACCGAGGGGCTTAGCACTCCTAAAAATTTGTACAAGTGTTTATAAAATATGCATTTGCGTATTTTTGTCCCTTTGGATGAGGCAATAATACGCAGGCGCGTATTTTTACCCCAATAACAAAATATGTAATATATATTAAAATAAAAAGTGTCAAGGGCTTGCGGCCCGATATCCTCTCATAAGTCCTAGAAATAAAATTAAAATATATTTAATTTAAGCAAAACAAGAAAACAAAACTTTAATCCTAAATAATTTGAGTACTGGGGAAAAAATACGCAAGCGTCACCTTATGGGGCAAAACTGCGCGCGTATTCTTGCCCCATAATGTTCGCGTACTTTTGCTCCATTTAGCAACACTGCAAAAATTGCCGGGTATTATTCTTACAACCTAACCTCATTCCAAACTCATAAACAAAACAACTTAGAACTACCCTAAGAATAAATCCTAAAAAGTGATTCAATTAAACATGCATTTTTAATTTTATTACAAGTTTATTTTGTAATGAAAAAATTACATTCAATTGCCAAAAAACCATATTAACCTCATATTTTATAAACAGTGTATACTGGTGCCCTGGTTTTCAAACTAGTTATTAGACACTGAGTGCACTGTTGCCAAAAGTTATTTGTAACATCATTTGAAACCGGACATCGGCGGCAAATTTAAATAAGGTGCGTTCTTTTGCCCCATGAATGTTTTTGCCCCCACCTACGCTACTACCAAATTAATAATACCTACCTACATAATTCAATAATATTAATTTTTTGAGTAAACCTAAGACAAAATGTAATTGACGCGGGTTGCAGGGCGGCCGCATTCATTGAGAATTCTTTGTATTTTTCCGATACCTATCTAAAAAAAAATAGCAAATTAACACAACGGGCGGCTGCCTCATTCTTGACAGCTGGTGCATGATTTTTTTTTGAGAACTGAAGTTACCATTTTTATTTGACAAAGGGCGGCCGCCGGCCGCCTTCGTATTTTTGAAAACTTCTCGAATTTTTTTTGACGTATACATTTTTTTTCTGTAAAACTGCGGGCGACTTTCGCCGCCCTTGTGCGGTGGCTCTCCCAGCACACCACTCAGAAACGTTCCTGGTGATTTTGTTATTCAGTTACTGAGCTGGCCAATCCCATAGAATAATCTAATGTGTTTTCTATAATTTTTGTGGTTTACAAAATTAATAAAGTAAGAATATAGAGAAGGGAAAATAAAAATTGCATAAATTAACACGTCTCTTCATATTTGCGAAAGCGTTGACCAGCATCTCTGGAGAAATGTTACCACACTCTTGAGTAATCTTCACTTATAACTGTTCTTAATGTTCAACTGGTGTTTCAAAATAGTATATTATGTTACAAGGACGAAAAATGCAGTATTTCGGACGTATTGCGGGAGATTACTGGACGAGGCAAAGCCGAGGCCAGTAACCCGCATAGTCCGAAATACATTTTTCGTCCGTATAACATACGTTATTTTTTATCCGATTGTGTTTTTGCTCGGATTATAAAATAATGTAAAAATTAAGAAAACCAATAATATATTTCATCTTGCATTGTAATTTTTTGTCCCTTGAATGTTTGAACAATGAAACCTGTAATATGCGTATCCATGGATCTAACAAATAATTAAATTAATATTATCAACTGACGTTTTATCAATCAGGCGATAGTTTTAACTAATCTTTCGTGTTCTGCTAGTTTTAAAACCTGAAAAACACAATTAAAAATGGAAATAGACGATGATCTTATAGAAGGTACACCACCTGACATTCAAGAAACTGCCAAGGAAGTAATGTTACATTTGTTGCCACAAAAATCGAAGGAAATATATGAAAGAGCTTATAAAAAATTTATGGATTACCGGCAAGAAAAAAATATACAGTCGTTCTCCGAAAACGTCTTCTTGGTCTATATGGCGGAATTATCGAAAACTATGAAGTCATCTACTCTGTGGTCGCAGTATTCTATGCTACGTGCAGTGGAAAAAGTAAAACAGAATATTGATATATCTAAATACATGAGATTACGAGCATTGTTGAAACAAAAAAGTGTTGGATATTGTCCAAAGAAATCAAGGATCCTAACTAGAGAAGAGGTTCACAAATTCCTTTGCCATGCTCCAGATGACAAATACTTAATGTTGAAGGTAAATGTAACTATATAATAGTATTTTAAATTTCTGACTAACAATTTTCTTAATTACAGGTTGCTTTTATTTTTGGAATCGCGGGCGCATGTCGTCGAGAAGAACTGGCTCATATGAAAATTGATGACATACAAGATTTGGGAACGGCTTTGTTAATAAAAATTCCCTATATCAAAACAAACAATCCGAGATCATTTACGGTGACTGGAGAATATCTAAAGTATTATAGAAATTATCTGGCTTTACGTCCAACAAATATGAGTGATGGGCGATTTTTTGTGTCTTATCGCAATGGAAAATGCCATAAGCAAGTTGTCGGTATACACAAATTTGGCTCTATCCCTCAGGAAATAGCATCTTACTTAAAACTGCCGAATGCCAAGGAATTCACGGGACATTGTTTCAGAAGAACATCGGCCACATTACTTGTAGATGCGGGAGCAGACATAACATCTCTAAAACGGCATGGAGGCTGGAAGTCTTCGGGAGTAGCCGAGGGCTACATAGATGATTCCTTAAGTAATAAGTTAGAGCTGACCAAGAAAATATTCAACATTCCACAATCTGACCTGCAGTCAGTCTCGACTCAGGTGTCGCAATCCGTCTCCCAATCGAGTTCAACATTGGAGAATAATATCATAACGGAGACCAAAAATAATAACACATCCTCAAAATCAAATTTACATCACCCCGTTCTTGTTCAAAATTGTTCTAATTGTACATTTAATATAAATATTGTAAATAATTGAATAAAATAAACTGTTGAAAATATTTTAGCGTCCGACAAAATGTTTTTCGGACTAGGACGACAAAGGTTGCCTAGCTACCAGCGCAATAATCAATACCTTATTGAAAAGGTTACCTTTTCGTCCAAATATCTGATCTATAAAACGTCATTTTTTGACACAATCGGATAAAAATATTGTTTTTTAAATGACGAAAAATGAAGTAATCCATAACCGTCAAACAAGGTGATCTGGGTGGGAATTCACTATCTGTTCGAAAATTGATCAACCAGTCGTCGAAACAATTGCGTAATTAGTTGTTGTTGCACCGTCCTGCTAAAAATAACCAGAACGTAGTTCATCGTTAAGTAATGGATTCAAAATATTGTCCCTATACCGCTGTGCTGTAACTGTGTCATGGAAAAAATAGGACCAACAATTTTTCTTCGGGAAACAGCCAACCAGACACCAATTTTTTGAGGGTGCAATATTGACTCTACAAAAAATGGGGATTTTCACTACTCTACATGGATGTATTCTGCAAATTCACATAACCGGTGAGGTGGAAGCAGGTTTTATCAGAAAAAAATGTCAGGTCTAACAAATCATTTATTTCCAATAAACTTTGGGTAAACCACTGACAGTAATTCCTGCGTCTTTCAAAATCGGCAGCTCGTATTTATTGGAATACTTGCACTTTAAAAGGAAACATATTTAGGTAACTATTTTTTAAGAATAGTCCTGCATGTTCCATAAGATCCCCCACTTCTTGAGACAGGCCTATGTGGCATTATTTCATAAAGGTTTGTAATAAGCTCTTCTGCTGTCACAGATGGTCTTCCAGTTCTTTTTTCATATTGTATAGAACCTGTTTCCCTACCCAGAGTCACGGTTCTTCTTAGGCAGCAGTAAAAGCGACGTTACGGAAATTTTCGCGAAAATCGTCCATGATTGTATTGCCAATCACCATTTACTCTTACCCCGTTTTAAAAATACGCGTCAACCATGAATTTCTTGTGTTGTTCCGTAAACCCCATTGCGTGTGCATTATTCAAGAAATTGGATAAACTAGCGATAAATCAAATTACTTGTAACGACTGTTAAAGATGAAGGAATAACTGATTGATTGGTAATGCTGGTATTTACTGATAATTTTCGATTTCAAATCGCATTTCATTATTTTACACTCCCTTTTGTTTATTAATATTCTTTTTATAAACAATAGTATGAAAAAAGAAGTGAATAAAAGAACAAAATTTTAGGAAAGGACGAAACATTAATATGAGATTGAGTTCACTTCACTAAAATAGCTTTTCCAAAATGCCCTATTTGATAGAATTATCCTTAATATTTATCTATAGGTACAGGGCATTCCATTAAACATATTTATAATTATTGATGCGCCTTATATATTGCTAATGTTACTAAAGATGACAATGGGTTAAGAAAAAAATTTAACGTTTTGTTGGGTTTTTAAATTCTTTTAGTTTAGGATGGCGTAACAATAAATCTTTACACGCGGTACATTAATAAATAAGTTATTGTGATAATAAAGTTTTTCGGGAACAAAAACGGGTTTTAGGCTTAAGACAATCATAAAAAATGTTTATGTCACCAAACTTATCCATAACATCTATCTCTACAGTTAATTGAAAAAATAAAGTGACTGACCTGTAACTGTACACGTGCTAAGACTGCTAGGGTTCCATCACATCCGAGATTGCATCTGGCATAATATGCCAGAGTTATTTAACTCTAACTTGAAATTCTAATTTTATTTATAACTCGACACCAGTACTTCCTAGTGCCGTAATTTACGAGCATTTTATTCAACGCCATCTTCATGTTATTTCACTTAAAAATAGTTCTTAAATTTATGAACGCGTCTTGTGACTTTATGGTTTCTGAGTATGAATGCGATTAATATTTTCTTGCCCATTAGCACTCCATTATTTGCGACTCTGCGTACTTAACCTCCATTTATAATGTTATATAGGGTGTCAAAACTGTGCGTGTCAAAATAGAAAAACAAAACACTCATAAATATGGGGTCAAAAAGGTTTCATTTTTAATATACAGGGCATTAAAACTTTAATTTTTTTTTTAATTTTCTTTCGTTTTTCTCCCATATTTTTCGTTTAAATTTGGAACACTAATTAGTTTTTGGAATGTCTAAATTGTCAGAGGCAGTATACAGAGTGTTACATTTTTTGCGCTAGCAAGACCTTCACTCTCCTGGACTTTTTTTTGGGATACCCTGTAAAAATACTTTATTCTTTCCTCATTATTCTTGATCCTCTATGTTTTTATCGTATCAGTCATTGTTTTCTAGTTATTGCTGGAAATAACCGTCGATGCAAACAAAGTATTATCCAAGTAAGAAAATAAACATAAACAAAGTAGTTGGCTGAGACAGCTCAAATTTTATTTTCCATTTGTTAACTTTTCTGACGTTTAGTGTCAAATAATTTTGTTAGTTAATGTTTCCAAAGTTAGTTACAGCTAATTAATGATGGTTGAGTTCACAAACCAAGAATATGCCAATATGCATTTTAGTTATGGTCTTG
The DNA here is from genome assembly GCA_963920685.1 of Polydrusus tereticollis. NCBI lineage: Eukaryota > Metazoa > Arthropoda > Insecta > Coleoptera > Curculionidae > Polydrusus > Polydrusus tereticollis. The sequence goes on along the minus strand of OY987333.1, from coordinate 69,927,717 downwards.
CCAATGGTAATTTCTTTGAAGTTAAACGGCTCTATCGGCAGCATTATCCAAATTAAAGACTGTGCGAAAATGGAACTTTTAAGAAATAGACTCATTCGGCAGGGTCACATCGCACTGTCGAAATTGAGGAAGCAGCCCTGAATGCTGTAGAAAACGAACAAGTAAAAACAACTTTAAACATTTTATCTGTACGAGTTTGGAAAACTTTGATGCAAAATTTGATGTATCCTTAACATATCCAGACAGTCCAAGCTCCTCTCCCACGTGATTTTCCACCCCGATTACATTTTTTCCAGTGGTTCATAAAAATGTTGGCGGAAAATCAATTGTTCGGAAACAAAATTTTATTTAGTGATGAAGCAAGTTTTTCCAAAAATGCCATCAGAAATTGTCATAACAATCATTTTTGGGCAGAAGAGAATCCTCATGCGATAGTCGAAGGTCATTTCCAGTATCACTTTACAGTACATGTGTGGGCTGGCATTATTGAAGACTATTTGGTAAGGCAATTATTCCTTCCAAAAAGATTAAACGGGAAACATTATCGTCAATAATTATTAGAAGAGGAACTTCCGGCGCTATTAGAAGAGGTGCCACTTGAACTTAGAAACCAACTGTGGTTTATGCATGATGGTGCACGGCCACATTTCAACCCGGTGGGAAGGGAGTTCTCAAATCAACACTACAACCATTGGATAGGTTGAGGTGGACCTCAGCCATGGCCCTTTTTTAGGTGCCCCGATTTAAATTGTCCACATTATTTTTTCTGGAGATATTTAAAATCGCTGGTGTATCAGACTCCTATCCAGACAGAGGAAGATTTGAGGAACGGAATTATAGCTTTATGTGAAATAATTCGCAATACTCCTGGGATATTCAAGAGGGTTCGCCGGTTTATGAGACGAAGAGTTGGTTCCTGCATGTTAGCACGAGGAGGTAATTTTCGGCAGTTCTTATAACGTCGGCAGTTCTTATAACGTAGGCGGCGTATATTTTCCTATTTTTAGGGAAACTTTAATAGGAAAACATCGAGAAATCTGAACACTAGTAAAAACCTGCACATTAGTATCTATTAAAAATTGGCACACCTTATAAGTTTTTTATTTACAGGTGCCCTCGTGCCTTAAATTTGCAATATTCTTGTTTGTTCTAAATTTAAAAAAAAAAACTAGAAAACTAGTTATGATAAAAACGCAGAGGATCAAAAAGAATGAGAACGGAATTTCAGTCAAAATATGATATCAGTATTTATACAGGGTATCATAAAAAATATTTCCGGAGAGTAAAAGTGTTGGTAAAATTCACTAACACAAAAACAATAATAAGATATATATACTCTCGTGGAAGCCAAGTTTCATAAACTGAGAAATCACGATAGAAAAGTCATAAAACTCTCAAATCCATGCAGGATAAACTAGATATTTTGTCGGTTTCATTATAATTTAAAAGTCGCGTGGTAGGGCCGTTAGACGAGCGAACCCACAACCCAGCAAAGCAGACCGATGACTATCTCTAAACTAGATAGATTACGCGTATACGGTTAAAGGGATTACTTCGCCCAGCAAATCCGAGGGCAGTATTTGACATAACAAGCATTATATTGCGCTGGTCTGGGAGGCACGCAGGGCCGGATTTGTTTTGAAAATTAGAACTAAATAGGTACTATGAATTTCGATTGGCATAGATTAAATTAATAATAATAAAAAAATTGTTTTCTTATGAAAGCAGTAGGGGAAGCGGTCCTTCCATCGCTTCCATGAACCGCACGTCCCTGCGCACAACTAAAAAAAATAAAAGTGATAGATGAATGTCATCTGAGTATTCCATTCTCAATCAACGATATGTACTTGTTATGGTGACTGTTAGTTGTCGTCCAACATTTCCATATGCTCAAACTTGCATGATTATATGTATATTGTATTACATACAGCCGTAAAAATGAAACAAGTTTAATTCTCGCTATACATTTGTCGTTGTTGATAATTTTTGTATGTGTGTTTTGTGATTTTCCGTTTGAGAAAAATCACTGAGGTTTTTTGATTCAATGAATTTTAATTGCTCTTTAGCTTAAAACATTACAACATAATAAATTTAACGTAATCATTATTTTTCTTTTCTGTTGTTTTCAAGTTCGTTGCAAGGCAATGGATCAAAGGAGATTTTCAGGCATTGTATTAGCTTGTTTGTTTTATATTAAACCAAAAACAAAGTCTTTGTAATAGAGAATTAAAGATTAGCAACGATTCTTATACAAATCGGACAAGCTTAAATAAAAGGAATAAGGAAAATGATTGGAACGCACTGACCTTCTTCAGTCTGGTTCTCTTCTATCCTTTTACTAATAATAGTCGCGTCGCAGCTAGGGAAATGGGCAAAGGCATTATTTTAAGAGCACTTTAATTTGGAGGCGTTCCTCAAGGCTCTATACCGCTGCTCTTATTACTGTACGTGAATGACCCCCCCCCCCCCTGACTCGCTGGATGAGGGCCTCGTATGTCAGTTCGTCGATGATACGTCGGTCATGCTGTCGGGTGCGAATCTCTGGGCCTTGTAGGCCGGTTGCTCTGATGCAGTTGAGTGGTTGGCCATCTGGTGTAAGAGAAACTGTCTTACACTAAATGGTGGCAAAACGGGACTTTTGTTGTTTAATAAGAATAAGGTAAATATGTACTGAGTCTTTATATTCAAAAAAGCTAATAGTGCGTAAGACTGAGTGTCACCTCAATGCATTCAAATTTTTTACCTTGCATATATGCAATCACTCCTTTATGGAATATCCATCTGTGGATCATCCGGATCCTTAGACAATATATTCCAAAGTCAAAAAAGAATAGTTAGGTGTATGCTTGGTTTCTACCCTAGTACTTCTTGTAAGAGAGTCTTCAAAAAACTTGATTTACTTACTGTACCTGGACTTTACTATGTGACACTTGTCGTCTTCGTCAGGAAACACCTACACCTTTTCATACGCAATTAAGAAGGCTATGCCGACAACATGGCTATATTCACCAGTGGTAGAGAGGAACTCTGCATTCCTCTTCATCATTCCTCTTTTTTCAAAGAGGCCCTTAATATCGGGGCATTAACGCCTACCAACTTTTACCTGCAGACGTTAGAGAGGTGGAGGGAATTGAGAGATTTAAAAAGGCAGCCATCAGCCTTATTCTTTTAGCTTTTAAGTAAATTTAATACTTTTATAAAGGGTGTTACTTAATGGTAGGCCGTCATTCCAAGAGCGCATTCCTGAAGCAAATTCAAATACAAAAGTTCATATAAATATGTGTCCTAAAAAGTCAGGTTTTCAGGATACAGGGTGTCAAAGTTTAAACAAAAATCGTTTTCTTATTAATATCTCAAAGATCCTCTTGCCTGCTCTGGCAGTGTTGTTCGCTGTGATAAGACGCTAAGTTAGCACTGACTGGATCATAATTATGAGTTCCAGTGGCGTCCCGGGGGGCAGTGTCACGAATAATATTGACAAAAAGAATGTACGTCACTGACTTGTTAAATTTTATATTGTTTTCTTGTTAAGCAGCTAAAAGTACAACTTTTTGGTCTCTTGATATGTTTTAGTACCTTACTGCGTTTTTGTGAAAAAAAAATAAAAGCCACTTCATTGCAAGTCGAAAAAATATCAAGAGACAAAAAAGTTGTATTTTTAGCTGTTAAACCCGTGAGACTGCCCCCCGGGACACTACTGGAACTCATAGTTATCATCTAGTTAATGCTAACTTAGCGTGTTATCACAATTAAATTGTATTTAGCTAGTGTAGCAATGATGAATGCTAAAAAATGATCAAAGAAGTAAATTCATTTTTTTAAAGAGGAACATATGTAGCAGAAATTTAGTAATTCACATTTTTAAGGAACAAGACCATCAAAAATATTAAAATTTGGGTAAATAATATTAATTATGTTTTCTTCTTGGTAGCTTTAAAGTCGATTAATCTCGAAAATGATGCTTTATATCGAATCTAACTAGGAGTACCTTTTTGTCGCAAAGAACTTCGAAGTTTTCTGATTTGATGGATAAAAAAGATATAAAAATCATAATAAAAAAAGTTAAGTATATTTTGACTCCGCCCTTCCTTAATTCTGGCGCCACTTTTAGATCGTTGACATTTTAAACACAATAGTTTGATTCGGCCTGTAAAGCTTACTAGAATACCTAGATTTTATGATTGTATATTTATTACTTTCGAAAATATTAAGAAAAAACATATTTAGGGTCTCTTCTTTGGGAGCCTGTAGCTTGGTTATAGGGGGACAAGGACAAAATGTTGCATGACCTTCGGACCATATTTGACCTGATAAATAAACTTGGCAACCATAGAGTATTTATTTCAAAATCCAAAATGATGAGTTGGAATTAGCTTTTTTGACATTACCTACTAATGAGATGAAAAACATCGTCACATTGCCAGTGGCATTTTGCACAAAAATTGTAAAAAAAAAATAATTTCTACAACAATTAGTTATTTTTATTTCCTAAACAAGAAATAATAGGTATTCCCAGAGGAAATATTAGATGTGTAAAAAATAGTAGATATCGGTAATTTTGACTTATAATATATAATGACTTAAGGTATAAACCTTAAAACCAAAATAAACTTGGGGGCAAAAATGCATATAAGAATGTCTTGATATACCTAATTTATATAACTAATATAGGCTGTATGGTTGAATGGTATGTTTGTCCTAATGATATGTTAATCAATATACAAGAAAAATTCCTATTAGTATGCATAACTTTCTCCGGTTATTGTGTTATACTAATAAGTCTAATAACATATATTAACAAACATATTGAACCACTCACTGCCTGACAGTCAAAATAGAGAATGAAATAAAAATATTTATTGAGTCAAATTATGGGCTTCCACTAACGTTTGTCTACATCGATATCTTAATCTTTGATCCTAAAAACGGCACTTACTGGCAACATTAAAACTGATGAAAAAACATACACAGGGTGTTCTACAACTATTACGCCATAGCGTAACAAAACTACAGTTTACACCTTTTTTTGTAGGAGACAGAATACAAAAATTTAGCGCGCTGAAATGAAAAAAAGTGATAGTAGTATTTATTAAAAAAAAAGAAAAGGTACTGATATGTAAGTACACCTAGCGATGGTTTTGCAATAAAACAATAAAAGAATAAAACTAAAATTACTAAACTTATACAAACCTTGATTTAATGAAATTTACACACGAAACAACTATCTCCATTACGTGCCTGAATTTTAATGATTTAGCACAGAGCTTTTCTGATAAATAATACAGTTAAATGTGAAGAGATCATTAACATCAATGTTTCCCTTTAACAATTCTAATTTTATTTTATCCGTCACTTCCACACTTTTACCTATCATCGCGGGAGCGCCATCTGTAGCGACATCGCTGCACTCAAGTTTAGAAAGCACTAAAAACATTAAAAATTTCTTCAAACATGTCTTCTTCTTTTGTAGTGTCTTTCATGCGTCAAAACACAAGTAAAGCTTCTGTCGTTTTTAAATGTTGGTCGACTGCACGAATAAATATTTCTCGTTGCCCTATATTAATAGTCTCAACAATTTTTATATTCAGGGTTGTGTTGAAATGAGCAGTATTTGTTTGACTTTACTAAATATCCCAAGACTTGTAGTTTATAAAGCACATTCTGAAGACTATGACACTTTCTTGGATGTAGTAGAGGCTGCACTGGATTGTATTAGAGTTGGCAGGAACATTGACAGGAGATTTTAATGTCAAATTGGGAACAAATTGCAAAGATTGTCTACAACTGAGTCAGGGTTGTTATGTTTAAAACATTTGTTTTAAACAGATTTGTTTAAAACTGTTTAAAACATGTTTAAAACAGTGTTTTTTTTTTTTAAGTTGTTTTCTTGTCAAGCTTTACTGAAAATCACATAAAACTGTTAAAACAAAAATATTAAATTAAGAACAAAAAAAGCAATATTTATATCTAACGTTTAATATTAAAAGTAGATAATTATAAAAACACGTCTAAGACTAGCTCTAGATCTTAGTTTATATACCTACCTACAGTCTGTGTACCGGGTTCAAATAACATAAGCAAATAAAAAGTGTAAACATATAAAAGCGCCTTATAAAAGTAACAAAGACAAACAAACTAAAAACTAAACCAAAAGTCTCCTAGTCATTCTACTAAACTCTACTCTTGGTTTGAATTAAGGGGGATTTACACGGTTCCAGTAGCTGGAACAAGTACTAAAGCCACTAACTAAAATTTAGTTAATGGAACCGTGTAGACTCCATGATTTAGTACTTGAGCAAGTAAACCTTTTAGTCAGTAGTTTAGTCAAGTGAATAGAAGCAGGTTCTATTTACTTGAGCAAGTGGCTTCCCCCACTCTTGTTTTTCGACTGGCTGAAGCGAACTGGACGCGTGTAGACAATAGTATATTCGATTTCAGTAAAGTATTTATATTAGTACGGTTTTAGTTTTGAATAGCAGCGCAGTGCATCACATTGCAATGTCGTCTCGTTGGACTGAAGAAACAACCGTAAAATTTGTGCAAGAATATCGAGACAAACCGTGTCTTTGGAACACAAAAATTTCACTTTACAAAAACAAGCAAGCAAGGGATGCGGCCCTTATAATCATACAAGATAATATGGGGATTGAAGGTTTTGGGGTAAACGAAATAAAAAACAAAATAAAAGCATTGAGATCCACCTATTCCCAGGAAAAGACAAAAATTAAAGATTCCAAAAAATCGGGGACTGGAACAGAAAGTATTTACGTGCCAAATGTGAAATGGTTTACTGAAATGGACAGTTTTTCTTTGTTAATTTCTTCTGATAAAATATTAGATAATTATCTCCACATATATTCAAAACGCATTTTTGAACAAATAATCTAACAACTGTACTTGCCAAAAGTGTTCAACTTATCTGAACTATTTCAAAACACTAAAATGCGTGTAGACAAGTGTGAACAAAAACAAATTTTATTTAGTTACTAGCTTTAGTACTTGTTCCAGCTACTGGAACCGTGTAAATCCCTCTTTAAGCTGCTTAAAGATGGTTACAAGTTTCGCGGCATTTTCTGTTCCTAATCGATTTCGAAGCTTACTATGAATTATGCCAAATGTTGAGAAAAGGCGTTTGAGTCCTGCAGATGAAGCTGAAGCTGAGTGAAGATAATAATTTAGTAAAAAATATTATTTTTTTCCGATGAAGCTACGTTCTCCTTGATTGGTAATGTTGACAGAAAAAATTGTCGTTGTTGGGCAACAGAAAATCCGCATTGAATGATGGAGGTTCACAGCCAGTACCCTCAAAAAACAAATGTGTGGTGTGAAATAATGCGCGGAGGAGTAATTGATCCATTTTTCTTTAACTGGACAAATATATCTCGAATTTCTCCAACTTGATTAATTCCAGCATTAGTGACTTTTATTTCCGAATCCATTGAACCCAGACTCCCCCGACGAAGAACTGATGTTCCAGCAAGATGGTACTTCTCCGCACTATACTGCCACTGTGCGTACATGTTTAGATGAAACCTTTTCCAATCGGAAGGAAAGGACCTATCGAATGGACTGCTAGATCGCCAGGCTTAACTCCGCTGAACTTCTTTTTGTGTGGTTACCTCAAATCGAAAGTGTGTGTTGACCGGTCAAACAATTTGCAGGAGTTGAAAGAGATGATCTAAAGGGAAATGCTTGCCATAACTCCGGAATTGGTTGATAACGTGCAAAAAGTTATTCATTGCATTGGATATTGTCAAGCCATAAATGGCACATATTTTCAACATTTAATTCGATTTGTTGTTCTGTTATTTTTAAAAGAACGGGTCTTACTAGATGGATTTTTTTATTCAAACCTTAAATTAATTTTGGATGTGTTTAAAACACGTTTTAAACATGTTTTTTCTTGAACAGTTTAAAACAAAAAAAAACACAGTTTTAAACAAAAAAAAAACATGTTTTTAAGTTCTTTTTTTTAAATAAACATGTTTTTTTTCAACCCTGCACTGAGTGACCTTTTTGGAACCTACGACCTAAGGCAGATTATTCATGAACCAACACGAGAAATGGACATGTTTAAGCTTTGATGGACAGGGGTTATCAACATTGGTCTTGCGACTGTTATTCTGGATAAACTAACATCTGTTAACGTCTTTCTTTTTCTGAAAACAAGATATTGCCACTTCTATTAAGCACTCTTTCACAAATTCGTCTGTCTTACTAACAAAATAAAGCTCCCGAACCATATATATTCTACTTAGTCACTGTTTTTTAGAAAATCATTCAGTTGAAGAGTCAAATTCTATTTCAACTTTTTGATTCTGTTGCTCTGTTAGACTTTCGTATTTTTACGAAGGTTTGGTGATATAATTGTCATTTTAAGTTGTACTGTTTTAAAACCGCGACGGCTTCATATCATATCAGACAAATTGGCTTATAAATAACAAAAAAACATTCCTGGGTCCATTTCTACTGGAGGGGCAATCAATATTCAAAACCATCTGAACTTGACTAACGCAATGTCTGTGGTTTCCAATTGATTTTAACGCTGCTTCTCCGTTAGAGTGGGAGGCCTAAGCATCTTGAATATTCCTGAATTTACTAGCGCATTACCGTCGGTCACTTTTACTGACATCTCCATATCGGGAGACGAGTTACGAGTTCTTTTGGTTATAAGAGAAATAATTGTCCTCCATAAATCCCCTCATCATGACATAAATCTGTGGAATTTCAGTAATAAAATTGTTAAATATCTAGGAAATGTTCCATTAAATATGGCTTTCATTAATCGATAAACAGAATATTAACAAAACAAGAACTTTAATGTTTCATTACAAATTGCTGTTGTCAAATGTGACGGAAAGTAAGATTAACTTATTGGTCGTGTTGAATGGTATTCTTGATTTTCCTCGTGCATGCGCACTGAACTAAATGCCATTCACGAGACAAGGGCATCTCGGCTTGACCGTAATATTTGCATTGCTTCAATGGGCAAGGCGGCATATATTACTAAGACAAATATGAGCAAATGAACACAATCCACAAATATTTTTGGATAATTTTGTGTTTTCAAATGCACATGTATATCGTAAAATTATTTGGTCAAGTCTAATCCAATCAGTGATATATCGGCAATTCAGAAGCGCTTGCTAAATTTATCTTCTATCTATACAAGTAACACCTCAACGGTAAAATGTCGTCAGATGTAAATTTAGGCCCGTTACTTTACATGTGGTGCATTTTTCGGCTAGGCAGATATACATTTAAGACCATTATTGTTCACAATCTTACCAACTGACACAGATTTAAGCTTGAACTGTAATTTTAAATGAAATACTGATGAAAAACCCTACTTTGTGTGGCCTCAGTTAGGTGTTAGATATACTAAAAATCTCCAAAATTTGAAGAACAACAATTTTCTACGTTATTATAAAATGTTTACAAAATCTTAAAAAACTTGCATTGAGCAAAGTGTCAAGTCAATCCGACGAATAAAATTGGAAATATATAATAATATTAAATAATCAGTTTTTCCAATCGCTCCAAGCAGGTTTTTGAAACATTAGACGCGTTCTCGGACGTTTTTAAAGTTGATGGCCACTATTTTAAAAATCGATACATCGATAATTATTATAAAATTTATACAGTGTCTTTTTGACATAAAGAACTAGCACTTAACTGAAGGATTTTAATTTTTATATCATACATATTTCTATTATGTATGGAAGCGACAAGATGCCACAATGTAAAAAATAGGAAAAAAGATTGTGGTACATTTTGAAAGAATTATTTTCGAAATTAAAATTTTAAAATTTAAATTTAATTTTACTAATTTCATTTTGAATTATAGGTACATCAACTGTGCTCATTCGATAAATACATAACAATTATCAAAGGTGTAATCAAATAGAAAAAAAGATAGAAATGTGATATTAAAAGGAAAATTTAAAATTTTCAAATTTTTACTTAATAAACTGGAATAAGAATTCTTGTAAAATTTTGAATTTTTTATTTAACGTTTTGCAGTAAAACATTAAAAAAGGTAGTGATTAAAGTTTACCGGTAATTTTCATTTGATTTTTCTCAATGGTAATTGACCGGAAGTATTGCGGTAATCTTGGTAATTTTGGAAATGTTGATACATACAATAAATATTTAGGACATATATATATATTTATCGATTCTTTAAAATGTCTATTTTAAACTAAATAAAGAAACAAGCAAATAAAATAAGAATAAAAATTCTAGAAATAAAGAAAAAAACGACTACAATTTAATAAGCAACAAAAAATATAACTGTCACAGTTTATATACATAAACTGAAAAGTGTGTAAATAACAAGCAATAAATAGTAGCATATATGTAGTATAGTTTATACAACTACTATGAAAATCTACAAATCTTCGTCAGACTTCAACATTTCAGGGTCACTCTCGAGGTCATTAGTGTCACTTTTTCAGCTCTGGTTCTTTACCTGAATTACTATTTGCTTCTTCTTCTTCCACGGAATCCGTAGTAAGTCTAATTGCTCTTGCTCTGTCTTTCTCCTTAAACGGATCCTGGGTTGTGTTTTGGTTTTGATGTTCTTTTCTATTGTTCTTTTTTTTTTGGATTTGGGACTACTGAAACTTCTCAAAATTTGCGGTAAGAAAATTAATAGGTTAAATTACCAAAATTACCGTTCCTGCGGTAACATTACAACTCTTTAACCACTATAAAAGGCAACTTTACAACAAATTTTAAGTTTCTGTATCTTACGCATTTATTGTTATCCTTATATCAAGGTCAGGGTAGGACTTAACATTGGCCTCATTAGCCTTCATTCAAGTTCTCCGCAAAATTGTTCAAAAACTGATACTGAATCGATTAGACGATTTCGTATCAGACAAAAACAGACTGGCGACCAATGTCCTATTTCGACTTAAGTAAAGCTTCTGGTTTGAAACGACGGCCTCATGTTAAAGCTGATAAGGGCAGGTATGCCAAATTACCTAATTAAGGTTGTCATTTCCTGGATAGCCGGTGTTTCGCTATATCGACGAAGAATATAACATCGACAGTGAGGCATGTCAGAGCCGGAGTCCCGCAGGGTTCCCTCTTGCGCCGGTTCTGTACAATGTTTACACCGTCGATATTCCCATATTCTTTTTTAAAATTTTGTGCACAAAACGGGTAGAAATATTCGTCGGCTTGGCAACTTTTGGAATAGAAACAGAAGCTGGATCTAAAATATGGCAAGCTTCATCCAAAAAAACCTTTGCTTGTGTCTTTTTTTGTTGCATACAAATCCAGTTTCTTTAAACTTATGCACCAATTCTATGACATACCTTTGCCCGACGTTCTTGTCAAGATATCTCTCATTGAATTCTACATGGCGGTTCTATGCGCACAACGATTTTCTGTCAAGTAAAGGAAGATTATTTCTGTACGCTCAGCTAGAATATATACCATTTTATTACATTTTGAATTTTAGACTACCTTTAAATGACAGAGTGAAACATCAGTAAAATATTGACAATAATTGTGTAAAAATCCGTCAAATAAATAGTTCGTAAACAAACCTTAAAAATAATATGGTTTTAAGATTTGATTACTTTGATAATACAGATTTGTCTCAATTCTGTGGTTTATAAAGAGAATCGTTAATATTATTAAATGTTACCATGATATTTTGTACCTTTGAGAATTTAATACTTTCAAAATGGAAAGACAATTACGCCAAATTAATTTTTATCGTTTTAACACCCATCTTTTCCACCTAACTCGCAATTCGATTACCCGATTTCACTTTTCTTGATATGGTTGGATAGGTAATTTAATGCCCTTTGCAACGTTCTCGATGGGTAGTGCCATTTGACATTTCAAAGTGAGGTTGTGTAATAATTAAACTTCCCCCTCGATGTAAAAGTTGACGTATTTTTTGTCAAATCTGATTTCCCTCAAAATCAATAGATAATTAAAGTGGTCGTTTTGAAATGAAAGCCCTGTATCTAGAGCAATTTGAAAACATATTCAATGGTCTGGCAAGAAGAAATGGGTCTCCATAGTACAATATTTTCGTAACGTAAAATATTAATAATCCCTTATTTTCGAATTATCATTAGTCACAATGCAATAAAATCGGACCAGTCCGAATTCCAGAAATACCTGTAAAAACTAATAAAAAATTGCTTTAATCAAAAAAATTACCAAAAAACGGGAGGTACTAACTTTAATGGCTGTTACGGGGTTTCCTTTACAAAGTTCAATGTCCGGTACACTTATCGCAGTGGGTGTGGGCCCTGACTGGGATGGGTATGTATTTCAACACAGTACCGCAAAACAACAAAGAGAGTTGAAATCGAAACTGAATTACAAAGTACTACCAATTTTCTTTCATACTGCGTACAATGGACCCGCAATTACAGCAGCGTATTTTCTTTTACTTAAGTGGTTATTAGGGAACGTCTAACTAATTAGTTTTGTAATAATGTATCGTAATTCGTAAGGTCTTCACTTAATTGCCTTTAACAAAGATTTTATACATTCTTAAGAATCCATTAGCATATACGGAATAAAAACACTTTCAATTTTTTTTTAGCCGTTTTCTCCAATACGATTTAAACGAAGTTTAAAAAGTTTATTCGTACTCTCAAAGGTTTTTTTAATTTTTGAATTTTTTTTGCACACGATACAAGAACTGATTGCGATAAATTACTATTGTGATAGCGAAAATTCATTAAGAGAGTAAAAAGGCATTCTAGCAGAGATATTATCCCAATACTGACTTTAGTTTGTTCGCGTACTACCTGTGAAATATTGTTTATTGCGGAAAAACAACATTTTTTTGTAAATATGTATAGTTGTATTTATCACTGACAAGGTCATTTTTATTGCGAGCATTATAATCATGAGTCCAATTTAAAATGTGTGTTTGCGAACAAGTCTTTGTTACCAGGAACAAATTTGCCACAATCTGGTGTAACAATCTTTTTGTGCTTGTTACAACGTTAGTAGATAGCCCGAGTTTTTATCAAATTTTGACCAATTTAGATATTTAAATTTTTTTAAAAATTTTTGAATACGCCCCTGTCTAAAAGGTTCTGGGTCCAGGCAGGTTTTCTTAATACAATAACCTACGTATAGGCAACCCATAAAATGACGATATGTATGACCAGCTGTCGGAATATCACTTGCACACCCAGATGGTGTTATGAGATCTTTTACATTTCTGGGATGACAGCCGTTTTTTTCGACGTTACCTAACCTAGTATTTTGATGCAATTAGTTTCGGGTCAAACTTGCATCTATTTTCCTGGCTTCTTTTGGTTAAAATGAGTAAATTCCCGTTTTCAAAGTTCAAAGTGCCCTGCAGTTTTGCCTGTCAAGTGCCGGAAGTCACATGGGTTTTCGAAGCAGTACGAGTCACGAGTAGGAAGTTGTTTTTTTTGATAGAGAGTCTATTTAAGGACTTTACGGCGATGTGCTTCAGTCTGTTCTTTCTATATACCGGTCCAGAAGACTTGAACAGCAGGTGATGAAGATATAAAACGGCGGTTCTGTGTTAATAATTTGCATTTTAAATGTGTCGGCAAGGCCGGATCGGAATTTAACATAGAAGCTGTCCTTTTGAACCTTAAATGGGATTGTTCGTCACCTAGACCGATGAAAGCCCGACCATCTGGTGAGTAATATTTTTCGGTTTCACAAAATGGCGTCCTAATGTTCACGTTTTATTTTAGGCTCTTTTATCTTCTACCTCTTTTATCCTCTACCTTTATTACCTTCTACCTTTATTATCTTTTACATTTATCATCTACCTTTATCATCTTTTACCTTTATCATCTTTTACTTTTATCAACTTCTACTTTTACCAACTTCTATTTTCTACTTTTTTATTTTTCCACGTTCTTGACTACCTTCCCTCATATTTTCTACATGGATTTATCCATGTGTTGGAAGTGCTTTAGTTAGTACTCGTAACCTGGAGTCTTCCTCTTAATTCTTTACCCTGCTATGGAACCCTTGTCTGGAATGGAGGATGTATGTTTTTGAGAGGCCAAGGCGAGTGGGGGTGTCAGTTTGGAAGAAGTTCCTGTTTCGGTGCATGTGCCGGTCACCCCGACGTGCTGTATGGTCAACCGTCCACATTGATCTGATGCTGGAGTTGACGCATAATCCGCCGTGCCTGTCTGCTAGAGTTCCTGCCTTACATGAGCTAAGTAGCACTTTTTTTCTCCTTGGTTACTGTACTAATACCACCTCCGACTAATTTTTTATTAAAATATAGTACTGTCCTGGCACAATTCGCCTTCGCTTCCTCCTTCGAGGGGCATATCCCTGGAGGCACCACGGCTAGCTCTATTCATTATCTCAGGGGCGGCGAGCTGTGTAGGGCAGTTTGAGACCGCCCCAGGACTCTTCCTGTGGTCGGCCTCGGTAGTTAGAAGCATGTCTTGGATATCTTCGTCCTCAGCCGTCAGGGCTGGAGGGGTTTCGCTTTGTAATGCCGCTTTTTCGGCCATTACGCTATTTGCCACGCTCGGCTTCTTCGCTGCCGACCTGGGGCAGGTTATGCCCAGGTGGTAGGTCCTTGTATTTATCGTTTAGGTGTCGGCACTAGATGCTGGAGGTCAGGCCTCGACGTCCAGCTCTTGGCGTCGCCGGTTTTCTACTATTTGATCTAAAAATCACGTTGCCACGTGGTTTTTGTCTTCTGCCGACCTGGTGCAGGTTATGCCCAGGTGGTATTCACTCGTACACGCCTCCCTGGCGATGGCGTCCGCTGCTGCAGTGATGGCACGGCTAGTCCAAGCTTGGCAACGTCGGCTATGACCGGTTATCGTGATACTTCTTCTTAAAATTAATTTGCCACGTGGTTTTCACGTCTTGCCGACCTGGTGCAGGTTATGCCCAGGTGGTAAACTCTTGTACACGCCTCCCTGGCGATGGCGTCGGCTGCTGCAGTTATGGCACAGTTAGTCCAAGGTTGGCAACGTCGGCGATGACCGGTTATCGTGATACTTCTTCTTAAATTAAATTGCCGTTAGGTTTTTCCTTCTTGCCGACCTGGTGCAGGTTATGCCCAGGTGGTAAACTCTTGTATACGCCTCCCTGGCGATGGCGTCCGCTGCTGCAGTTATGGCACAGTTAGTCCAAGGTTGGCAACGTCGGCGATGACCGGTTATCGTAGTACTTCTTCTTAAAATTAAATTTCGGACCTGCTCGTACACTAGGTACGAACGCCTCGGATCGGCTAGGAACCACTGTTTCCTCACAGTATCGGGCTCGACTACGGCGTCCTCCACCGGTGCTTCTTCAGCTACACCTTGCTTTTATCTTCAGGTTAGTTTCGATTTATGAAACTAAAAATTGAGATTAACATTAAACAATAAACGTAAGTCTTACTTCCTAACAGAAGTAGCAGTTAAAGGTTTAATACTCATCTAGTTGGAGAATGCTGATTTTTTAAGTATAAATCTAGAACTTCCTCAGGAAGTATGCATTTTCGCTCTAATTAATTTTGGGTAATGAATTTTAAATCTTTCCTAAGCTATATTGGAGTTATTATCTCCTGTAAAGTTATTGAGATATTATCGGGTTAATAAGGGACTGATAATCCCAGCCTTGAATACATTCCTTACTGGCCCAGAAATTTTAGCTACCATCAGCATGTATTTTTGCCATTCTAGGTTTTGGCTATATCTATTAGTTGGACTTAGCTAGATAATCTTTATAACCTGGAAGTGATATTACAATTTATAAATTTGATTCTAAATTCTATCTCATTTTAAATTCTGGCGTAGTGAATGCTATAATGGACTTTATATTAGCTTTACCCTAAATGCTGTTTTACTTTGGATTTTGGCAAAAAGGGTAAATGCCTTTAATTATATAACCTTGAAGTTATCATAAATTTCTCAAGGGATTTTAACCAAATTTTGGGCATCGTAAATGCTTTAATTGACCTTGCATTGACTTTACTATAAATAATATTTTATTTTCAATTTTGGCATAATGGATGCTATAATTTGATTAAGCTTAACTTAAATTTAAATTCTGTTTTATTTTGGTCACTAGGTACCTTTAAAGTAATTACACTTTAATTATGTTCAAAGCTTTTAGTTAGTATTTGACTCCTTTTATATTGGGTGTTTAAAAAGAATCCTCACTTCTTAATCTGTTTAATTTCCTACGATCTAATATATCTTTTAGTGGAGCTGACTAGCTCATGTCATAACTTTTTCTATGTTATTTTTTTATATCTTCTTTCTCTGATTTAGTTGCTTAGCCTTTTATTCAAATCCTTTTTCCATGTTATGTTTATTTCTTCCTATATGAATAAAATGGGTGTTAGTTGGAAAATATTATTCTTTTATTAATAAAATAGGAATTGATTAAAATAATTGTTTTATTCATACTGTTTTCTCTTTCAGGGCTAGGGAACTAAATATTCTATTTACTCTTTTCTTTATAATCTTTTTCAACCCCTTTGGTTGATGGCGCCCAAAAATCTTATCTGAATTAAATCTACGACCTTAGCTCTCAAGCGAATTAAAAACTGAGTGGCCGTGGTGAGTAATTAATTAATAAAAATATTAACAAGAACAACATTTTGAGATCAAGGAAAATAAGTTGAATAATATAAAGTAAGAATCTTTTTTTATAATTTTTTATTTTTTTATTAATTATCACACTAGTATGCAGGGAAATGTAAGGTATACAGACATACAGCCCGTGGATTTATTGATATCTATTCAAAAAACAGTTCTATTTCATGCCGTTTCAGGCAAAATAACATAGAGATTTTACCATATTGGTAAAGTGACATTGGCAAGCAAATAATGTCAAAGTCAAAATAATATGCTTTATTGTCTGAAAGAAATATTTTTATCGACAAAGCTTTTAAAAATTTTAATGAACAATAAAATATAATATAGTAAAATTTGAAATATCAGAATAAAGAATGCAAATAATTATTAGATTTAGATTATTATCAAAATATTTATTTATGGCATAATAAGCTTTTTCAATGGTAAATTTTTAACAGTTTTTTAAAAATTTTAAAATTTGACACTTTTAAATATAAACTGGAAGAGATTTAAAAAATATTTTATAATCACAAAATATAGATTTCTTTACAAGACTTGAAGAAGGAATAGGTAAACATATATTAAAGTCTTGTCTTGTATTATAAGTAGTATTACTACTACTAGTAAAGTAAATTAATATTATTTCTATGATTTTCTTGAATCAAACAAACGGTTTCCAATATAAAAATTGAAGTTAGTGTTAAAATCTTTTGTAACAAAGGTTTATAAGAATCTCTAGATCTTGCTTTGCACAAATACCTGACAACCCTTTTTTGTAAAATGAAAATAGAATTAAGAAGATTGACATGAATTTCTGCAGAAGCAAATTCCATAACTCAAATGGGATTCTATAAAAGCAAAATAAACATTTCGAAGATTTTTTCAAGAGAAAGTACTCTCAGGGCATATCAACCTTATGCTAGTTCTTTACATACGTTTTTTATAATACCTTCATTAAAAGAAATATTTTCAGTAATGTAAATTTCTAAAAATTTTATAAATTTAGGGTTGTTTATTATATTTATACTAAGTGAACATTTAAAAGTTAATATGTTTGTTTTGGTGATATTAAAAAAAAGTAGATTAGAGTCACACGACTTTTTAATTTTTTAATCTTTATTTCAAATTTATATTTTAAGGAAGATAATAAAAAAGTAAAATAGGGACATGTAACCGTTTTGCTCTAAGGCGAACCGTTAGAAAGCTAACACACCTGCCAGAGTTCAAAAATATCAGTCGATATCTCGGAAACTATTAAGTTTAGACTTATAATGCACTTATTAAAAAATAATTGTAATTTTACGTACAAGTAAAAAATATTGTCAGATGTAGGAAATTAAATTGTGCCCACAACATCCTGCATTTACCAAAATAAAAAGTAAATTGTAAAATTTAGCCGTTTTCCATTAGATTACCGCATCGTAGAGAATGCGCCACCCAGTATATATCTTATCCAAAGTCAACTGAATCAACGGCAAAACGGCTTTGTTAAATATCAAAGAACGCCCTTAGTTGTCTGCTCAAACTCTATACCTACCTTTTTCAACTTTATTTTATGCAGTAAAGGCAGCCACAACACTCACAGTCATTGATACCAACCTTAATGCATAGCATAACCCTTGAGAGAGTACCAGCAATATGCACCCCCCAGTCCCAAACCCTTTCGCTATTTTCAAAACTAAAATCATCCAGTATCCTTTTACCAAGAAGAATACACTGTATCTTTGCGACATTGAAAAATAAGATATTATGCGAAAAGTAGCCATTCAAAGCATCAACCACAATCCTAACACTTCATGTCAAGGCTTCAAGAGAATTTTCGCTAAATATGCACACTTAATATGTCTTGACATAGTCACGTTGGTACACAAACAGACAAGCCTTGCAGGAATTTCGGGTATGATTCCGTACCAAGTGCCTCTATAACATCTCAACAGTTTTTGAAGCTCGCACATATGGGACTGTGCTCCTAAAATTATTCAGAAGAAGCTTCCTTTACAGCATTTTTATAGCAAATGTTTAGCTGATATTGCTGGCTTGATTTCAGCTCGCAAAAACACTACTGCGTTATACGTGGATCGGCTTAGTTTTCTCAAACAACACCTTACAAGAACTGTTTCTCAAGTTTTGCATGATTCAAAAATAAATAATCATGAGAAAAACACTGTAATTTTCCGAAGAGTGGAAGTAGTTGTTCTTTGAACGAATACCGTTAAATTCTTATCACAAAACCATATTGCGTTGCCCAACGGCCTAGAGGACATTGACGCCCATCTTCTATTATTTTATGGGTTTTCTTATTTTTCTTATTTTTGACACAGAAACTAAATATTCGCAGCAACAAAAGTACGAAGCTCTTAATTTAAAGTTCAGAACTCTTTTTAAGAATCCACTGATACTTTGTGTCCTATCTCAAGTGAAGACGTAACTATTTTTATCTGATATTCATCAAGAAAGATGAAAGAAAAAAATACTGATACAACTAAACCAACTGTAAAATTGTTGCTGCCTGTTTGCTTTCTTATAATTACATTTCCTCAAAATACGTAGCCTTATTCTTTTTCTTACTATATTTCAATTAATACGCATGCGCTTTACTTTTCCTCAAATAAAGTGAAAAATTAGAACAAATATAAGTCAAAGTCAATTTTATATGAAACAAAAATATGAATATAAATAATATTTCATATATAGGGTAAACTATTCAATTATAGACACTTTAAGAAATATTATCATTTTATTGTAGTTAAAGTTATTAAACTTACTCTATCTATTATGTAAATAGATATTGTAAAGCTATTGAAAAAATAAATAATTGTGTTCTACAATTCTTGCATTTTTTGTCAATGTATAATATAGCACAAGTTTTAATACATATAATTAACTATTTAACAATAATAACAAACGACAACTAAACAAATATACTTAAAGGATCAAGTTTAATAAAAGTATATTCAGCTTTTAAGGTCTACATGTTTCGAACGTAGACACGTTCATCATCAGAAGACAGAAAAAAGAGTTATGATGCTGTATTAGCACTACAGAAAATTCTTGGTGGTAGATAAATTTAATTGAGTTTTGGGAATAAGTGAAATATTATACTGACCGGCTTGAAATTTTAACGAATTGTAAACCTCTATAAGTTTTTTGTTTTTGAACCGATTTTAAGAGTACTTTAAGAATATTATAAGCAACTCTATTGACTTTCAATTAAATGGAGTATCGGGCCTACGTCATATTATACAAGGGAAAACAAATTGTTGTTTTTATGCTTAAGTTTGAATCACCTTTTAGTTATTTGACTGGTCAGAAATTTCCAAAAGTAATTGGATGTAAAGGTGTGTCTATTCTGAGCACATTGCTTTTTCACTCATCTTGATAGACCTATTTTTCTTGAGGTTACGCGTTTTTTAGGAATACACTAACAACGACTTCATGTTTTCGTTGCTTAAAATTTGTAAATATACTAATCATACACATACCGCAAAAAACATAGAAAATATTTATAATAATACCAGAAATGCAAAGTATTACTTACGAGCTTAGATGACAGTGTTTATTCTTCTTGGCATACTTTGCAGCAAGTGACATATATCATCCTGAGGGATAGCTGCCCATTGCTCGGAGAGTGCTCTACGCAGTTCATCCAAGGTTCTGGGGGCAGGTAATAGGTTTTGAATACTTCTACCAACTATATCCCAGACATGCTCAATAGAGTTTAAATCTGGACTGTGTGGTGGCCAGTTCGTTGATAGGATGTTAGCTTCATTTATCAATAACTTTCGAGGTACATGAGGTAGTGGATTATCGTGCATAAATAGAAAACCATTTTCTACCAACTGTGCGTGTGGAACAACATAATCTGCTATTATCTCATTAATGTACCTTTTAGCATTTATAAATCCTCTGGGAACAAGATATAACTCGGTGCGTAATTCCATACCATGCATTCGGCATAACTTTCACCTGTTGATCGCCATACTCTTTTCCATCCATCTGGGGACCTTGAACAAAATCTTGATTCGTCGATAAATAATACAAGCCTCCAATTCTAATGTTCTCTGGCAAATCGTATTAGGTCTTTTTGACAAGAGATTTGCTTCAGGTAACCTACTTTTAACAGTTCATTCACTTACGTTTACGTTCCCTGCATGATGTATTTCACTTCTTATTTGTACTGCTCGTAAATGTTGATTCCTTAGTGATAAATTTACAATAAAACATTGGCGTCAATCAGAAGTTCTTCTAAGAGGGCCTGCTCCTGGACGCCTACTGTAAGAACCTGTCTCGAGGAGGCGAGCATAAATACGCTGTACTGTACATCTAAATCTATTAACAAAATAACTTTGGATTCTGCCATCTTGAATTAATGCCACAATCGCCGATATCACTTCTGGACTTAAATCTTAATCTTAGCCAAAGTAATTGAAAACCCACAACAATTATTATGTCTTTTAAATGACACAATCAAAATGATTTCTTGGAATTCAAAACAATTTTCCACGGTTGTGTTAATTAATATTAGCGAAGATTTGCTTGGGATTAAAATAACTGTGAATATTATTGTTAGTGGATTCTTTAAAAACGCATAACCTAGAAATAAATAGGACTGTCAAGATGAATTACAAAACAAAGTGTTAAGAATGGATACACTTTGATATTCAATTACTTTTAAAAATTTCTGGCCACTCAAATAATTAAAGAGGGTGATTCAAACTTAGGCATAAAAAACAACATTTTGATTTCCCTCGTATAATATGACGTAGGCCCAATTTTCCATTTAATTGAAAATCAAAAATTTAAATTCAAGAAAATGACCTATAATATTCTTACAATACTATTAAAATCGGTTCAAAAACAAAAAAGTTATGGAAGTTTAAAATTCGTCAAAATTTCAAGGTGTTCGTATTTCGTCCCGTTTAATATATGAACATTGAACAGTTATGTCAAGATTGTCAGCATGCTGAAAGGTTGTGTAGAAAGAAAACTTAAATTTGTAAAGTAGCCAAGACCAGCTGATTGAGAGGGGGAAGAAAAATTATTATTAGGAAAGAGACTTTAGATGGGAAAGTCTACCAGACTTTATAAACCATTTTGGATATAAAAGTCTCTTGTGCTGTTGTGAGCGGGAGAAAAAAAGTATTTTATTATAAGAAGCATTTTTATATTTTAGTGTTTTAATCCTACAGTTAGTTTTCCTTTGGGGTATACTGGGTGTTGTCAGGACACAGTAATCCTGTTTTATCTCCAAATTAAAAAGACTTATTCTTTACCAACAGTATTTCTGCAAGTGGGGCAAAGCAAATGATCCGTTACTGATTAACCTAAAAATTAATTTCTAATATGGGTTTGACTGTTTGGGGTTACTGTTTTTATGTCCAGCTTCAAAAAAAAAAGGATAGCCTTTAAAACGTGCCTTTCAATCATATCCGTTTTTATAATTTTCAAAAATAAGAAGTACAAAAAAGAACAAGCTTGTAATATGCAATGCAAAGTTACAACTTAGTCTAGGAACAACTTTTTAAACCGATATTGCTATTATTATTAGAAATCAATAAATGTATACAACAGTCCCATTTTGGAACATTTATTTGCATTAATACTACAACTAGTTATTCACTGATTGACAACAGTAAACTAAATAAAATTGTTTCACCATTAAAAATGACAATCAAATAGTTGACATGATAATAGAAAATTGTAAAAAAATATATTTATATGCTCCTTAAATACGTGGGTATGTCGGCTTAAATTGTATAAAAGACAATGAACTGCGATTGTAACTAAGAGAAATTATTTAATTATGGGTTGTTTAAATTCCAACTAAACGTTTTCGAAATTGATTATATAGGTGTGTCAAAAACAAAGAAGTAATAAAATACAGTATGTCACCGATGGAAATAATTGAACATGATATTAATGTGTTTTTTATAATTAAATTTTGTGTCGAAATTTTCATGGTATTTATGTTTTTGCGACATGTCTTGCTGTTACCTAACTAGCCAAGTTCTTTACTAAAATAAACAACGCGAGGAGACAACTAAGGATTCGTGCTATATTTTCAGATTGCCTTTATTTTAGATAATTAGAGGCTTTACTTGTTCATTGTAAGAAAAAGAAATAATAAAATAAATGATAAACAAAGATACCCTAAGTATTCACTTTCTCCCCTTATAGTGGTTGCCCGTTTCTACATGGTATAGGCGACCAGCATGGCTATCCAAACTTTATCGGCAGTTGTTCTAAACAACCCTCTAGTTGTTGTGGAAAATAAACTTCTTTGGTAGAGGAACAGGAACTCCTTCTTTTACTTTGTACTGAAGAATCAGTTGCATTAGTCCGTATTTTAATGTTGGACCCTTGATGTTGATCTGGATTTCAGTCTTTGTCCATTTTACGCATCACCTCAGCATTGGAGATTTGGTTCACCCAAAAACTTCTTGGTACTCATCTAAAGGGTGTTTAAAATTTAGCTTCCGATTTAATAATAAACACAATGAAAACATTGGAAATATTATAATTTTACTGTTTGATTTTAAAGTTGAAATGTTGCCGTTAATAATGAAAAACTATATCCGGCAAGTGACCGCCTTTGCTTCTTGGCATGCTAACATTCATTTTTTCAACATTTTCGATAACATTTTCGCAGACATTCTGTTCAATTTTTTTGAATAATGTTAACCCGACTAGGTGGACAATTAACTTCCGCTCTTCGAAAAATGATTCGATTGCCAAATCTCTCCCTTAAAAGATTCAGTGTCTCATCCGCTGTATGGAAGTGGCATCGTCTTGTTGGAATTGTTCTGGCATCCATACCTTTTAATTCGTATCACAAATAATCTCTTAGCATTGTTCTGTATCGAGTTCGATTTACAGTATTCGCATCACCAGCATTCTGGAAAAAAACAAGGGCAAATAACACCACCCGACCAAAAAATACACCACACAGTCAGTTTTATTGGATCCAGTCATTTCTTCAGTATATCTCTTGGATTTTGCTCACCCCATATTCTGCAATTCTGCTTGTTTACCTATCCACCAATTTCAAAATGAGCTTCGTCGCTAAAGATATTTTTTTTTTCAAATCGTTATTTTCTGACCATCTTTCTAAGGCTTCTATGTAAGCAAACATACAACATACCACATGATCCTTTGGTTTTAATTCTTGAGTCAACTGTATCTTATAAGCCTTGCAATGAAGATCTTTCTTTAAATGTTATGCAGACTCGATCTTGCTATGTTGACTGTTGACTTGCTGTGAACGTTTTCGAACTGACATTTTCGGGATTTCACCAACACTAGCCCTTACCGCAGCAATATTTTCTTCTGATCGGGTATCACGATTGTAAACACGACGTCTGTTATTTTTTTACTGACCCAGTCTATTGAAATTTCTTCATAAAATTTTCAATAACTTTAACAGATGGTGGTAAATTTCTTTCATAATACGTACGGCATCTTCTTGCAATTGCAAACAAACATTCCCCATTTTGGTAATAAGTTTTCACAATCAATAGACGTTCTTGAATGGACAATTACTACATGTTGACCAAGAAACAACTAAACGCAAGGTTTTTACTTGACATATGTCACTATAGCCAAACTGTCAATAAAGATTACTAGAAATGGCGGTCAGTTTAAATCGGAAGCGCAATTTTGGGCACCCTTCGTGAATAGAGTTGTCCCTTATCCTTTCCGTCAGGCCCAATCCTTGGACGCGCTTCGCCATATGACGACTCATTAAAAGGGACCTCACAGTGCCATTACAACACAGAAATGTAAATAAACAGACGAGAGTTGCAGTACGTGGCTTTATATTATTATATGCCATACAGAGCGTCCAAGATTACAATCTCTAAAGAACTGTAGTGATAAGCAAACGGTATTTTCCTTATCTGACGGAAAAAGAATAAAATAGAAAATAAATTTTTAATTTATTCAGAACAGGTATTCATTTTAAAAAACTATTTTTTATGACATTTTATAAATTGGTTTGTTTTTAAATTTAAATAGGTAAAAGAGAAAAGGTTGCGGTGAAATGGATGAAAAGTGTTTGTATAAACGTCTTCTTCTGCATTACAACATACGAGTCCAAAAATAATGGACCTAGGGGTTTGGTAGACAATGACAGCTGTCTCGCGGTTATTGCCACAAGTCAGACTACCATAACCTGGGTACCCAACTCTAAAAATTTGCCATCCAGTGCCTTAAATTTAATGTTACGAGAAATGGAATAAAAATAAAAAATAAAACTGCTTAGCTCAGGTTAAGAAAATTATTGAGTTTTTATTATCGTTGTTTGAAAGTATTGTGTAAAATAATATTTTTTTTTCTGACCATGAATTTATATACAAAGCGCGTGCAATGTCCCCTCCCCCTTCTTATTTTTTGATTTACAAATGTGAGATTAGTCAAATTTTGGTACATTCAAAAACAACTTAAATTATTAAACACAATTTTTTGACTTAATTATCAAAGATGATACTGGGATTAATAAAAAATAACTCTAAAATGAGGTTTGGGAAAAACTGAAACTTTTATAAAAAGCGTCCTTTGGAAAAGAAAATACGAAATAGCGGTAATTACTAAAATAAGTTCTTTAATAAGTATGAACTTCTCTTTCAAACCAGCCTAAATTTATTAAAATCTGATAGAAGTTGTGAAAGATACAGTACTTTTAACGATAAGGTGTTCACTAGTTTTTCACACTCTTATTATCGGAAATACGAACAGCACCTTTATACTAAACTGCCGCAAAAGTACTGGGATCTGGGATATTAGGTATATAAAATCTTCCCATTTGTTACAATTTTCTACCACAATTGCGGAGTAGAAGTCGATTCGACTAAAATTTTTTTATAAAATGAAAAGAAAAGAAATTAGTGACCCTTTTCAGCTGTATTCCCTATTAGTTTGAAACGACAAAACTCTCAGCATTTCTTTGTAAAGCTACAACCAATTAAAGGATATATTAGCTGCTGAAAATGTTTGCAATATTTTATATTCATGTTTTTTCTGTGCTATTTAGTAACATTGTGTTAGTATGGTTATTGTATATGTACAATGATTCACTAATAATATTTTGAAGTTTTTTGACCTGTTTGCATTGTGAATTTAAAACCGGTCATAAAACTACAATTAAAATATTTAGTATTGTTGCTAAACTGAATAGTGGTTAATTTCTGCTATATTATGATTGACTATTAATGCAAATAACGACTAATGTTAAACCGACGGTCTTTTTAGGTTCGTGGGAAAATTATGGCCTATTTTTAAAATTCGTTAAATACGAAAAACGGAAAGAGAAGAAGAAATAAAATAATAAAAAATATTTAGATATGTGTTAAACAAAAAAGATATGTGAATATTATTGTAAGGATTATTTATGTTTTTTAACTTAAACTGCTTGTTGTTTCAGAGATATCTTGATTACTATTAAACACGCCAAATTTATAGCAATAATTTGCGAAAAAAACTCTTTATAAAAATGATGCATGATATGAACTTTTTTTTTGTATTTTCGCCTCTTCATTTGCTGCCAGGGCCATTCCCAAGGAGAGCTACTGCTTAACGTGGGTTCCGAACAACGGTCCTCTGTCACGACAACCATCCCGGCCTCCAACTAACCTGAACTAACCTCCATGGGCTATCAACTCCTGGTTTCGTGCGGCTTTATGTTGCCAGTTGTGACCCACCGACTGAAGAGTGCGTAACTTCACCCTCCCTCCACGAGATATCCGATCTCATCCGGCCTCTAACCAGCGTGAATGGGGGTTTTGGATGCCGATACATTTTTCACTCTTCCCTTATTTTGCACGACGTCAGACTGCAACGCCATGTCGAACCACTAAAATCCAAACTTAGTCGAAAAGTTTGCCGGGCCCGAGGATTGAATTTGCGCTACACTAATCCCTGTATACCCGAAACCGTCGCCTTAACAGCTAAGCTAGGAGACCAACTTGAATAGCAGAATTTCCTTAAATGATGAGATCTAAACATGTACATCCAAAAGAACAGTTGCTACTGGTTAACCAAGCATTTATTTTGAAAATCTAGATTCAAAATTAATGAAATTAGATGTGCTACGACGAATGCAGTCAACAAGAGCAGTTTTAAATGCTTTTTAATAAACGGCCAACGTTTTGAGCATCCATTTTAATATTGTGTTAAATTGTTTTAGCAGTTGAGGGTATCTTGGCGCTATTAAAGTTGAATTAAACAGAACGAAATTGTTTTAAATTAGTATACATTTTTTAAGGCGGTAAAAAGCATAAATTCGGGTATATTTTATACACTAATTACATCTCCTAATACTTTCCTTCAGAGCAATGCCAGTTGAAGGAGTACTGAGGCTGAACATGAAGTTCTTCTATTCTATATAGTAGGGAGCAAAGGGAGGAAGAGCAGGTAAAGTTCACTGACGATGCTCTGGTATGCTATACCTATGGGTCGCGCATGGCTGGAACTGAATCATCAGGGGCAGGATTATACTTGGAAAACATCAACATACGAAGAAGCTACTCACTGGGAAGGTTCGCGACGGTTCTCCAAGCAGAGGTATATGACATCCTCCCGGTGGCAAGTATGAGGGAGGTCATGGATTGTCAAGGGTGGATTGTGGATTGTATATATCTGCTCAAGCCTCCCCAAAGGCAGCCTGCCAACCCAGGAGCAGTTTGACCCTCGTACAGGAGTGTGCGGACGCACTTGGGAGGCTTGCAGAACGAACACAGGTATTCTTGGTCTGGGTCTCTGGACATTGGCGGAATGCATGGCAACGAGACGGCCGACGAGTTCGCCAGACTTGGAGCCGGGGTTCCCTATCTAGAACCCGAAGTAGCAATATGCATATCAAAACAGCAGGTAGGGACAGCCCTGAGGGAATGGGTCGCCAGCCTCTCCAAGGAGGAATGGCGGCAGACCCCAGGCTGTAGACAAGCCAAAGATTTCATAATTTGGCCTGTTAGGGCTAGGTTGGAATGGTTTCTTAACAGGAGTAGGCGTCCCTGAATCCTCTGGTCGGACTTCTAACAGCACATTGCAAGTTGAGGAAGCACCTGCATACGATGGGTGTGGAGGAGGACCCGATATGCTCGGGATGCTTGGAGGACGAGGAGACACCACTGCACTTCCTGTACGCCTATGAATACTTGGAAAGACTCAGATGACAAGTCTTTGGGACACAGGAGGCAGTCAGTACCCTTGCTGGGAATAAAGTCTTGACCTTCATGCAAAATGCATTGGTATAATAGGAATTTTTACTTTTTGTAGAATAAGTTTTAATGGCATGTAAAATTTAATATTTTCTTATATGCCTTTGATAATGATCCGCAAGGGTTGAAACACGTGTCAGGAAACTGAATTAAATTGTGAAATATAACAAGTACGACTTTAATTTTCTCTACCATGGAATATCCATTTCACCAAGCATGTAGCCCATCACAAATCATAAAAAAAGTCATGTTGCCATATTTTAAAAACCCAGCAAAGTGGAGATTTTGCGGTTTTGATAATGTTTGAACGCTGATGTGATTAAAATAAAAGTAAAGGGAAGCTTTCATTTAAAAAACTGAAGTTACTTACAGTATCACAGAAACGCTAAACTTAACAACATTGCAAGTATTACCACTGAATTGGGCATCCCCAAAAACCCCCAGTTGGTAAATTTTGTAATTTAAGTAAGCTGGGTCTGAGATAGGCGACCGTTCCCATACATAACGACAACCCTGTATGTATAAGGAAACAATAAGGAAAGTTATTAAGAAAATATTAAAGCTTGCGAAAATCAGTTAACATACAGGGTGTTCTATTTAAAATATCAAAGTTGTTGGTAATCTCTAGTAGAAGCGGCAGCACCGCATTGTTGAAAATATATTAGTCGAATAAAGCATTTCCGTTAATGCAAAAAACATCTTTTTTTACATCATCTCGTATAGAGCATAACACGATATGTTTGCTGGGGTCTACTCAAATAAATTATCAAACTGATACAAAGATTTATTACTTTTTCTTAAAAGAACGTTTATCCATCCCGAATTGGCGGGTCTTGACAATTTAGAGGTAAATTTAAAAAGACCACTCAACGTATTTGGAATTACCCCTGTCTACGTTTACCCTATCTGACCCTAAAGAGTTTTCATTGTATTTTATGAAGGATATTGTATACTGCATATTATAAGCTATTAAATAAGTAGAATGTATTCGTTCACGTTAATGACTTCCTTTATTTAATTTATTTTACAATAGTTAAACGATGCGTCATATATCATAAGCGAAGGGATTGCAGCTTTTAATCGATTTCCGGTGTGGGTACCTACGTACATTACTGAGGTACTCTGCGATAGACATCGTCTACTGCAAAAACTCCACGATTACTAAAAAATAATGACGATGATTTTTTTAACCAGATTACGCTTCTTGTTTGATTACACCTTGTCGGAAGAAGTGAAAGTCTTTCGCAATTTTTCCTCCGGCCAATTGGTCGGCAAAAGTACAAAAGAAATCGTGCTTTTCGTGTTTCTGTATGTGCGTGAGGGCAACAGAGAAACGGCGGGTGCACGTGCAATACGATATATTCTTGTTTTTATCAGATCAAATGGGAGGTCTATCCATTTTCAGTGAAACTTACATACGGGCTAGGATGATTTGCACAGCCTTAAGTAAGACAATAAAATAAACAGGATAATATTTTATGTTAAGAGGGGGTTCCAATGTGGGAAACAATTGCGATACTTTTTTTAGGGCTACGTCAAAATTTCGTCAGGAATTCACTCAACTTGACTTAATTGACGTTTTTGTCTACTAACAAATATCGTAAATTTATTCCGTTAGTTCACGCACCTAGCGATTTTTTTTTATGACTGACAAGAATAATGAGATTATTTTATTTTTGTGATCGGTCAGAAAGATTCCGAAGTTCATTAGGAAAGGTAGGACAGTAGTAGTAGTAGTAGTAGTAGTAGCAGGTGAGGAGAGGCACACGGTCCTGGTAAATAGACCAATAAAGGCGATCTTTCTACCCCCTGAGTCTTCCCGCATTCACTCAACCACCCAGGCCCTCGTCAAACCTGCCTGACCATCTCACGAAGGTCAGGACGTCGTTCTGAGTTTCTACGGTCGAGTCACCACTGTCCCAAAGAAAGGAAAAAAGCCAGTAACAATAATAACCACCAACTCTTTGATTCGCCAACTAAATGACGTCACGTAGACCTTTCGGTAGGTGTAAACACGCAGGAACTAAAATATGATATAGAAGTTTGATCCGAACCAACCAGGGTAGGTTAAATGTCGTTTTGATTGATGTAAACATCTCGAACTTTCGTCACATCTAAACACTTTTTTTTCCAATAGATTTATGTATGCCATACATTGGGTCTACCATTCCTGGCTTCTTGATTTCATCCAAATTCTGTATATCTGCAGCTATATTTACCACTAGTTAATATAAATAAAGGCAAGTTAGGCATTACCATCATTCAAGTTTTTTTACATCTTTAATTATTAAATCTATTTACAGTTTTTAAGTACAGTTGATGACATTTAATTTCGTACACTAAACTGTGACACTGTAAATGCAACTTTTTTACCTTTATTGCCATTGAACGTGTTAATTGTTATCATGATATCTGTCAAAGTGTTGTCATCATCTTATTTGATTGAAGAAATGCCTCATTTAAGTATTATTGAAAAAGCAAGAATAATATGTTTAGAAGAAATAGGGTGGTCTTATGGAAGAATAGATGATCATTTTAGAGTACCTAGAAGTACTGTTCAAGGAATTGTAAAAAAAAGGCGCTATTATCAAACACTTGAAAGGTCTGTTGGGTCAGGTTTAAATAATAGAAAATCATCAAATGAAGAAGACCGAAATTTGGTAGAGTATTTAAGGCACAATCCATTTGAAACTGCAGTATCCGCTATGCACAAAAGGGTTCCCGGCTTCATCTAGAACTGCGCAACGCCGAGTAAGACAATGTTCCGAATTAAGAAATCGAGCAGCTGCATCCAAACAGTTTTTAAAAAATAGTGATAAGGAACAAAGAATTGGTTTTGCTATGCAATATTTACCAGAAAATGATTTTTTTACGATTAGTGTTAGAATCCAATGGCGCAGCAATTAAATATTAGTATTTTGTTTGTTGCTTGTTAATAAATTTACCCTTTTTGGCTTTATACTTTTGTAGTTTTCCTGGTATTGTTTTATAATTTTATAATTTCGCGGCTGTAATTTAAAGACAAAAATATTTAGAAATATCCATTATTAGTTATGGTAAAAAATCGTACTTACAATTATTTACAGCTATGTATATAGCTGGTGATCTATCCAGGTATAAGCAGCAAGGTGAGAAACCCGTTTCACCCAATTTTATTGTAATTGGGTTATGTATGGGTGGAGTGTATAAATTTATATGTCGTTAACTGTACAGGTTGTCCCAACGATAGAGTAAAGTAAGTTTTCGCTTAACTGATAATCTTTGTGACAAAATCGTATCCGCCATAAGGTAAGGTAGAAAAATGCGCACATTTTAAAAATATTGGAAATTATACAGGGTGTGCCACAAAACTAGGACAGCAAAAAGTAAGATTTTTTTAAATGGAACACCCTATATTTGCTTGTATTTTTGGGTTCTATGTATTAATCCAAACGTTTCTGGTCATATATGACATGAGCTGAAATTTGATAGTTTTTGAGAAATTTCGAAATAACGATGAAAATTAGAATTATCATGGTGTTGATAAATGGACAGTTTCTCCGTCAATTCATAATTGCAAACTTCAATATTTGGTAGGAGGAAGGACTGGTTACTATGTTAATATTTAGTATGCGCAATATTTGCATTTGTTCTACAGGGTGTTTATTATAAGCGTCCAAATTCGCACATCTTCAAACTAGGAAATCTCAATTTTTTTAAATGGAACACCCCGTATATTTTAATTTCGTTTTATTCAGATTTAAACAGCCTTTCATTTTTGCTAAATATGTCCTATGCCTATCTTTAATAGTTATCGAGAAATTTCGATTTTTTCAAATTGCTACACGTTATATTCTATACCAGAGCATTGTTGGATCGCGATAGCCATGAAAAACAATTATTCATGTGCCAAAATAAAATGCTTATAGTCCAGAATTTTAAATTTTTATTCAACATTACGTCTCAATAAATGTTCAAAAATATGGCATTCGTGTTGAATACACGTATTTAATCTTTTTTGTAGGTTGTGTCTCACTTCCGACAACATAGGAGGTGTCACTGTTCGACAAACTTCTCTAATTCTGTTCTTCATATCTTCCCTGGTGGTTGGTTTATTGACATAAACCCGATCTTTTATGTAACCCCATAGGAAGAAGTCTAACGGTGTTAAATCACATGACCGTGGTGGCCACGAAATAAAGCCTCCACGCCCAATCCATTTTTCTGGGTATTGTCTGTTCAAGAAATCCCGGACTTCACGATGGAAATGTGGAGGTGCACCATCATGTTGCAGCCACATATTTTGCCGTACGCCTAAATTAACATCCTCAAGTAACTGAGGCAATTCTTCACGTAAGAAAAGTAAGTAGCTGCGGCCCGATAAAGGTTCATTAAAAAAATGGGGACCAATAATTTGGTTATGAAGGATACCACACCATACATTTATTGACCAGTGACCTTGATTTTGAACTTCCCGTAGCCAGAATGGATTTTCAGTGGCATAATAATGCATATTATGCCGATTTACAGCTCCATTACTTCTAAACGTCGCCTCATCAGAAAACAAAACATTGGTCAAAAAATTGTTATTTAACTGCAGTTGTTGAATAATATTACAAAATTGAATTCGTCTTTCAAAATCTCCTTCTCGCAATTCTTGATGAAGCTCTATGTGGTATGGATGATATTTATACTTGTTTGTTGTTCGGTTCACAGTTGATTTGGAGGAATCACATAATGTCGCTAACGTCCTACTACTCACCTGAGGAGTTTCTTGAATATTCAATAATATTTCTAATTCTTTTTCTACGTTGGCTGCGTTTTTGTTAACAACTACACGTTTAGAGTATTTAACACTACCGCTGGAATCAAATCTCTCCATCACATTTCGAAAACCGTTAGCAGTGGGCGTCCGACGTTCAGGATATTTCACTCTGTAAATTCGCTGAGCCAACAAAGGGTTTCTCTCAGCTTCGCCTAACACATAGATCATATCAATCAACTCATTTACAGGATAATCCATGCTCAATAGAAAATTAACGAAATGAAGACGAAAAAAGCAAGACAAGGTTTTAATTCACGACAATTATTATTAAGCGTTTCATTTTGGCACATGAATTGTTTACCTTAGCTATTGTTTTTCATGGCTATCGCGATCCAACAATGCTCTGGTATAGAATATAACGTGTAGCAATTTGAAAAAATCGAAATTTCTCGATAACTATTAAAGATAGGCATAGGACATATTTAGCAAAAATGAAAGGCTGTTTAAATCTGAATAAAACGAAATTAAAATATACGGGGTGTTCCATTTAAAAAAATTGAGATTTCCTAGTTTGAAGATGTGCGAATTTGGACGCTTATAATAAACACCCTGTAGAACAAATGCAAATATTGCGCATACTAAATATTAATATAGTAACCAGTCCTTCCTCCTACCAAATATTGAAGTTTGCAATTATGAATTGACGGAGAAACTGTCCATTTATCAACACCATGATAATTCTAATTTTCATCGTTATTTCGAAATTTCTCAAAAACTATCAAATTTCAGCTCATGTCATATATGACCAAAAACGTTTGTATTAATACATAGAACCCAAAAATACAAGCAAATATAGGGTGTTCCATTTAAAAAAATCTTACTTTTTGCTGTCCTACTTTTGTGGCACACCCTATATAATTTCCAATATTTTTAAAATGTGCGCATTTTTCTACCTTACCTTATGGCGGATACGATTTTGTCACAAAGATTATCAGTTAAGCGAAAACTTACTTTACTCTATCGTTGGGACACCCTGTACCTACTGTATAATTTCGAATACAACAACATTTTGCATTTTTAACAGAAATTTTAGGAGAACCGAGTAACATTAAAAAATGCGTTACAATAATAACACGAAACAGCAATTAAAATTCAGAAGTTAAGTTTGCCATTTGTCAAATTTTCTTGAAAGAATAAAAATCTGCATTTCGTTGATCCACAATACTTGATATAAAAACTCAAATATTAAACCAAATAAGTCCCCAATTTGGTTTTAGGATTGAATTGCTCCACGCGGTGTAAATCAGGCTAATGTCTGGGTTACACTCGGGGTTACATATCTATCTCTACAATGCGTTTTTTTCCTTAGATCAGTATTTCTCAACCTGTGGGGCGCGCCCACTTAGGGGGGGCGTGCTAAAACTAAATAGGAGGCCCGAGCATCATATCGAGAAAAAATGAGAAACAATATGATTAAAAAATGTATTTAATTTACTGAAAGAATTGTATCGGTACTGCACAATGTATTTATTTAATAATTAACTTATTAGTGACTCTCTTGGGGGACCTGTCTTGTAGAGCAAAGTTTTTCAAATAAAGGTTTAATATTAGGAACTGACAAAATTTTTGTATATTTAGCTGAGATCTATATTTGGTCTTCAAAGCAGCCACTGCAGAAAATTCGCAAAGGTAGGATGTTAAAAATGGTAATAGTATACGAAAAAATTGTTTTCAGTGATTTTAGATTACTCGCAGATAATTTATCATTCAACCCTGCCCAAAATTGAAAGAGTGATTTATTACTAAATTATCTTTTGACTTCGCCACTTGCCGTGAAGTCTATAAAGATTTCCTCTTCGGCAGTTGAGAGACCTTTGGGAGTATTTTGAAATGGGTCCCTAACCCACTCGTAAGTTGCTATCAACTTGAAGTCAGCAAGAAAATACTTTTTAAAATTCTTTGCCAGCATGGTTAAATGATTTCAATGGTTACAAAAACAACTTTCACATGTTGTTCTCCAGCCTTTTAAGTTTAATATATATTCATCCACATTTGTAAATATTTCTAGGTTTTTTTGCTTTACATTTCTGCTCCACAATTCCAATTTTCTACAAAAAAACATATGTGTGTTTGCTCCTCGGAGTTGAAGATTCAAGGTATTTAATTTCTTAAATAATATGTCGACCAAGTAGCTCACTTTCAACATAAATAAATATTCTCAAAACTTCTCGGCTTCAGGTCGGTTTTTCCCTTTTAGGAAAATGACGATTCCGTCTCTTAATTCATAAACACGTTGCAGAAATGTCATATGTGATAACCATCTTGCCTTGCGATAAAATAGTAACGCTGAATGTACTACACCCATGTATTTGCAAAGTGCAGAAAAGATTATTGATTTTAGGGGTCTCATTTTAATATAACTTACTAAGGTTACCACCGTCGTTAGCACAAAATTCAGACCAGGACTCATTTCTTTGGAAGCCAAAGTCTCTGTGGATTATGCAATGTATCCAGGTACACTGTGAAGACTTTTGTTTCCCAAGTGCTTGTACACTTTGGAGTCTTCCAGACATTGTACGAGCACCATCGATGCATATTCCGATGCAATTTTTTCACTCTATGTTTGCCTCGTTTGGAAAATCCTTTAAGATAGCAAATAATGCAAGTGCTGTTGTTTTGAGTTCTATTGGTTTACAAAATAGTAGTTCTTTAACTGCTGATATACCATCACAAAATCGAATATAGGCAGTTAAATAAGGATCTTAATTGATACCTGTTGCCTAATCAACCTGAATTGAAAAAAAATTGTTATGCAACTTCCCGAAAAGCTGATGCTGTACATCTTCAGCTATATCAACAATTCGACGAGAAACAGTAACATTTGATAGAGGTATGAACTGCAATTGTGTGGCAAAATTATCTCCAAACATAGTTTGTACAATCTCAATTTCAGCTGGCAGAATAAGCTCTTTACCAGTGAGGCTTTTTACTTCCGGATATCTGATATTGAACTTTGCAAGAGTCCAGTAAAGCCTTTTCATTCACAGCCATATTTGTTTTTTTAAATGATTTTAGCTTCTTATATAATTTTAAATTTTATTCGAGGAATTCTCGGGGTTTGTCAACGTACTAACTATGAAGCGTTTCCAAATGTCGTTTAAGTTTTATCCGAATATCGTTAATTGCAGATGACTCTCAAATTACAACATACACATTCACTGCACACAAGGATCGACTCGACTGAGGCTGGCTGGAACTGAGCGAGATGCAGCATTTATACACGCCGCGTAGACGTACTAGAATGTCCGATAGGTGGACGTAAGACAGAGGGCAATAGAGAGGCATCGATTCTGAATATAGCGGATCGGTGCTGCCAAATACAAATAAATTTACCTATTAGTGGTAATTGTTAACGTGTATTATCAAGGTCGTAGTGTAGCTTTAGCGTCAAGATACCATTAAATTGAATTAAAATTTCAGTGAAAATTATTGTATTAGGTGGGGTGATCAGAATTGTGATTGAAAATTGAGTGGCGAATACTAAAAAGTTGGGGAACGCTGCTTTAGATAAATTAATTTTGCGTTATAATTGTTTACCCCATGTTTGGGGCCACTTCTACTGTATCGCTATAGCTGAAATTTGAAACAGGTTTAGGGTCTCTTTTCATAAAATAATTTACAAGTTGGTGCATCGTAAGTATCCAAACTATCTTCAAAATATTGATTTGCACTACAGGGGGAGGTATTTAGATGGTCTTAAACTTTATCGACAGTACAGCAAAGCGGCTCCTTCAAAAATTTGTAATTAAGGGATAAATGCTTATATTAAAAATTTAACAAATTAAAATCCGAAATAACGAAAAATTGCTAGCATTTTTTGTATTACGACGTCATTATCTTTATCAATTACCATAATAATAACAGAATTTACACGAAATTTGCTAGTGAGTGATTTTTTGAGATGCGAAATCCAGATCTGATGCCCGTTTGTATGTGCCTTGCAGTGGGCTCCACAAGCAGCACTTCGCATACATCTAAAGCTTCATAACTTTTGTGTGAATCCGTTTATTAGATTTATAATAATAAACTGCCGAAAGAACAATAATTTTATATTTCACAAATTATCAATTTTTGGAATTAGGTAAATTGAACCATACCATTTTCTTCAGACCTTTTAGAGACACCCTGTATATTTACATACACATTGTTCTTTTCATTATAGGTATTTATGTACTTTTTTACAAGTGAATAATTAAACTGTCATCTGAATAATACATTAGTTTGTAAGAACCAAACCTTGTTTTCGGAATCCGTAAATTTATCGAGATGTACAGTTTATAGTTCATAGACACATTTTTTTATTCATAATAATAATAAAATATAATAATAGTATTCAAGAACTCTTGCCTTTTTAGAATGCAGCTGTGTTGAACAGTGTATATAAGGAATTAACAGAAACCATAATACAGTAATCTGGGAGGGAGAAACCATTTCCATACGGCATACCCTTACAAGGCAGAAGGTAAACCTTTGGGCCGGAATAATTGGATCATTCGTTCTAGAATAACATCAATGAATACTGAAAAATCTTTACAACTGCTCCACTACTACGTTATTGCAGCGTTGAGGATTGCTGATCAAATAGGTTAATTTTTTAACATAATGGAGCTCCCGCTCAAAGTGCAGCAGCTGTCACTGGGTTTTTGGAGGCCACGTTTTTAGCACGGTAGATTGGGCATTTTGGGCCATTAAAATGGCCAGTTCGAAGCACCAATATGTTTGCTTTACATTACATTTATGGGAACTATCTATTTTCGAGAGTGTTTGATATTATTAAAGGCAGATAAAACAAGGTAGAAAACGTTCGCCGCATCAGCGCCTAAATGTTAGAATACATTTAAACGACTGTCTCGGCTTTAAGCTAATTATAGTTATTGAGCTAACCTAATATTAGAATCCTGAACTCCATCCACTCAAAATTTGAGGTCTTGTAACGAAAAAATAAACACCTGTTTATGGTCGTTACACGCTTCGCTCTTGTATATATTAATATTTAATTTTTCAGTAGTGTAGGATAGGCTTTACAAATTTCGAGCACGTTATATTCATATCTAGCAGTATTTGTGTTCTCCCTCGTCACCGCATGAAATACTATATCGCTATTGTCTGCGCACGAAAATCAATAGACGATCGGTCGTAGGGACAATGTTGCCGGAGGTAGCAAAATTTAACCCGCAGGAATATAATAGTTAAATAACTTTGAATAAGATTAATTAATTATTCGATGAATTAATGATTTATTA
This sequence comes from Polydrusus tereticollis, assembly GCA_963920685.1. Taxonomy (NCBI): domain Eukaryota; kingdom Metazoa; phylum Arthropoda; class Insecta; order Coleoptera; family Curculionidae; genus Polydrusus; species Polydrusus tereticollis. The sequence continues at coordinate 69,889,889 of OY987333.1, read as the reverse complement.
AGTAATACTTTGTACATTTCCGAGTACGATATTGTTTATAAGTAGGTTATTGAAACAATTCATTATTATTTAGTATTTTAAGTAATATTATAATCCATTTTTTTTGTACTGGGAAAAACGAGTTGGCAATAGCGTAAAAATCAATTTCGACTAAATTCAGTGCTAACGATCGGTGAAATTTGACTGGACTCACTCTCGATTCCAATCCTTTGTCCAGAAGAGACGTTCCCAGAATTTGGGGTAAGCAATTGGTCATTTCTTCTCTTATCTCTTACCTTAAGAAATATAATATCTTTTTTTTTATATCTTTCCTATTTGGATGTACTTCCAAACTTGAAGTAATAGTGTACCTGAATTAAATAATTTAGTGATTATTTCATTTAAATTTACGGTAGCTAAACCACCTTCTTTTTTTTTTGTGCACAATAATCAAATTTATCTTTTCTTGCCTTCCTATGATGCACATTGCACGTGTATGAAATATTTTTTTTTAGAAACTTTTTTCTGCCGTGACCTTTATGTTCTTTTAGCTGCACGGACGTTAGCAACGTAGCCAGGCTGAACGAACGTCAGGCAGATTTATTCCAAGCAGACCTGAGGACACGAGCAGTGTTGCCTCTCCTACCGATTTTTCGGTAGATCTACCGATTTTCACCTCAATTTACCGATCTACCGAAAGCACATTGAATTATACCTAATTTTACGATTTAAGTTGTTGTCAACATGTCATTGTCAACTTAGTTGAGTATACTAGAGTCTACTAGAGACTAGAGAACAAGAGAACGCCCTAGTCCTATTAGAACACACGAGATGGCTAAACATTAACTACACTTTTCAATTTAAACTTGTTTCTTGTTTGTATTAAAGGTTGCCTATCAATGGTAGGCAACATTAATACTATAGAACAATAGAAAATAGAACGTCTAGTCTTATAAGAACACACGAGATGGCACGACATTGATTTCAACTCTCGGGGATTACCGCTTTTATTTGAAATCCCGCTGCTGTAAACCTCCGACACTCTTTCATGTGAAATCCCGCGGTGAATCCCCGACGTAAACTTATAAAAGGGACGAAATTACAATTTTACTTACACTACATTAAACCTCATTTATAATTATTTGTTTCTTTTGTGACAAAATAAAATCGTGTACCTAACAGTGTAACCCAAATTTGTTTTATATAATCTGATTATAGTCGCAAACTATTTAAAGGTAGGTGTGATTTTTATTTTTATGGTAGGTTTGTATGCCCAAGTATTTTGTATTTTTAAATAAAAGTTTATTTGTACATAATATTATGCAATTGTGTTTTATTTCAAAAATAAATCCTTGTGTTTACCACAGTATTTGAAATTAAACGTTGGCCACAGATAAATATATAATTATGTTAACTACCAGTTGCACTTGCAGTAAATAATACACTATTTTAAAATTCTACCGAAAAATGTCGAAATCTACCGATTTTCTGCGAAGCATCTACCGAATTTGTTACAAGCGAGGGTGGCAACACTGGACACGAGTGACTTGACGACGGTGGAGGACGTTAGGGTATTCAGGTGAGTTGAAATTCGTTATTTTGGGCACTTTTGGTGCTGGCGTCATGCCAAATTTTTAAAATACGTTAACCAACTCACCTGATACCTAATCCGCGTGCTCAGCCCTCGGTCACTCGGGTCAAAGGGGCTTCTCCTATCTTTTCTCTCTAAAATTGGTGCACGGCGTTTTTTTCTCTTTTTTTTATCACTTAAATATTTCACATTTCATGACCAAATGCTTACTGGCAAATTTCTTACCTCACCACGTGTTTAAGCTGCTCCCTAAGATCAGCAAACTTTCTGTACATACCTGCTTTAAAACTCAAGTTTTCGTTTTGTATTCCTTATCTTTTTTGAGTAAAATAAAGGTCACATCCAAATGATGATGCCTACCAACCATTAGGGGCTTTGGTTGGGCACTGATTGGATATTTCTTGTGTCCTGTATTTTGTCTTATCTTCTTTTGTATATATAGCATATTATATCCTGAAGGATAAACCTTCACTGTAAATATATTTTCCAGTAACTTTAGAATAATTTCAATAATTAATCAAATGCTAAGCTTGAAAGGCAAGGTATTTCCAGGCTTCATTTTTTTCAATAATATTTAAATTTAAATTTTCATTGCATGGTGGAACACACCCATTTAAGAATAGTACTCAGGGTTGTCGAGACTATTTGTATATTTTTTATATTACATTTTTTTTATAAGCATAATTTCCTTCCTTACCATTGTTAAGGATTAAGGAATCCTCTCGTACATGATAAGTACGCATAATTTATGTGAAGGGTCAATGCCCTCATTAATTTAAATATTTCTTTTTTTATATACTATTGGAGGAGACGTAGCTCTCTCCACCAATTTATTTAATTATGTATACAGCTCTTGCATGAGCAGATATTAAGGTTTTGAAGACCAGTTCTAGTGTATATTTTCTCGCAATTAATTTTCTTCTTAATTTATCACTTGACAAGTCAAAATCTTCAGTAGAGTGCGTTTTGAGACATATTGCCCATTTACATAAGAACACACACTGCTTCTCTTTTTTTCTTTGCACTTAACAGGACATGGAGACGTGAGCAAGCAACAGATCTAAATCGCCTAGAACCGCCATTGAGACACGCTATCACAGAGGCAAGCACCTGGAGATACCTCTCCGTAACTCGCCACATTTCACGACGTGAGGCAGGCAGAAGCGATCTAAGTAAGTCACGTTCTATGACTCCTGATTAACTTTGTCAGCAAATGTGAACAATTCTTATACGAGGCAATATTATCAGAATAGCTTGAAATTTTCATTTTTAAACATAATAGTAGTTTTAACTAAAATTTGACAATTTTTTTATTTTTAAGTCGCGAAATGTCACGAGAAGCTTAGTGCTTCTGGTTATTGTAATAAATAGTATTTATTGATTTATATTATCGTTTTATTGTGCGGCAACAACAAACAAGGCTTAATTTAATTTCTATTTGCTCTTAAAAACTTACATTTCATATTTTTTAGTATTTTTCTAAAAAAAATACTTGGCGCCCTACATTACTTTCTCTTCTTTTCTAAATAGTGGAAGGACAAGCACAAATTAGACTTAAAATCATCTGAAGGGAACCCATTGCCCTGAACGAACTGAGCTACCGTGGTAAATGTGAATATTGCAAGGCTCTCTTATTGGATACATCAGTAAAGGTCCCATAAGAAAGCATTTGTGGTTACAGTCTATCGATGCTGATACAGTAGGAGAGGCCCTAACATAGGGTTGAAAATTGAATGCGCAAAATCCCCTGATTTGAGTCACAAAAACGCACTGTATACAGTATAAAGCATTACTTGTTAATTGGGCTAGATTCACATGATATATTGTGAACAAAAAGATTCACTTCACTATGAGTTATGGACTACTTCTACAAAATCGGAACTAATCATTGTTTTCAACCACAGGTGTGCAGTTTATCTCCGCCGGTAACTCATAGGGGAAAGTGGTCTGATATGGCATAGTGGTTGAGATAGAATATGGTATATATCCGCGTAAATCAAAAAGATAAATTGCACTGCTGAAGCCCCTCCGTGTTCGTAGATGCTTGATGATTTATACAACGCCGACGCGGACTGTACAGTCCACCTGTGACACCTGGAGAGGTGCAACACAATTTTGTATGAAAATCAACGTTTTAAAATATTATTTCATCAAATTTTATGCCCTTTTTGGAGGATACATGCTTAGTTTGATTTTATTTTATACCTGTAAATATTTAACGGTAGATGTAATGTAAAGCGACATCTAGCAGCGATTAAATGTATATCACCTGACCCGATGTAACTGAAATCAGACAGAAAGGTCAAGGACACTATTGCAACGACTAGATAGCCGGTCATTAATTACAGGGAGTCGCCGCCAGGTAGCATTAAAAGTATATTCGATTAGTTATTGTTAGAATTCGCGTCAAGTAAGAAGAAGCCACTTCGTTATCAGCTTAGGCCACGGATGATCGATCTCGATTTAATGATATTTTAAAGAGAAAGTGATATTTTTACGCTTTTCTTTTTAAGATAAGGCACACCACAGCGCAGCACCTTTATGGCGATCTTCGAGCGATGCGTGTGCGCAGGAAATGATTCACGTTGGTTTTGAATCTTTGGAGATTATACTAGCTGGGAAGCACGGCCTCAGGGAGGTCATTCCAGAGTGATGACGTACTTCAGATGAAAGAATTTTTAAACAGTGTCGTTCGTGTGACACAAAGCTGAACCACGTACGGGTGGGCTGCAGTGGCTCGTCGTGTATTTCTACCATGCACCGTTCTGGGCCGAATCAAGAGGGCAACCTCAGTTGAGCACTTGCCATGAAAACATTTGTAAAATAGACTTAAGTTGCCAACCTGCCTTCGATGTTCAAAACTTTCCAGGTTGTTTGTCAGATCATGGTCACCGATTAAGCGAATAGCTCTTCTTTGAATGGAATCTAGCAATCTCGGGGTATGTGTCGAATGTTGGGTCGATGGTCGAATTTGGGATTTATATAGCATCAAAAGTTGTTGAGGTGTATAAAGGTTCTTAGTTAGGAAAAGTATTCCAAGCTTTTGCGAGGCTACCTTAGCAATGATCGCAACGTGACTATGGCAAGACAAATGACTATCCAAATTGAAGCCCAATAAATGAATTGATGAAGCCAAGGGAATCGAGTGTCCCGTCATGACTATATCCGGTTTTTTAATATTAACTTCTTTAGAAAAAATTGCCGCCTGGATATTTTTAGCGTTAAATTCTCCTTGGTTACTGTCACCCCAATACAGAATTTTTTCCAGGTCTTTGTTGAGATGTGCGATCTCTTGTTGCCTATAGAGATGTGCATTGGCAGTCGATGTTGAAGCATCCAAAGTAAAAAATGAAACAAGTGTGCTGTCATCAGCGAAGATAGGTAATGTATAGTAAAAGGATGATGAGCGACAATATAGAACCTTGAGGGACTCCGCCGTTGATGTTAAATGTATCTAAAAGGAATCCGTTCATCGCCACTCGCAGAGAACGGTCTTTAAGAAAGCCTGACAGCCATGAACAAAATTGAACCGGCATTCCGTATGCTCCGACTATAGTTAGGAGCCCCTTATGCAATACTCGGTCAAAGGCCTTGGAAATGTCTAGTGCTACTTCCCGGGACTTCTCATGATGCTCTATTGCGTAGTTCCAAACATGAGTAACATAAGCGAGAAGGCCTCTTGTTGATCTAGACTTACGGAATCCATACCGGCGGTCACAAATAATGTTGAAGCCTTCCAGGTACTTTAATAATTATTCATTGATATCCTACTCCATGACTTTTGATATAACCAAAAGCAATGCGACTGGACGATAGTTGTTTGATAAGGTCTTCTGGCCTTTTTTGGATATGGGCTGGACTCGCGCAGTTTTCCAGCAAGAAGGAAATACTCCTTTTTGTGAGATAAGTTAAAAAGCCTACAAAATACCGGTATTCATCAGCGCATGTCTTAATTACAATGACTGGAATTTCGTCAGGACCAGAAGCTTTTTCAGTGTCAAGACTCCTCAAGATTCGTTTAACATTTTGCTGCCGGAAAACAATCTCGGGCATTCTTGATTCTACAGGAGGAATGTTCGGCGGAGTTTTTCCCTGAAAATTAACTGTTGAATTTAAAGAGAGTAGTTTAGCCAGTAAGTTTGCCTTTTCCTGTGTTTTGGTCGCAATTGTACCATCAGAAAGTGCTAGAGGTGGAATGGTTGACTTGGTAAAGTTTTGACTTAGCTACCGACCAAAATGATCTTGAGCCGTTAGGACATTCAAGAAGTTTGATTTAATCCTCTGGTTTTGTGGTTCTTTGCTTTGGTTTGTCGTTTGCTTGCATTGGTTTCGAGCGTTAACGAAGATGGTATGATTTTCGGCGGCAGGGTTTTGACGCCATTGTCGGTAGAAATAACTTTTTGATTTAACAGCTCGTTCGCAATTTTTGGTAAACCAAGGCTTGCCGTTAGAAGGGCACTTTTCTGAGAAAGTAATGATAACCTTCGATACTTCTCTAACATATGGATGGTCGTAGGTTAAACAAACGTCTTGCCGAGGAAAGGTTCGAAAATAGTCCTTAAGGTCATCCAACTTAGCTGATGTCAGATCTTGGGTGGTTTAATTTTTTACAAGATGTAAGCAATTATGTTCAGTTTTTAGAGTTTCCTTCTGTTAGCAATAAACCACTTTGTGTACAGATTTTTCTTAGTTTTTATGAAAGATTTGTTTTGTATTAATTATTTTTTAAAAGTATGCCATCTCAGACTACCTTCCCCTACATGATATATGCGGGTCACTACGAGCCAATTATTACGTATTGTACGATATTGGTAATAATTGTGAGAAAGTTGTTGCAATTTAAGTGCTCCTAAGGGCTTACTAAATATTTATATTTCAAGAATAAGAATACACGCCACACCCTTGTTTGTTTTCCTCGAATAATTTAATTTTAGTTGTCAGTGAAAGTATATATCTATCTGTATAATAAAATAAAGCGCTTGAAAAATGCAAGGTTTAATATACCTTGGGTTATCTATCAAAATGTGTTCTGAGGCAATTTCTGCGTTATATTTAACTCATTTGAATTCGGATTCTAAGATTTTGTAAGTAGTAATCGTTAAAAAAAAAATATTTTCTTTTGCTACGGAACAACTTTTTTCCGCAATTTTATGAATAAAAAAAAGTTACTTCTTGTCAGACACACATGCCAGTTTGTTCCGTCATTATGTAATATTCGGCAAAATTCAAGGGACAATTTCTTGGGTTACTTTAACAATATTTTATCCTTTAATAATTTTCAGAAAACCGCTTTTTGTCTAAAAACTTTTATCACCCTGTTCTTCCATAAATTAGTAAAGGATCAAATATTTTTTTTAAATTAACCAAGGAATAGTCTATTGAATTATGGTCGTATGTTTAGCAAATACTTCGTATAACAAAACCACATGATGCTAAACTGAAATAGTCTTAGATAAAAAAAAAAAACATTGTTATTTATATGAACTTACCAGCGATGTAACTTACATAGAATATCTCGTAGCTTACCTGAAATAAAAAAATATCATATATTAAAAACAAGAAAAATTTTAACTTCCGCGTGGAAGGAAACATACCTTTAGTCTTACGTATGCGAGCGTAATAAAACAAAATGATTATATATAAATGTATGTACAGGTGTTGTTTGTCAAGAATTGGAGGAGAGTCTGGAGAGTATTCATTTCTTAAGTTAACTAAAGATCATTATAGGAATGTACAAAACTGCATTTTCTACTCTACTTTACATAAATAATTAAATAAAATTATTTTCATATGTGAAGCTTGGCTTAAAGCTGCTGATACTGGGAAAATATATTAATAATTTTCGTTTGCGCGAGAAATATTTTGAAAAACAGGTAACTAATGTATCTTGAAAAAAACGTTTGTTTCACATTGCAATTCCAAAAGTTTTTCGCAATTAGAATCATTCATGCGGTCTCTCTATCCCCTATGACGAAGGAGAACTAGCAAGAAAGACTATTAATTTGTCAGGTACGTTTTTTTTCGGGAACAAATATCTATTCAATAATGCAAATACCATTTTAGATGCCTCCTCCAGAAATGTAGCAGAAACGTCTACTACCAGCACCAACGCAAATATTATTATATAAAAAGAGGTATATCTATCTGTCTATATACAATAAGTATAGGTAGGTACATATATTTTTAGCGTGTTTATTTTTATATTCCAAATCAATATACCGGGTGTTGCATCGTCGAGCGGGACATAGGAAATCCCATGTAATTTTAAATGGGGTCAATTATTGGCTTCCCTAATTATTTTAGAGAAAAATTCTATTTAGGTTTATTAAAGAGCTCTAAAACCCACATTCAAAAGAATAACTTTAGATATTTTTGATGAGCCCGTTTACGGGTTATCGCCGATTTCTTTTTAACTATTTCTCCTTTTTATGGCCCCGTATTTGCGGGCACCAGTCAAGGTAAAAGATGACTGTCAAATAAAGTTGTCATTTTGAAATGTGTGCTTTATTGTTATAAAAACTCGTACATCGAAAATATTAAAGGTGTATTTATGAGTACAAATTAATCTGAATAAAACTAAAATAAAGTATCCAATTACAAGGTTAATTATGACATTTTACATGTTTCAATATTTTACTAATTAATTGGTAGGTACTATTAAATTGTTAGAACTTTAGGATTTAAGAAGATGTTCAAATATTTCCATTGACTGCTAGACAATAACCGAGGCGATCATAAAATTCTCTTCTTACATTCGCTAGTTGGTAAACTGAAATTCTATTGCATTCGGCAGAAATAGCATTTTTTAACTTGTCTAGATTTGGGTATTTTTTATCTTTGTATATCCTGTTTTTTAAATGGCCCCAGAGAACGAAATCATTTGGCGATAAATCAGGAGACCTGGCTGGCCAATTTACTGTATGATTTAAGCCAATAACATTTCCATTAAAAGCACGGTTTAAATATTCCCGGACAGCCAGGGTACTATGTGCCGGGCAGCCATCCATTTGGTACCAAACTTCCTGATTTTCCCTGGCGGCATCATGTAAAGTAGGTAAAATATGATCTTCAAGTAGTTCCAAAAAATATTCTGCATTTAAATTTCGTGTAAGAAATAATGGCCCGATAATATTTTCTCCGAAAATCCCAGCCCATACATTAACTTTTTGTGGATATTGCGTCCTTGTTTCCACAAACCTGTGTTGGTTTTCTTTGCTCCAATATCGATAATTTTGAATATTGGGTTCATTATTTAAGGTAAATGTGCATTCGTCAGTGAAACAAATGTTTTTTAAAAATTCCCTATCCATGTTTGCTCTTTCCATCATACCAAAACAAAACTCCTGTCGTCGTATTTCGTCCCTATCTCTTAGCTCTTGGTGCTTTTCATATTTGTATGAATAATATTTATGTCGTTTCAAAGCTCGTAACGCTGTGGTGTGATCTAATCCTATGTCATCCTCAAGTTTCCTTGTGCTGATCTTCCCATCATTTTCTTCCACGCACAATAAAACTTGCAAGTCCCTATCATTTCTTGCATCTCTTCTTTGTTCCTGCCTTTCTTCACATCTGCAGTTATTTATTACAGTACCTTTTGTCTCAAATTTCTTGATAGTCCTTTCGACTGTAGATTTTGCAGGTATCGGTCTATTCGGATACAGAGCAGCAAACATGTCTGACACATTTTGATAACTATTTCCTTGATAATACCATTTAATCATCAATATTTTTTTCTTCAGAAGTGTAATTCATGGCTAATATTTTCGATGTACGAGTTTTTATAACAATAAAGCACACATTTCAAAATTACAACTTTATTTGACAGTCATCTTTTACCTTGACTGGTGCCCGCAAATACGGGGCCATAAAAAGGAGAAATAGTTCAAAAGAAATCGGCGATAACCCGTAAACGGGCTCATCAAAAATATCTAAAGTTATTCTTTTGAATGTGGGTTTTAGTGCTCTTTAATAAACCTAAATAGAATTTTTCTCTAAAATAATTAGGGAAGCCAATAACTGACCCCATTTAAAATTACAAGGGATTTCCTATGTCCCGCTCGACGATGCAACACCCGGTATATATAATAAGTTAACGAAGATACGAACAAATATCAAGAGATAAAAAAGTTGTATTTTTAGCTGCTTAACCCGAAAACAATATTACATTTTTAAACAAGTCAGTGGCGTACATTTTTTTATCAATATTTTTTGTGAGACTGCCCCCGGGATGCTACTGTAACTCATAATTATCATCTAGTTAGTGCTAACCTAGCGTCTTATCACAACAAAATCGGCAAAAAGATCTTTGGGATATTAATAAAGAACCATTTTTTTTTTAATTTTGACACCCTGTATCTTGAAAACCAGTCTTTTTAGGACACATGTTTATGTGAACTTTTTTACTTGAATTTGGTTCAGGAATGCGCCCTTGAAATTAGGGCCTATCATTAAGTAACACCCTGTATACTTACGATACAGAAATGAACTTTTAGGTATAGTAATAGGAGGTCACTTTTTTAAAATATCAGGTGGCCCATATAGCAACCAGTGGCGTGGTAGCAAAGGGTTATTTATTGCAAGGTCATCGTTTCTATTGCTAAGTGAATTTTCGTTTTTTTTTGTTAAATAAATTATGGCTCCTTGTACATTTGTACGTAAAAAGGAATGTAATACTAAGAACCTTTTTTTAAATAAAAATTTAATTAATAAATAGTAACAAATCAATAACAAAATAATAAACAACGCTATCCCTAAATTTGTAAATCCTCTTTTTTGTTTTATACAAGTTTTAAAATAAGTGTTGAAAAGCGAAAATTCACTCGGTGAAAAAAATATGGCCTTAAATATCCTGGCAAATGGATTTGGAGACGAGGTGCAGTAGAGTGGCGAGCAAGATCTTCCGACTTGACTCCTCTTGATTTTTCCTTTGGGGTCACTTAAAAACTCAAGTTTACAGAACTGAACTAATAGTTATTAATGTATCTAGGGAATTATAATGGTCTTAATTAGCGAGGGCAAAGTTTACGTCCCGAGGGCCTTTGGCCCGAGGGACAGCAATTGCCCGAGGTAATTGAGACCCTTATAATTCCAGTGATACATAGATAATTTTATTTCTGACCGATTTTAGTAACATTTTGTTCATTTTTAAAGTGGAATAAATGTTTCAATGGATGACAATCAAATTGACATTAGATGTCAATCGTTTGATTTTATGTCAAATTTTTCTTAATATCCCAAGGGAGTTATGACCCTTATAATTCCCGCTTAACTAAGACGTTATAAGCTAATAATATACCGGTCAGAAATAAATAAATTAATTGCATTACTATTACTGGATAGGAAATTCAATGCCCCATGCAACGATGTATCACTTGCAAACGCACGGTTGGATAAGTAATGAATGCCCCTTGCAACGATAGGTAGTGCCATTTGATATTTCAAAGTGAGGTTGGCTGGTGGCGCGGAGGTCAATAGTAAAATTCTATCAAATGTGTAATTGAATTTCACCCTCGATATTCAAATTGACGTGTTTTTTTGCCAAATCTTATTTCCTCAAAATAAGAAGATAATTAGAGTGGTTCGATATAAAATTAAAGCCCTGTATGTAAGTACATTCATTGAACAAATTTCTAATGTCGAGGGCAGCAAAAATACCTAAACTTTTACAATTTAGAATAAACAAACTCTTTTTCAGGCGCTCACACCAAGATAAGTATCTGAGAGTTGTAAGATTCTTGTCTACTATAATAACATCACACTTTAACAATAAGAAGTGTAGATAAAATAAAATTAAAAAAAATATGGCAAAGAAATTCTGAGTGATGCCGATAGTTTTCCATAACAGGCCAATAAAAAATATAGATGTTGAGAAAATATAAAACAACAAATTTAATCATTTTCAAACTAATATCATTAAGTAATGGAAAAACCCAATGCACCCTCGTCAAAACTTAATATTTGTATTTTAAATACCGTAAATTATTTAAATATATTTAACAAAATATTTTTAACCAGTAACCATGACTTGTATAAATCTTTGCACTTTGATACTGGTTTTCGGTGTATACATACATGGATATTTGTAATATACTTGTACAATTTTTTGCGGTCACTGCAATAAATTGAAATAATTGCAACATTTTCTAAATCTACGCAAAGCGCTTACCTACATACCTAGTTAAAAACAACAACGCCGGCTTTAGGAATGATGACTCATTAAAAATATTTATTAAGGCAATTAGGAACAATAATAATTAAAAAAAAAAGAAAAATTAACAATTACTGTAACTAGATGAAAACTGGCAACGTAAGATTTTTATTAATAGGTCAATTTCGATATGTTCTCATAGATTTATTTGAGTTTTTAATTAATTTCTAGATTCTTAGCAAATATTCAGTATTTTTAGTAAGTTTAGGACTATTTTTCTTTAATTAATGAAAATGCTAAAGAAATTATAATTAGAATAATAGCTGACAATGAACAGTATGCTTGTTTTATAACATTTCGAATTTTTAGTGGACATTTTGTACTTGATAAATTAAAAAATTAATAAAGTCATGTTGTTTCCATATACCTAAGTATTAAACTTAAGAATTTTAAAATTACCGATAATTTTTCATGAAAGCGTGTTTTCTATAATTTTCGCTACGACAAGTGAACTGTGTATAGTCCAACGCACGAGTTTACAGCTACAATAAGAATTTAAGGAATGTGGTACAAAACACAACATTGTTGCCATAATACTGTTTAAATTTCCATAAAATCTTAATTTGTATGGAATTTAAATATATTACATAAAACAATTATACGTATGCATATCCCTGCATAGAGTATACACCCTGTAACATATATCCTGATTATTTTGCCCCTTACATTGCAAATTATAATTGTTAAAGCGGCGAAGATAATATTTAAGAAATATCAATTAATCATTTATTTTGGTAAATTTGGCACCCCACGTCCAATAGAGCGCGGATCTCTGGGCCAGAAATTATCACCTGTGCCTTAATACTGGTTTGTCTCTTTCTATTGTATTTAATATTGAATTTGTGGTAAGGTGCTTATGTCATCATGACATCTTCAGATATTTTAAAGGCATTGGCGGAGTTTAGAATTTCATTGCTTAATATAATATATTAATAATTGTATTTAAGCGTATGTCAAAATTAAATCGTACTACTTGAAACTTGAAACGTATAGACCTACCTAGAGACATTTTTTTTATTCTTATGTGCTTACGAATTTAATAACTTAAAATATTAATATGAAACGCCTATGCCGCTACAGTTAAAACTGACTTTTTTACGCCTCTTACCCCCTCCCCTGACTACTCAATAAATGATAATAAAATTATAATAATCTGACAAATCCGTCAAGTTTTGGATACTCTCATTTGTTTCTAAAGAATTGGCCATGGCCTACTGTTACAAATAAAGTAAGAAACTAAAACTATAGAATTTTGAGCTACTTTTTCAAAATGAAAAATATAAACATCTATATATTTTAAAAAATGATGCTTAATCAATTTAAAAAATAATATACAGGGTATCCCATTAAAAAAAAAACAGGCTTGATTAATATCTGAAAAACTATCATTTTTAGAAAAAAAACTGACTATGTCAATAAACTACCATTTTGACAGGTTAGCGCATAACGGAAATACGACGAGTGCCAAAAAAACGAAGTATTTCAAAATTACCCTATAGATTAAAAACGAAGACAGCCATGACATATTTGACACCGGAATCTTTCGTTTCCTTAAAAAGTAGCATACTGACGCGAAATCGCAACTCTCTATCTTTGATAATGACTCCAATACCCCCTAAAAGTATCGAAACTGGGACACCCTGTACATCGGTAAGGACATAATGTTCTGGTATTATTTTGATCCTTATGTTAACCATATACTTAATCTGTTTAGGATATTAGTTTTGGAATTCGATTTTGTATACGTTAGCTGCTCGTGATCGTATAAAATAACATTTATTTCCAATTTTTAACAAAGGAAGGAAAGTTTCGCAACGTTTTTACGTCACTCCATTCAAATCCACGTTATTGTTAAAAACCTTTTTATCCATACAATTGTATAATTTTTTAAACAATCGTTAGTAGTTATTAGTCATGTTGTAGTTGATAGATGACATAAAAAACTAAGTTATAACAATAGACTGTAGGTAGACAGAAAAACGTTATTCGTGATTGAAATTTAAAAGAGTACTCGTAATTTGAAGTTGATATACATACTTATTCAGGAATCGATTGACTTTGAAATATCTACCATTTAGGACCGTTTCGATTAAAACTTGGCCTATAAATTAGACAACTTTAAAAAGTAGGCACACAACTTAAAGCCTTTTTTCGCATATACACACGAAAAAATAGGTATTTATGCAATTGAGACTACTATTTTTATTATTATTAATTAACTTGAAACTCGAACATTGTTATTTTCAAATATTTCATTGACAAATTAAACATTTTAAAAACTATACAAAAAATTAAGATCGGTACAGGGTGTCCATTTTTCCGGTTTTTACATTACTGCGCTACTCTTACGTGAAGCAAACGATGCCGTAAACAGAAATGTCACAGCTTTCCTAGTTCTTAAGCTACAAGGTGTTTTCGAAAATGCTTGCATTTTGACCACCCCCTGTATTTCGGTTACCCTTTAACTTATCAAAAAATTGAAAACTGTTTCTAAGAGAGTTTAAGTAGAATACGGTGGCGTGCTTACTTTCTGGGAGTACTTCTTTTTGAGATTTAATGCAAACGTATAATTTTTTAAATGGGACGCCTTGTTTATTTTAGAAAAATGGCGAAAATGTAGTGGTATGAAATTTTTGAAAAATACGACGTTTGCTTTATAGGGTGCCACGAAAATAGGTAAGTTCACAATCTTGCAATTTAAATATCTAACTTATAGAGTTCTTACCTTCATAAATATCAAGAGAGAAGGCTAATCGAGTAATATTTTCAAGTTTAATAATTAATTTAATTAAGAATCGATCATTTATAAGGTCAATACCTAAATCATATATGTATAATAAAGAGAATCGCGAAAGGGACGAAATGAACGTTATGGCTTTTGTAGGGGCACTAGATGTTCGTGCAAAGTCATAGAAAAAGATCTCGGAGTAATAAAATCTTGTCTAAAAAATTATTAAATAAATAACACTTGAAACCCTATGAAGTAAAGATTGTGCAAACTTTACGTACTGGAAATGCTGCGCGACGACTTATTTTTAGCAGTAATGACATATTCTTTTTTTTGTTTTAATGGTGTCATAGCCTACTACCCTAATTTTCTAAATTTTTTAATTTGTAAGTTTAATGTTAGCAATAACTATCAACTATTATATATGTTTGAAAAGCTTAAAAATAGCCCTATCAACTAAGAGAAAAATATACATGGTGCCCCATTTAAAAAAACATATGTTTGCTTTAAATCTCAAAAAGTAAGACTTCCAGAAAAAAGTAAGCACGTCACTGAATTGTACTTAAACAGGTTTCAATTTCTCGATAAGTTAAAGGGTAACCGAAATACAGGGGGTGGTCAAACTGCAAGCATTTTCGAAAACACCCTGTAGCTTAAAAACTAAGAAAGCTACGCCATTTCTGTTTAGGGCATCTTTTGTTTCACGTAAAAGTAGCGCAGTAATGCAAAAACCACAAGTCTCTATATTTACTAGTTACCGAGAACGCTGCAATTACATCAAAAAATGCGACACCCTATACATGTAACCAGCAACAAAATACAAAAGAACACTTTAGTTGCATAAAAAGCCATAATATAAAGTATTAAATTTTTTTTAACAAAGTTAAACTTCTTTAAACCTTG
This sequence comes from Polydrusus tereticollis, assembly GCA_963920685.1. Lineage (NCBI taxonomy): Eukaryota > Metazoa > Arthropoda > Insecta > Coleoptera > Curculionidae > Polydrusus > Polydrusus tereticollis. Next base: position 69,874,481 of record OY987333.1, on the reverse strand, counting down.
AAATGAACCTCGTAAGAAGACCTTTGGAAATAATATTAAATTAAAAAATAAGATTTTTAATTTAATAATTTTTTGTGTATTTTTATTTGGGTACAGCGGGTCCAGCACTTTAATCCTAACTATAAACAATGAATAAAAATACCGGGATTGCACGAGACAAAAATTTTTAATAATATGGTTAGTTAGTCAATTAAGATAATTGCAATGGTATCATACTTTTAAAGATATCCAACACTTATGCTTAATTCTATGTATAACTTATTTATATGTATAAAACATCTAATTCGAAAAGTGTATGTGCTCTTTTATGTTAGTTTAGGTTAGTTAAGTTAGTTAGAATATAATTGTGTCAAATTTATATTATGAGATGATACGCCAAACTGATGAATATTAAAATAAGCAAACAAATACAAATTTATTTTGGTTGTTTACAAAGTCAACAAAGTAAGAATATAGAGAAAGGAAAATAAAAATCATAGAAATTGCCCACCGCCATGCTCCAAGCATAAATTCACACCTCTCCTCATATTTTCGAAAGGGTTGGATAATCCTTTCTTGTAACTGTTCTAAATTTTCAACTGATGTTATTAAAACTAAAAAAAAGCGGGGGTTTTCACTACTCCACATGCGAGTATTCGGAGAATTCACATAATCGGTGAGGTGGAACCAGGCTTCATCAGAAAAAAATGTCAGGTCTAATTTTTTTCCAATACATTTTGGGTAAACCACTGGCAGTAATTTCTGCGTCCTTCAAAATCTGCCGCTTAAATTTATTGAAAAACTTGCACTTTATCAGGAAAAACTGGTTTTTGATATAGTCCTGCATGTTCCATAAGATCTTCCCACTTCTTGAGACAGGCGTCTTACACATTTCGTTGGCGTATTTTGCAATATTTCACGAATGCTTGCAACTAGTCGTTCGGTTCTTACAGATGGTCTTTCAGCTCCTTTTTTATGTTGTGTATAACCTGTTTCCCTAGAGCCACGGTTCTTCTCAGGCAATGATAAAAATCCCCCGCAGTAAAAGCGACGTCAGGAAAATTTTCGCGAAAATCATCCATGATTATATTGCCACTTACCATTTACTTTAACCCTGTTTCGAAAATACAATGAATTTCTTGTGCTGTTCTGTAAAACCCGTTGCGTAAATTATTTAAGAAATTGGATAAATTAGCGATAAATCAAATTATTTGTAACGACTGTTAAAGTTAACTGAATAACTGATTGATGATAATGCTGGTATTTACTGACACCCAACAGGTATTAAGCTCTACCGCGAAGCAGTACGACCTTAGATGCAAAGCACACTTTGATGATAATAATTTTTGCTCGCACGGTATAACCCTTGCCACATTAATCAAGCAGTAGATTAGGTAAATAACAACTGTACCGTAGGAAAATATTGGAGCCTTAAATGCTTATGAATGTTAAAATAAACACAACTAGTTTATTTTTTAGACGCGAGCAGCCTGTTAGTCTCAAGTGGAAATAAAGTATAAATCCAGTCAAAAACACCTCATGGGAAATCCCAATGGGACTGGGCTCGGCTTCGATTATTAAACAAGCTCTAAACGAATTTGAAATTTCAATAAAAAATTATGAATAATTTCAGAATAAAGAGTTTAAGGAAAAAAATAATTAGTCGGTGGATATTTTCGACCATTTTGACCATACTGACTTCAATTTGAAATTTCATGTCTTCTGCAGGCTGCTACTTTTACCTGACTTCATAGATTTTCAATGGAATTTAGATCTGGGCTTTGTGGTGGTGTTTCGATAACTATTGGGCAGTTATTTTAATTTTGTGCGCCTTACTGCTTTATGTTCGAGATCGTTATCTTCGTGACATGTAAAGTTTCAATGTTTGAACACTTTATTTGAGATTTTGCGTTAAACTGCCCAGTCACATATTTTGATCCATTATACAGGGTATTGGAATATGTTGGGATACTTGGGCAGGCGATTCAACTTGACAAAATAAAGGTAGCAAGTCAAATGTAGATTCCCTAGACCATTCACCTCCAGACCATAATTTTATTGATCCTCCGCATTGTTTTACCGTTGCTGTCAGTTTTTCCTTTGTTATTTGCATATTTGGAGCGATTTAGTAAAATTATAAAGATTTAATGTAACTACATTCAAATTAAAGTAAATCGTCAAAGCTACGAAATGGTAATTACATTGTCTCTCCTTCTGAATAAAATGGACGTCACAGGCCGAATGGTTACACTTTCTCTTACATATCTGCTGAAAATTATTTAACTCTTCTAAGAACTGACAAACCTTGGTAAAATACCATAAATAATTAAGTAATTTATAACGCTAAACGTTAAGAAAACATGACAATTAAAATTCTTCATTTCAGATTGCCGTGGTTAATGGTACACCTGGTTTTATTATAAAACACATTTTCTAAACCCATCCCAATCAATCCCACAGTTACCAGTACCTACTAGACGAAAATCGATAGATTTTTAGAAAAAAATAAGTTTTGAAGGGAATTATTTCTAAGTTTTTAATCATAAGTCGATTTTCTTTCCAAACGTGTTTTTCCCACATTGTAATTAAATGTTTTTCAACATTCAATAACATGCGAAATAATATTTGTTCAAACTTGGTCAATATTTGTTTGTTCAGGTTTGTTTCGTATTCTTTTCAGTTAAAAGTTTACACTAAGAATTTAATTAACACGACTCAGTCACATTCTTGCGCTTTTGAAGTAATGGGGAAAGCTATTAATTACCATCTGTAAAATTTCATTAGTGACGATAAATATGGTTTGATTTCACATATGCTACAGAGCTAGTAGCATAGCAATATTATCTAACAATATGTATTATGGACAACAACAGTTATACACAATCATTAAACCTCATTATTACTTTGACCAATTTTTTAAGTTATTTTAACTGTTGTGATGTTGAAAAAAACAGCAATATATTTAAAATTATTTCCCCACCTGTTGAAGTTAATTATAACAAAATATATTAGACGAATATATTTATGTAATTTAATTGAATAAATCGCGAAAAAGTGCACCTGGATTTAAGCGCATTTATATTAACATAATTTTATTTAAATAAAGTATTATTGTTTAAGTTTTCAACTTGTATAATATTTTAAATATAAGAGATCTCGTAAGAATTAGAAGTGAAAAAAGAGTAGTAATTATTTCAAAAAAGAAAGCTTTTTAAGTAAAATTAAATTTATTAAGCTTTAATATAATGTTATCTTGAACAACTAAAACATTATACAGTGAGAACGTAAGGGTTGAAACAAATTCATTATGACGGTCTACTAAATTTTTTTAAATGAATACCCTTCACCTTAAAATTAAAAAAAAAAAATTTGGATTCTGCATAAAATTCTTAACGTATTTCATTAAATATGTCATATAATTAAATTCAGCCGTTTGGTAGAAAATCGACTTTCGGATTTAAAAGAATGATTTTTTTATTACTACTTAAATCATGAACACTCTTGTAAATAAAGCTCTTGGTTGTTAGGTTGTCACACTGACAGTGACGGTTGTCCCCTGATCTTAGAAGTTTGGCGGAGTTTTGCCCCAAGTCAAAGTGTCCGACAAAAGTTATTTTGATAATCTTTTAATTTTAAAAGATGGCACCTTTAAGTGAAAGAGAGCGAGTAGAAATGCGCACACAAATGGAAATTTGCGAACTCTTCAATACAAGTACCCTCGCAGAGAACCGGTATCTCGATTTACTGTCAGTAAAATAGAAAAAAAAATAGAGATTTAGGTCACATTAGGGACAATAATACGAAAGGTGCGGTATTAGAAGATACACATTTAAATATGTTATTGTCGGTTTAAGAAGATCACCATAAGGCAAGTAGTGCTATTGCTTTGGAAAATAGCTGCACAACGCCCGTCCTAAAGTATTTAGACGAAAATAAGTTCCATCCTTACAAAGTCCAATTGGTTCATGAACTCAACGAAGATGATCCAGAATAATCCAGACAGAAGAGTCCAATTTTGCGAGATAATGATGAATATGTGCAATAATCGTCCACAGTTTTCGGACCGAATTGTAGTTTCGGATGAGGCAACGTTTTGTTTGAATAGAAGTGTAAACAAGCAAAACTGTCGGTATTGGGCTAAAGAAAATCCGCGCTGGATTTTGGAATGTCACACCCAATATCCTTAAAATCTTAATGTTTTGGCCGGCATTGTTGAAAATAGAATTTTGGATCCTTTTTTATTCACGGAAATTTGAGAGGTAAAACATACTTAGAATTTTTAGAAAATGATCTAGTACCGGGCCTTGCCACATTATACCCTAATCCAGAAGATCTTGATCCACCGAACACCCGCCGTGTGCGTGAGTAATATTAATACAGTTTTTCCCAAACGATGGATTGGCCGACGAGGTCCAATTGAAAGGCCGCCCAAATCTCCAGATTTACCCTTTTCAGATTTTTTCGTGTGGGGTTATCTTAAGTCTTGGGTATATGTTAACGAACCAAACAATATTGAAGATTTAAAGAACAAAATAAGAGGCGAAATAAGATTGATAGAACCTTACGTCGTTAATAACGTTCTGCAAGAATCTAAAGATCGTCTCGGGTACTGCCAGACTTCCATAATTTGATAAAGTAACTTTTAGTTTCTTTTCAATTTTTTTTTTCTCTTCTCTAATAAATAATGTGTTGCTGTTTTAAGTTAGAACGCAGTTTTCGCACAAGCGGCTGAATTTAAGTATGTGACACATTTCATGAAATATGTTTAGAAGTTAAAGGCAATGCCTGACTAGAAAGAGAGAAAGAGAGAGATCCAGAAGAGAAAAGCCTACTCAAAATTAAAATACATAATACTATTATTAATAAACGATACATTTAGTTTCTTTGTTTACTTTATGAACTCATTTTTGTGTAATTCAGCTTTCGAAGGGATAATTATTATCTCTTTGCTGTTTTTTTGTTTAAAACCTAGTTATGTACATATCTAATATTAACAAAGCTTGTCGCCATATCAGAAAACTTTTTTTTATTGTCCCAAAATATATTAATTTTAATTTAGAATTTTCGCGCTTCTAACTTTTCCGCCAGAGTTAGAAGCGCGAAAATTTCAGCAAGTCGCGTATGGCGCATGAGGGAACCAATTTAGTATGTTAAGTTGCCTATCTATCCCTCCCGTAAGCGCATCTCCCTTGTCAATGCACGTTACGTAAGTGCAGACGATACAGCAATAACTAAAAACGAAATCAGAGAGAAATGGCTTTCGGCTTGGAAGATTCGTTTGAATCCCGCCAAGACGAAAGCTGCTTTCTATTCGAAAAGCACTGTTCCAATTCCGTTTTTCCATTTTTTCATTTTTTGTTTTGTTTATTCCTGCTAAGACTTTGTCTTCTGGCAGTTTTTACTATGATTTTTGCAGTTGTTGCGGACTGCTGGGCCGCTTGTAGATCCGTCTCCTTTGGTGGAAGTTTCAGTTGCGTGTGTTTGTTATGAGTGGGTTTCTGCTCTCCCTTGCTTTGATAAAGTATTCTGTTGAGATCTTGTTTATGTGTTCAGTCAGCGTATCGATGTTTATTTCTCTATGAATTTGGTTGTTTCTCATGAACCAGGGGGCTGCTGTGATTTTGAACTGCTTGTAGCTTTTTCCTATGTATCTTTGACATCTGTGCCCAGGCTGGGTAGGCGTATGTTATGATTGGTCTTATGATTTGTTTTAATAGCGTCAAATTCGTTGTGTCCTCTTGCATTTGCTGCTGCTATGTAGTGTGATTCTACCAGGTACGGCGCTTGTCATATGTGAGTCCTAGGTATTTTGCTGTCTGTCTCTGTTCAACCCAGAATGATCGGCAGGAGGCTGATGGGCCGGTAGTTTTTTGCTTCACTTTGGCCGGTTCTTGGCTTGTGCATTGTTATTATTGTTGCTTATTTCCATTTCTTGATTTGTTCTATGGATTGAGTTGATGGTATTCGTCAGTTCTGTGATCTGTGTTTGAGGTAGTTTTTATTAGGGTTCCGTTCGTTACGTCGTCGTGTCCTGGTGCTTTTTTGTTTGGTCTTGGCTGGATAATTCCTTTTGTCTCCGATGTTGTTTTGCGGGGTTGGCATTTGGTGGAAAATTTTCGTTTTAAATTTGTTCAGTGTAAATTGTTTCTCTAGGGCGTCTGCAAAGGTGTCCGCATTTTCTTCATATGTGTTTCCTGTTTCTTATGCCTAGTGAGTGCCTTTGCCATTTTCCAGATAGAGATGTCTTATCGTTTTAGCTTCTCTACTTTATCGTCCCATCAAGCACTGTTCGCTAGCCTGAAAGAAGGCTTCACGTCAGTGGTGTCCAGGTGAACTAGTGGCAGGGGGTAAAATATCTGGGACTTAAATTGACCAACGGCTAAACTGGAGGCTCAATTCAGTTTGACATAGCGAAGCTTACATTGCGACCATTAGGCTCTATCTACCCTCTGCTTCACAGGTGGAGTATGCTTGATAACAAGACTAAGGTTAACCTCTACAAGGTATTGGTTAGGCCGGTTATAACTTAGGGTGCACCGTCGTGGTGCAACATAAGCAAAACGGAGCTTAATAAGTTCCAGGTAATACAAAATAGGGCTTTAAAAATAACCGCTGACGTACTAACATGCACAATGAACCGCATAGGTACTGCACCAAGGTTTCCGTATGCAGACGATAAACGAATTTTTCATGAAAATTATTACAGACTACTACAAACCCATGGACTTATCGAGTAGTCCATGTATCACAGACTCAGATACAAGATCCAGACAAAACAACACATACAAATTACCGAAAATCGGCTCCCTGGTGCAAATTCATAATAAAGAAGCACTGATGGTGGGGAGGTACTACTAAGTACTAGATTCAATAAATAGTACAGGCGTCAAAATTATGCAGTGTTTAAATTTTCCAAATAAAGTAATCAAAAACCAGAATATTCAAGGCAAATGTCAGTCTCAGAATTATTATAAATGAGAAAACCTAAACAGTTCACGAAAATTCATGAGAAGTCACAGGGCGTATCCTAACTTAAAAGTACAGAGAAGCCAAGACCTTTTAAAAGTAATAATTCAAAACATGCGTTATTGATTCCACGGCATACGTTGCGGACTATTTTTTTATCTTACGTTGTATTCGTGTATCATCTTCCTACAATATTTTACCTCCAAGTTAAACAAATATCAAAGGTAAATTAAAGATTACCATATAAACTTGGTAATTACCGAGAAAAATGTCGTTGCATCATCCCAAATATGTTCACACATTACAATATAAACACCTGCGCGCGAAGTACAAAGAATTTTATAAAACTCATTTATAAAATATGAGATGCGGAGATAAGAAAATTCGTTATGAAGCAACAGCTGCATTTGCACGTCAGCTCCTTGGGTTAAAAATTTGGTGACCTGAACATTGACATCTTTATGTGTCGATGTAGGGTGATACTGGGAAGCCTATTCTCTAGTAACTAAAAAATGTTATATTCATAGTACGTAAACCTTTTTCAACAGTCAATTTACTTCATCGTTGTGCCTTTTTTAAAAGGACAAACAAACAGTTGAGGTTTTTTTCTTTTAATTAAAAAGTTATAAAAATTATGGAGAGCTGAAGAGTTTTCAAGTTATAAGGGAATGGCGCTTATAATATACACTAGTTGAGCAATTAGTCGCCGGCAAAGCAAGGCTTCTAAACTGTAGCAGGCAATTCCTAATAATTCACAAATTACATCTAATCCGAAGGTAATTTTTGTTTCCCTCATTTCCTTCATAACTCATTCCCTTCCAACTTAAATCCAAAATCCATGTGTAAAATAAAAGTGTTGTAAAATTAAAAGCAATTTAATATTGACGCCAAATAATGCATCAAATCAAACCAATAACGCCCTTAAATTATCATCATCATGCAACATTTTTGTCCTGATTCGGGAACATACACCCAGAAGTCAAAACACAGAAGAAGTTTGTATCTTAAATAATTTTACAAGTTTTCTACCTGAAGCCATTAGAAATGTGGAGTTAATAGCATTGTGTAAATATTTTTGATCGATAACCATGAGAGTATTTTATAGGAATTATTTAGTAATGCTGTTCAAATATTTTATGAACTAAACAAATACATAACGAAATAATAGAAACTAAATTTGTAAAATAAATAATGTAAATGGAGCCGATATTCACTGTAAGCTTCGATTTCTGAAAGTAAAATTTTTTTCGGGCTAATGAGATTTCTAATTTTAACTCACTTTTAAGAATTAAGAAAAAGTTTAAAATCTAGAATAATATTTAAAAATGTAATCTGAAACCGTCTTAACTTCCCTTATTATTTCCCTATACCCATCTGTTACCCCTTTCGAAATATTATTTAATTTATTTAAAAAAAAAATGCTGATATTTTCTAAGTATTAATTATTAAGAGGCAATTGACGCTATGGCCAAATCTTAGTTGCAAATTACAGGGTGGACTAAAAATACCGTTATATTGGTTACTTAAAAAATTATCTAAAAGTAGATTTTTCAAATAAACAATCCATCTGAATTAAAAGGTAACTAGGAATCAACAAAAAAATTGCAGATTGGTATTAATCAAATACATAAATGGGGAAGGTAGGTGACACGTAATTAATATTAGTATAAAATACCTCAACTTTACGAACAGACAGAATATTGAAACATTATATGAATCAATATGAATCAATATGATCAACTATACCCCATTTAAAAACCACAAAATACCTTACTATTTCCTTGCATGTTAAGCTGCGCTAAAGAGGTTTTATACCAAAAAGGAGAGGAAATAACTCGATGTTGAATATAGGCACATAATGTACAAGCTAATTGGAAAGGCCTCCCTCTGCCTTGGTTGTACAAGAAAAGCTGCTATCATAAAAGCAAGTGCTTAAAGCTGTATGAATAATATATGATTTCGAGCTGCCAGAACACAGAGCAATATAGACATCATTCAAATAGAAAGAAGAAAATACCAAGGAACATTGTTAATGCTTCGTATTCTACGAACCTCCATTAAGACCTAGAAATGGAAACTGGCAATAAAACCATTAAGAACGTAATCAGAAAGAATTAAATACTGTGACACCGCGTGAACGTTGCTGCAATCTATCTTCTCAACAATATTGAAAAAGATAAAAACCATCTGAGTTATTATAAGTTTCAGTAAAAAATAACTATGTACTAGTAACATTATATGGTTTCGAGCTACTCGGGATCTCCTCTAGCTTTTAGGTCAGGCAGGGCCGTTAAATTATTTTAATCTTTGATGCTAGTGTCGGCCAATATTCGTATCATTATTTTGGTTGAGCAGAGCCCAAGTTCCTTATTGTGTCATGTGTGTTGTCAATTTATGTGTAACTCTGGAGAGCTGGGCTTGTCGAAGCCACCAGTAGTAGTGCCTCTCTACAATAGCTGGGGCAGGCAATTCCTCAGAAACTTGTTGGTGGTGACTGGCAAGAATTGTACGTGATTTTGTCTAATTAGTGGGTTTGTAGCGACGTCCGTTCGTCCCTTATAACCCTAGTTAGAGGAAACGTTGCTTTTCTTGTAAAGCCAGCAATAAATTGTTCGGAGTATTTACTCCAGTTTAACCTTGCTTCAAAAACCATTCCCCAGTACTCGACTTCCTGTATCCAATTCACTTCAATGCCACTTAGCGATAACCTGGTCTCAGGTCTTCTCATTCTGTTCTTCGAGAATACAATGGCTTTCATATTGGCGGGATTTAAGCGAAACCTCTAGTTCGAAGGCCATCTTGTCATGGCTCGGATCTGCCTCTGCAGTCTTGTTACCACCAGCCACGGTTGTCTTGACACCGAAGTAATTGCAGTGTCTTCGACGAATAGATAGAGCTAATTTGGTCTGTCTTTCGGGATATCATGAATATATTTTGTTTGTCTTTTATGATAAGGCACAGTACTGCAGGATTAATCCTTTATGGCGTTCTGCAATGATTCACGTTGGTCTTGAATCTTTGGATATTATACTCGTTGGGGAACACGGCCTCGGGGAGAGGTCGTTCCAGAGTGATGACGTTCTCCAGATGAAAGAATTTTTAAATAGTGTCGTTCGAGGGAAACTAAGCTGAACCACGTACGGGTGGGCTGGAGTGGCTCATCATGTATTTCTGCCATGCACCGCTTTTGGTGGCAACATCAATTGAGCACTTGCCATAAAAATATTTGTAAAATAGACTCAAGTCGCCAACCCGCCTTCGATATTGAAGGCTTTCCAGGCTGTTTGTCAGATCATGGTCACCGATCGAGCGAATGGCTCTTCTTTGAATGGAATCTAGCAATCTTAGGGTATGTTTAGGAGCAGAGCCCCAGATATGCGAACAGTACTTCAGCGATGGTCGAATTTGGGCTTTATAGGGCATCAAAAGTTGTTGGGGTGAATAGAGGTTCTTAGTTCGGAAAAGTATTCCAGGCTTTTGCGAAGCTGCCTTAGCAACGTGACTATGCCAGGATATATGACTATCCAAATTAACGCCCAATAAATGAATTGATGAAGCCAAGGGAATCCAGTGTCCCGCCATTCAGTTTCTCAACATTCACTTTTTTAGAAAAAACTGCCGCCTGGGTTTTTTAGCGTTAAATTATACTTGGTTGCTGCCACCCCAAGACGGAATTGTTTCCAGGTCTTTGTTGAGATAAGCAACCTCTTGCTGCCAATAGAGATGTGCATTGGTAGTCGATGTTCGAGAATCCAAAGTAAATGATGAAACAAGTGTGTTATCATCAGCGAATATATGGGACTTTTAGTTTTTTCCAAAAGATCATTAGTATATAGTAAAAAGAGGGTGGGCGACAATATAGAACCTTGAGGGACTCCGGCGTTGATGTTAAATATGGCTGAAAGAAACATACAGGGTGTTCATTTGAAAACTTCCCACCACGGATTTATCGAAAACCACTGATTAAAAGAAAAAACGCCGAGACACGGCAAAAGATTTGCTAAAGGGGACAACTTTTTAACCAAAAACTACTTCACCCCCTTTTACCCTCTGCCCCCCGGGGTCATCCCCTTAAAATTTTTAAATGACAAGGGGTATCAAGTAACAGCTTGTTTGAAAGGTCTTTCAAAGTGCTTTATTTTGACGTTTGAATTTTTAAAATCGGTCGATTCGTTTTCGAGAAAATTAGAAAAATCTTTATTTATCTTAATTTGTTCAGATAGAAAAAAAAAATGTACAGTCCTTTACAAAGATGCAACCGGGGATGACATTGAAAATGCCGAAGCAGAGTGCAACGCTTGTGACTATTGTGAGATTTGAGATCTGCGAAAACTCATAGATTTGAATGTAATATTTAGGTAGATGATATAAGTTTAATTGATTCATAATATAAAAAATAGTAAAATAAAGGTTATAAACTCTAAAGCTGGATTTATAAACTCGAAAAGTTGTTGAAGTTATGATCAAGTTTGTGAGGTTAGATATTCTGAACTCCGAGCATAAAAATTGGTTATCTCGAACTACCCGGGAAGTTTTCGAACCTTACATGAGCTTCACATCAACAACATGAACGAGTGTATAAATGGAACTGAGTTTTCCCTTTAGTTTAAATTGAACTCCTATTTCCAACACCAACTGAACCTCAACCTCGCCAACTTTTCGAGTTTATAAATCCAGCTTAACGAGCCTCTAAGGTATGGTTTCTCTGGAGCAGTCAGCTGCCGCGGCTGGCGTTCGCGATTAGTAGCTCGGTACTGGTTTAATGCGATTTGTATGTACACGGTTTCACTGCCGCAGCTCAGCGACACAGCATTCGCCGTCAATTGCAGCAAAAAAGCAGTACAAAACAATTCTGTTTATTTTTCAGCATTACATTACAAAGCTTATAATTAGGGTAGACTGGGGCAAGTGCGAAGCCCTTTTTAATAGTTCAAGTTTATTTCCTTCCTACTTTAAATATACAATATTTATAAAAGTGTCTTTGTAAGAAAGTAATAGTTTAATATGTTTACTTTTTATACTGCATAGGGCACTCATGAATTATTTTTGAGATCTTGAGATTTGAATGATTATTTTACACTTACCTCAAAAAGGGAAAGTGTAAAATCGGAATACAATTTCCATGCATGTTCGCAGAAGTGGTAATGGGAAAGTGCAAATGAAGTTTATATCTCCTATGCCAATTTTTCTTTTTACAGGCTTAAAAAAAAATAAAAATCTGGGAAGTTATGAACTTTTTATTGTTGAAAAATAGTTAGCCAAACAAATCATAAAAACGAAAAATTAAAAGGTGCCTTTGAAAAATAATAAGTAATCCAAAATAACCCTCAAAAAATTCCTAATAACAAGTATAATATATTTATAAACGTATTTATCCGTTCAAAACCCAATGTTTGGCTTTAAGCTCTAAAACAGTAGGAATTATTCCCAAGGAGAAACTAAAACAGAAAAGAAACTTAAAGTTTAAAAATTCGAATAGTTTTATGGAACTTTGTTAAATATTGTATCCCGCAAATTTCACATTAAAATGAAAACCTCCTCGGCGTGTTACTACCGGTTCAGGTAAACGAGTCACTATATCGTCTAGCTGTACTACATCGACATCATCGGTGAGTGGCCATAAAAAATTGTCTTTTAATTTTCTAGTAAACTTGATTTCAAAGCCGTTGTCAACAGTGTTTACCTGGCCAATAAAATGTTTGTTTGCTTTTGGTAATGTGTATTTAAACAGTACCCAGTCTCCAATGGAAATATTGTCTTTGTTTATTTCAGGAATCTGATCTTCGCAATCCGATTCTACAGTGAAACTTTGATCCGATTCCATAAAAGGTACACTTTCATTATCTGATTCACTAGAGCTGGATTCAAATTGATACGGACTTGGCCGACTTTGTTTACTCTTTCGGTCAATTTTTATAGCTGGTTTAGATATAGTAGGTAAACTTGCAGAGAGTTTTGACTGACTACTTGCGATAGTACCTGCAATGGTTTGGCCACCTTGAATTAAGCGCTTTCGTTTCCTTGGATTAGAAGAAGGACTCTGTCGGAACGAATCAAGTGGTAGATCATTAAAACTTGCCTTCTTTTCTTGCCGATTTTCGGTTGTAGCTGGTACTACAGCTTCAGTTATAGGATCCTGATGATTATTTAGTATATTTTCTTCATTTTGATCAGAGCTGACAATTGCTTTGAGATTGGTGGCACTAGATGCTGATGAAGGAGCTGTAAGTAATTCTGCATTAGATGCTAGTTTCCTTTTAAATGAAGCGCCAGATGTAGAAGGCTTTACTGTTTTTAACATTGACTGTTCGAAAGTAGCGGTTTTTTCTGTTACATTCGGTGCTACAGCATCGTGTTCATTCCTTTCAATATCAATGCGTTCTGGCCTCGGTTATAAATATGTTACAGATCTTTGATTTTTTAAGTGTTCCTCCCATCTTTTTAGGGCATCGATGTGATTTTTCTTTAGGAATAACATGTCTATTAAATGGAACCATACCACCCTTTCTGAATCCTGTTTTTATGATTCCGGAATCTACTTCAGCCCAGGTTTTCACTAGTAATGTGGCGAATTCCCTTTTTGGTAGTCATTGTCCCTGATGACGTCTTCGCCATGTTATTCCTTCCCTCTCCTATATTGCCTTAAAGGATCTAAACACACTCAAATCGAGAAGTTGAAGTAAATGACTTGTATGTGCTGGCAGCTTAAGTATATAAATATTTTCTTCTCTTGCGGCTTGAATTAATAAGCAATCCACATGCGAGACATGCCCATCATATATAACAATAGTGCCTGATCACGAACTAAAGGAATAAAAGTCTTTAGAAAGTAATTTCTAAATATTTCGGAGGTCATCCATCCATTGGCGCTGGCTGCATATACGGTGTCTTTAAAGTGGTCTTCATTTCTTTCTAAAATCCAGAAACTCCATACATTATTGCCTTTAAATATTATCAATGGTGGCAATCTTCTACCACTAGCACTTGCTCCTGCCAGGACGGATATATTTTCTCTGCCCGATCCAGCAATAATTCTTGAAGAGGGTTTGCCTTTCGCGCCAACAATTTTAAGACGAGAAGGATCTGTACACAGTGAAGTTTCATCTAAATTGTAAATACATTCAGGACGATCCTGAAGACCCAACTCCAATATAGCGTTTTCCAATAAAACAGAATATTGGTCTATTATGAATGGGTCCGTAGATTTCTTCCTGCAGTACCCTAAGCTTTGTGGCTTTTTCATACTCAAAGAGTGACGTTGTTTAAACTTTATTAGCCAATCTATGCCTGGCATATTGTTCTTAAAAGGATTGGGAATATTATTTAAATTTACAAAGTCCCGGACGAAATTGGGCAAGTGTAAACTAACCTTTACACTTTCCCCATTACAATTTTCACACATGCCCCACATTATGTTTTTTTTTGGGGGAAGTGCAAACCTGTTCGTGAGTAAAAACCGCTTTCAGATTTGGTCGGTATATAGGATTTTAAAGCTACAACAATTGACTAAATACAAGAAAATGCAATAAAACTAAAAGTATATTATAAGTTTTTACCTTTGACCAATTTTTTATGTAGATATCACACACTATTCAACGGACCGATTCGGAGGTTATGTTACAAATGACTACTCAGAAAGAAAAAAACACCTGGTAACTTGCCGGGAGTAGATAATTCAACAGCGCTAATGTATAGTTAGTTGCCTCGAACCACACAGACAAGTAAATTTTCAATATTGCCTGATTGGCGCTCTGATTTACTTACCCCATTTTTACACTTGCCCCAGTCTACCCTATACCATATTCAAATCCAAGATTATGCATACGAAGGAAACATTGATCAGTACTTAATGACAACCGTAACTCTATTTCGATTGGTCAAGCGGCAATAAAACTAAAAGGCCCTGGGCGACAGGGTTGAATTTAGTTTACCGGTGATTTTCGCATTATTGCATTGTATCGATTGGTGTTAATGTTTGTTATCAATATTTTGATATAAATATTTGTGTTTTTGACCGTTGTATTTATATGTATACAGGGTGTTTTAGAAGTACTAACCTGAACATGTGTCCGGAGTTGCCCCGTTTTTGATGTACAGGGTGTTAAAGTTTTTTTAAAAAAATAGTTTTTTTTATTATATTTGTAAATATCCTTTTCCCGATTTTATTGCAATTTGGTACCGTCATTCATAATGATAAGAGGCTTAATTTGCCCTAACTAGATTAAATTTATTAAGGCCAGTGGCGTCCCGGGAAACACTTAATGGATATTATTGACAAAAAAATGCACGCCACTGACTTTTTTCTAATTTTGATATTTTTTCCGGATATACCAACTAATGATACAATTTTAAAATGTTTTGATACTTTGACGTCATAATCAAATTGATTTGTTTACTTGGTATGCTGCAGCTTTGATTTAAATATGGTACCTATAGTATGAATTCATATCGGCATTCATTATAAATCATACATAAGCGCTTTCACTACGAAATATGAATATGATCTGAAGCGCGCTCCAGCCGCGCCAGCCAAACCACCCTGTGGTGACGGCCGATGGCCGATTGCTACGCTCGGTGTATTTCGGTGTGACGTCAGGGACAAATGCAACACAAGAATTTCGAATTCCGTACCCCTACTAACGTGCCCGTGCGATAATATAAACATTTTCAATGTTAAAACACACGAAAATATCACTTCTTATTTCAATAAGTGTATACATTATACAGCAGTGTTCGAGCAGCTACAACACAGAGTAATATAGACATTATTTAAATATTTTAAAGTAAAATGTTAAGGAACATTGTTAAAGATTGGTATTCTACGAACCTCCATCGAGATCTGGAAATAGACACTGCCAATAAAACCATCAAGAACTAAATCGGTATTAAATACTATGACACCGCGTGAACGTTCCAACGATCTAATTTCTCGACAATATTGAAAAAGATTAAAACCATCGGAGTTATTATAAGTTCAAATAAAACAAAACAACTGTGTACTAGTACCTACACGCTACAAATTAGTTCAGTGAATTAACCGAACCCAAGAAATGCTGGTGGGTAAACTGATTGTGCTTATATTGAAATAACATGAACATATGGTTTATAAAATGTGAGGAAAAATAATATTTTAATTTCTTAGTTCTGCTAAAGATAAACCTCAGTTTATTTTTTAGGACTCAGTTCATAACCATCGACACATTTATGTTTCAGCATACTAAAGAAACGTCTCGTTAATAAATAAGAAATGTAGGTCAATAATTAAGATGTGGTGTGCCATGCGCCAATAACAATAGTAATTTGTCACTCACTATTTTAATTTGTTAACACCTCCGCTATCAATGCCAGCTTGAATTAAATACCAGTTCAGAGCGTTTAAATTACACAAATCGAATAAACTCACCTTGATCGTGACACGATTTTATTTTCAGTCCGGTCGTAAAATATTTCCAATCTTGGAACAGGTGGGAAATTATTAATAGGTAGTTCAGTAAATATTGTCAATTACACAGAATATAAATGATTGAAGGATTAAAATTTTCTAACTGGGAAAGAAAGAAGTTCGACTTAAAGTATTTCAATACGTGAAGCTATGGACTATTCTGAGCAAAACTGTAATCGAAAATTGGATACAAAATCATTGGGAAATCATTTACCAGCAGGACGGTGTTCTACCACACAATATTGTAGCAGTAACTGCCTTTCTCAATGAGACTTGTCCTTTATGGATTGGCAGATAGGACAAATTGAGATGGCCGCCAAATAGCCCAGATTTAACATTATTACATTTACTTTTTTATAGGGCTATTTAAAAGACAAATTTAATAATGATGGCCAAGGCATTATTTTAGCTGCCATAAAAAGACAAAAATGAATAAAATGTACAGATAATGTATTGAACAAAATGGTACACACGTTGGGCAAGTTTTGTATTGTAAAATAAACATTACTAAATTAAATTAAACATATTTCAAATATATCCCGTTTGTCACCATCGGAAAAGTTCTTAGTAAATCAGCATTTATTAAAACTTCGTAACGTCAAAATTTATAATATGAAAGAGATGTCATTTTTAGTTTACAGTGCGTGCATGGCCAACTTTATCAAAATTTAAAAAACTGTTTAATCTCCTTTATTTTACACAAAAACATCATAACACTATACATAGCTGAATAGATAATTAAAAGTTTTATTTAACTTAAAAACAATATATTCAATTTAGAAACTACCATCTTTATGTTTTTTTGAGACAATGATGTATCGTGAAAGATAGATTTGTTTTGGACTTCCATTGTCATTATTTATTAATCTTTATGTCATGTGTGGCAAATGTGATGCACGACTATTTTTGGTGTAACATCATATAACAATTTATAAAAATAAATACAACTTTTATATTTACATTTTCATGGAACTCATCAAATTACTCATACAGAAGGGGGTCCATTTATAATCAATTTTCCTGTCCTTGGAACAACATTCCGAGATCGTTTCGTATTTGTTCACAAAAATGGAATTCACCGAGGAAACAAGTTCTTTCAGATGACCCCAAAACAAGAAATTCAAAGGATTTAGGTCTGGTCCAACGATTACCAAAATCATCAGACAATAACGACGCACTACGTTGCAAAAATGTGGTGTGCATCATCGTGCATACATTCTTAAAATTAGAAAGTGTATTGAAACTCGAGGTGGTTATTTTGAACATCTGATAAAATAAGCAAGTAGAACAAAACTTATTCCATATTTTTGTCAAGAGAAATACTTCAATTTTTTTTTATTTTTCCATTTTTCTGTTCCTGTTAAGCTACGATCAATCCTAACAAATGTTTTTCGATCCGGTAAATCTCGATTACATTGTGCTTGATCATGCATAAATTAAATACGTGTTAGCAACTCCATATTAAATTCTTAAGTTTAGTGGGCTCATTTAGCATTCCATTATTACATTTTCTGAAAGATTTTGTAATTTTAGTGCGAATTGCAATAAATTCTAATTTTCTGATGCCTCTAAAGCCATTAAGATAATTTGAGAACATCGACTCGCGGAAGCCCCTGCGTAACGTCACCATCTCCTATAGCAAGTCGGGCCGCGCTTGCTGCCGCGGTTACTTTCTTGTTTACGACTAAGAAGACAGGTGGCCATGTACATCGCCCTTTCTCCGTTGCTAGGTAACGGAGTTGACATCGACAGGAGGGAACAAAATAATTTTTAATAATTTCTTTATAAAATAGTGTTAGAGAACTCGTATGGAATGGCATTTTCTACTTGTGAATAAATATTTGAAGAGTAATAATAATAAGCTTCTGCTTTAACTGAACAAAGAAACAGTAAGCGCATCTACCTTTTAGATGCACAGATAGACCGTTGCACAAGTTCAAAGCGGACGAGCTGTGAGAGGTAATGACGTCATCGCCTCGCGAGCGTTTTAATTGATTTTGATTTCCTTTGTTTCAAAAACTACTAAATTGATTGACTTTAAATTTTCAGGGCTGGCCATACCTAATGAATGCTTCACAAAAATTAGGTAAATAATGTAATTTGAGGTTTGACCTGACTTGTATTGTATGTACGAATTTGATTATCTCGAAAATGGTTGATTCTTTTGAAATAAATGAAAAGTGCCTTTCTTAGAGGGAAATGCCCAAAGAATAAAAAAAAGTATTTTTTAGTTTTCCAAAAATTACACCTATCAAAATCTTGCCCCTACGAGAACTGTACCAAGTCCGTTCCTAGCTTTCCTGGCTATGTACAAGAATGATTCTAGTATTTCTAGAGTTTATTAGTAGGCTGACGAAATATTGCCCTATACTTATCGGACACCCTGTATATAGCTAGAGTTAAATGAATTGACTTAAACTTACCTTTTTTGAAAAAAGGGCCGTTCGAGTTTTAATCTATGTTAGAAGAACACTATTGATCAAGGCTTTCAAAACTTCTGGCAACAATCCATCCCAGTAATAAATGAGAATGAATAAAGAAAATGTTTGCGGTGTATAAGAACGCATAACTGTCTATACAGTGTTGCATGCCGTATCGTACCCATTTTCTTAAATTTAATAGTGCTTTATCACCGAAACAACTAGGATTCGCCCACCATACTTTATGTGTATTTATTGGTCGACAAGGACTTCTAATATTTTCATCCAATAGGGCTTGGACTGAAAAACGTAGGGCTGGATTTAGATTACAATTATAAGGGAATGATATATCTAACCAAATCTAGGTTATAATTGTGTCAAATGGTATTTACTGACACCCAACAAGTATTAAACTTTACCGCTAAGCAGTACGCCTTTAGATGCAAAGCACACCTTAATGATAATAATTCTTGCTCGCACGGTAATTGTCCCCGCGTTTTAACTTAAAGAGGATTGAGGTTAAGAATTTTAAATGCAACCCTATGATGGTGGTACATGATTTTAGAGGACTTTTAAAAATAAACATTTTACCGCAAACTGGAGACACGCATCTTAACTAAACTAAAAATCTTGAAGAAAATTAAATACCTATTTCCACTATTAGTTTAAAAGTTGTTTAAAATAAAATTATCACCATGAACTTCAGACAGTAATAAATTTAATTTGTGTACTCATTTCGCACACAACTAATACTTGTTTAAAAATGTGTGGGCAAAAATGAATTATCAACAGGGTTGTTTCCAGAGAAGGTGTGTTACCTTCGCCGTTAGATGGTAGATGTAAAATGAATTAATCCCTACTATTTATAGGTCCATAAACTATAAAGAGCACTTTATTTTGATTTAAAAAAACAGCTTGCCAACGTTTGGTTATATAAAATTAGACATAGTTACAATAGTAACGATTCGGGAAATCAGAGTACTAAGTACTTTACATAAATGCTGCTGCAAGTGTCAGTATTATGATGAAAGACCTTGTAAAACAATTAATCAAATTAAAATACAGGCTTAAAGATTTTAAGCAGAATTATGATTTTCAATATTCTAATGGCAAGAAATGTAATTGAGTTAATTTTGGTATCCACTTTAATTTCGTATGTGCATCACAATCTATCGGGAGTATTACAAATGCAATGACATGTACAATGAGTCTGTTACATGAATAGTTAATTAATTCTTGCTCGCTGTTCTTTACCTCTGTACGACAGGAATGTTTAAAGTCATTGTTTGTATTGTTTTTTTATTTTTATTATTAATTTATTATTGGTCACTGCGTAGAATTGTGACACTAAGGGAATACGTAATCGCCGGCGACATGATTTCTTGATATGTAAATCATAGTTTGTTAGTTTTCTATGGGCATTTGCTAACAGGATGTTAATATCGATATGTGTGTATTTATACAGGGTGTTTACTAAACAAACAGCAAGTGCGATTCTTTTGATAATTTTAAAAATATTTTGTTCTTTAATGAATAACTGCTTTGTTTCGAATGTACAGGGCGATAGAGGATTATTATAGCCTCGGACAAAGATGCGAGGACGAGAATATGGTTTTCCTACGAGGTGCACATAGGTACCATTTTTTTCTGCGATTGAAAATAAAATAGAAATTGCAAGATTGTATGTATGTATGATATGAATAAACAGAATTCTGTACGGGAATATTCCTGGGATTCTAATCTTCTAGTATTGTTATATGTTATCAAGAGATACCAAACCAAGAAAATTTGTTAATAGAGAAAATTCTGAAGTTAGACAATTATAAACAATTCACCACTTTCTTTGAACGCGTCCAGTAATGCATACACAATTATAAAATAGTTTCTAGTAACATACTGATACACACCAAAATCGAATTTGAAGTTTACCAACGTCTTTAATCTACTTTTACCGACATTTCAAAAGCAATCACCCAGATATTAGCATGCTACTAATGAAAATAATGGATCAATTAAAAGGATTTCCTTCTGGATCTCTCTCACTCTTTCAAGTCATGCATTGCCTTTAACTTCTATTATGATGAGTTTGATGAGACATGTGTGCGAGGAAAGTGATCCCTTATGGTCTGAAATTTTTGGAGGTTACATGCCTTAGGGAACATGACCTTAGTAACGTCGTTCCAGGGAGTGATAACGTTCTCCAGTCTTTATATGATAAGGATAAGGCACAATCCCTGTAGTCGTCGGGACTTAAATATATAGTCCGCAGCACGAGCAAAATCATGCGAATAAAAAAATTGCAATATTGCCGATTTGACTAGCACACATTTTAATATAGAGCATTTAAATATTCATATTACATTAGGTAGGTTTATAATAATTATTAGATTGTGCAAGGGTATTGAAATATAGGTATACTACAAAATTATTTAAATTTTGTTTAAATCAATCTTAATAAATTATAATTTAATCTAATTATCAAAATCTGGCAACATGTCAACGCGACGAGCTTGGCAGTGGACCATAAAAAGTAATTTAATTGCGACAGGTTCAACAAAACCAAAAAATATTTGACGTGAAGGCGTGTGCTGATTGTTCTTCATTAGGGTAGCTTTTTAAATGCCATTTTTAAGATGATTATGTACACGCGTTACGCGTTGTAATTGTTTTCATGTATATACATTTAGGAACGTCTCAGGCGAGCTGTTGCGTTTAGTTTATTTTATTTCATATACCTATGTAATTCTGTATTTTCTTTTAATGAAACCTAAATTTATACTAAATCAATCATATTCAGGAAAGTTAAACGCACGCTTATAACACGCTGCTATATTTTCTGTGACGCTGCTTAAAATTCCATATTTATGGTTTTTATTCCTCTTTCTCTTCACACGTCATAGTGCTAGCCTCGTGCAGCGGACTATAATATACATCAAACTATGTACATATATGACTCACGATAGAAAAAATTATGTCAAAAATTGTTTATAACATCCAGAAAGATTAAACAGAAACTGTAAATATTCTTCAAAGTATTCAAACAAGTTTCTTTTTAGACGCATATTTCAGAACAAGTCAAAAACAAATTTGTTTATAAATTGACTGTCCCCAAACCTAAATTTTTAAAAAAAGGAAAAATTCCACAGTCTTAATTCTTCATAATCTTACGTCTTTAGCAGCACGAACATTTAGAAACCCGAAACCTTCCTTTCACAGAACTAACTTAAACAGAATGATTTTATCTAATAATATTTAAACGGTATGTCAAGGTTGTTTATTGGCAAGTTTTACACTTTTTATGCAGGCAACAGGTTCGTATTATTGTATAGTCGCGCCAATAACGTCACGACAAGCGTTCTCGGGGTTTTCTCGTTTACGTTGATATTCTGTGTTTACGTAGAATAATAAAATGCATTTTTCTAAGTTTTAAATGGCGAGCAAAGTAATTTTTTGCTTATTTTAAGAAACCGTCGCGGGTTAATACAAAGCTTAGCTCATATGACAGTAGATTTTATTTCAAAAAATCTTAAGGTGAGTCCAGACTTGGGATAAAAACTCGTGTTGTGACACCGTCGCGAACCTCGTCGCGTTTACCGCGTGTCATCAGTCCGTTCCATGTCTTATCAGTTTTGTGGCGTCGTATTAAAGAGATGCCACGCACCTTGGTTCGCCAAGTCTGGACGGAACCGCGTATCATCGGAGCGGTTTCATTTATAAATGTATGTTGGCTAGTTTAATTAAAATGAGCGGACCCGTATATAAGTTCGTGCGTCAGGAAAATATTTGCGACGCGATTACAACATGGGATTTTCTCACAAGGCTGGACGCATCTTAAGACAACGATATTTTGTAGAATAAGACGAGTTACTGAAATTCGCCCTAGATCAACCACATCTGTGAAAAATGGCATAGATATTTTAAGTCAATAGAAAAAATGAAATGAATATTTAAAACAAAATGTCAGTCTGTTGGACAGAAATCCAGTAAATCAAGAAAGCTGAACGGGAATGACATAGGGCCATTTTTACTAGAAGCATTGCGGAAACTTGTCGGCGAGATGAAGATGGCAATATGACAGTAAAGGACATTCAAGATAAGCATCGATGATTATTCTAAAATACACAAAACAAACACTAGCAGTACATTCACTATTACAAACGACAGCAAACTAGATTACTTGACAATTTTTGGGACTACTAACTAAAAATTGTCCTTCCCCGGAATTTTTCTTAAAATATTACAATGAAACCTGGCAAAATCAAGTTGAAGAAACTAATTATATTGGGAAAGTACCGAAAAGTATCGCGACTGATGTTATAATGACTGTATGGGGGAGCTTAAAGCATCCTGATTGCGAATTCAACAACCAAAATTTTCCACCACGTATAGATTTTGAGTTATAGAATGTATCAGATATTTTTATTTTACACAAACATTTGTATATAACATTTATACCATAAGTTCAAACTAAGAAACAAAACACAAACAAAGGATTTATTTACAAAAATACACACGAAAATACATTTCTAATAAGTCTTTTGTACATAACTTTTTTAGAAATGGTAAGTTTCGTTTATATTCTTGACCGCTTTCTCTCATAAGAAACCAACAATAATCTCCTAGCATTGCTGGATCTGCCTTGGTAGCGTTGCTCCATTGTTAGTATGTCCTGGTGGAACCTTTCTCCATGCTCGTCACTAACCGTACCCAAATTTTCTGGGAAAAAATTTAAATCTGCGTTCAAGAAGTGTATTTTAAGAGACATGCGGCAGCCCATTTCGCAGTAGCTTTCAAGTATTTCGTCTACAAGCTTTTCGTAGTTTTCTACTTTTTTGTTTCCTAAAAACTCCGAAACAATTATTTTAAAAGAACTCCACGCAGCTAATTCCACATCACTTAATTTTTGATCAAACTGTTGATCCCTTAGTATTTTTCTAATTTGTGGTTCAACAAATATTCCTTCCTTAAGCTTAGCATCACTTAGTTTAGGAAAAATTTGTTTAAGGTATTTAAACGCATCTCGTTTTTTATCTAATGCTTTAACGAAATTTTTCATCAATCCCAGTTTAATGTGTAAAGGAGGTAACAGAACTTTTTTGGGGTCAACAAGAGGTATACTCTTTACGTTAGCTTACCCTGGAATATATTGATCTCTTGGAAGCCATTATTTTACTTGGTAATGGCTCTGTGTTGCTCTACTTTCCCAAGGACAACGATAACAGCAATACTTCGCAAATCCACCCTAAAGTCCTAGTAATAGTCCTATGACTTTTAGGTCACCACATATTTGCCATTTATACGTATGATAGCTTATTGCATTTAGAATAAGTGACATATTTTCGTATGTTTCCTTTATGTCAACTGCATTTGCAAGAGGAATAGAGGGTCTTTTGTTGCCATTATGGAGCAGAACTGCTCTTAAACTTATTCTAGAAGAATCTATAAACAAGCGCCATTCATCCGGGTTATGTGCAGAACCCAAGTTTTCCATAACACTATTTGGATTAACATAAACACACACTTTATATCATGCATAGTAAAAAACGAGGATAGCTCCTCAGTGGCTAGTAAATTCCATTTTTATAATCTAGAACCTAATACTTCAGCGTGCTCTTTGGAAAAGTGGAGATCCCGAACTAGATCATTTAATGCAGCTTGGTCGATTAAATGGGGTGCATTTCCTTCACTTTCAGGAAAATTAGAATCGTCCTTGTCTGATACGTTATCGGGTTCTCCCTTATTATCATACATTTCTAAATCTTCCTTCCAAGTTGCCGGGGGCGCTGGAACCGGTAAACCTTTTCCATAAAGAACCGGTTTAACAGTTACAGTCATTAAAATGATTTGTTGGTTCTCGCCAAATTATTGGAACTGCAAAAGTGTTTCCTATTTAACCAGTTACTTAGATTTGCTGCACAGGTTTGACAACATATGCCGGAAGCACAGTCCCGATCTTGATCGCCAACAATACATCCAAAATACTTATGATAAGCTACTTTGGTCATTTTGCTAATTATTGTCCTTTTCTGCGATTTAGGGGTAAACTGACCACATATATAGCAAAAGCTATCCGCGGGGTTAATACAACCGCGTTTCTGTAGGTACTTTAGACATTTTTGTACTGTCGCGTACGTCGGTTCACAGATATGATACTACGTTTACAGGCGTCATCTAACTTTATTCGACACAAAAATAACACTAATATAAGGCTCTTACTATTGGCTTGCTCGCGCACTTCGCTTCCTATCTAATAATGACGTGCTTAACTAATACTGATGATCCGACGGCCGGCTAGCTGCTTTTATAGCTGTTCGGTACTTCTGGAATTTTCTAGAAATATCGGGTATCGGAAGTTCGAGAAGCGACGGTATAATTTTCGTATTCAGGAGTAGATTCGGCTACGGGCAGAGTGAAATTTGGATTGGGTTTAAATAGGTACTTCCGTTATATTAAGCCCTGGAGGGTTAAGACTTCGTGGTTGAGGTTTCATCCCTAGACACCCCACGCGGTGTTGCCAGATTGTGAACAATTTCCCTATCTTACTAAAAATGTAAATTTGGCAACGTCGCGCTCCGGTATATTACAAATTACTTTTTAATAGAATGTGATTAAGATATTCATTAATATTTGCTGAAAAAACCATAACTCAAAAATCTTTCGTGTTAGGAAGTTTTTACCATTATTTTCGCATTTAGAGAGCAAAAATTAACAAAAAAACTGCCTTTTACATTACAGTTGCAAATTGGCTGTAAACTAGTGCAATAGGAAAGGAACCCTAGTCACCTAGGAAAGTATCCGTGCAGCAGAAAGATACTTACATAGATGCCTTAACAAAAAAATGGCACGACTGTGACAGCATCGTAAATCTCTAAATTGTTGACTTTCTTTTGATAGACACAGACTCGTGTGTCTAGCTATAGTTGGGGTGACTTTTCTTCTGAGGCACCGGTTGAGTTGGTTGTTCTTGAATTGGTGGACCAAATATGCCCGACTGGCTAATTCAAGGTACAAGAAGTAGTTCATTCTCTCAGTGATTAATATTTTTAAAAGGTAGAATGGACTACTTCTTGTACCGTTAATATTAAAGTTAGAACAAAACTGACGAAACTTCCTCACAGCAACTTTTAATACGCTCAAAGTTTACATTATAATTTTTTTTTCGACGTTTTGTTTCCAAAAGCAATGAACAACAACTCAATGATTCATTAAATAAAACTGAATGATTTGCTTGACACACATCATTTGCTTGCAAATGATCTATTTAGGTATATTAAACTTTCTGCAAGTTCTGGCTATAATTTGATCACATTGTCCATGTGCCTTGTAGCCTAGCTGTTAAGGCGACGGTTTCGGAAACACAGGGACTAGTGTAGCGCGGGTTCCATTTCAGGGCCCGGCAAAACGGTTCGACTCGGTTTGGACTTGAGTGGTTCGACAAGGCGTTACGGTCTGACGTCGTGCAAAATAAAGGAAGAGTAAAAAATGTATCGGCATCCAAAACCCCCCACCCACGCCGGATGAAATCGAATGTCTCGTGGGGTGAGGGCAGTGTTGCCAGGTTGAAAATACGGAAAGCGGTAGGCACGACATGAAAAAAGCGGTAGATTTGAAAATAAAACTCTCCTCCCTTTGGGCTAAAAATACGCTAAAAATGTTTAGTTATAAGTTCAACGGTACATAAAATATATAAATAAAAAGCAAATTAAAATGAACACAAAACACTATATAGGTTTAACAAAATATTTTAATAGTTATATATGTTTATATACACATTTTTTGACGAAGTAGAGATCCAGATAAATATCGAGATCCACCATAAATCGAACTGATTTCAAATAATTTGTAAATGTAAACAAAACGACTATAAAGCCATAAGCACATTAAATAATCAGAGAATCATAATTTTTGCAAGCAGGCAACCACTATGTAGTTCTTTCGTTCGTCTCGAATTAGGGGATTTACCGATTTACCCTACCGAAGCAAACACAATCGCACAAATCCGTTGCTACCGTGGCGTGGGCGTCCTGTCGATGTCGAGTACCGCGCTACCAACTGCAATAGTAATGTCGTCTCAATATCGACAATCGCCATTCGTTTTGTTATAGTTTCAAAGTAATAATGAAATTATTTCAAATAGTTTTTTCGAGATTGAGAATTAAAGTTAACGTTCCTCTACAATATTATTTGTGTGAGGAAATACATTTAATCATGTCGTATAATATTTAGCGGTAGAAAATTATATCAAAAACGGTAGCACGGTAGCTCATACATCAAAACGGTAGATCTACCGCTAAAACGGTAGACCTGGCAACACTGGGTGAGGGTGAAGTTACGCAGTCGCCAGTCCGTAGATCACAACTGGCAACTTAAGGCACTTGGGCTTAACCTGTGTCACTAAACAAATGATCCCGGCAGCCGAACGGAGCCGAATGCAGTCACTCGCGTCTACAGACAGGAATATCAGTTTGGCTTCCTGGCTTCCTGGCTTCCGCATGCGCACATAATGCTGTAACTAATAATTATAGACTTTATTGGTTAAACAGGCGCTAACATGGCATCTAATCCACCTTTTTGGTTGCAATTCGGTATATGGTAGATATAAAAAAATTGTAATAATTATAGACTTATATTGGTTAAACAGCGCTAACACGGCATCTAATCCACCTTTTTTGTTTCAATTCGCCTTTTTCAAGTTCACCGGCCAATTATTTACCAGCCCTTTTTGAGTGGATCTACTTAAAAAAAAAATAAAAGAGATAAAAAAAACTAAAAAAAAAGTCATAAAGAAAAAGTGCCCGGAACGGGAATCGATCCCGGGACCTATGGCACCAAACCCAGATGCTATATCCACAGCTCCACTGAATTGCTTACAGACTTTGGTTAATCTAGTAACCGTAGAATAAAAGCCAGCGTATCGAGCTAAATGCTTCCGAGGCTGTTACGCATGCGCATGCGGAAGCCAGGAAGCCAGGAAGCCAAACTGATATTCCTGTCTGTAGACGCGAGTGACTGCATTCGGCTCCGTTCGGCTGCCGGGATCATTTGTTTAGTGACACAGGTTAAGCCCAAGTCTTGAAGGGTACAGGCCAGCATGGTAGTCGTGACTGAGGACCGTGGTTCGGAGCCCATGTTAAGCAGTAGGTCCCCCAGGGAATAGCCCTGGCAGCAAACGAAGAGGTGAAAATCCAAAAAAATTATAGGTACATGTAGAAAAAAGATAATTCGAAAATATTGCAAATTCGACCGAGATAATTTACGGTTATACTGGGTGTTTCATAATTGAATGCTGATCCTTGAGAGTCTTAATCCTTGGCGATTTTAAGACAGAAAGTTAATATAAACATAGGCCCGCCACCGATTTATTTTTGAGATACAGGGTGTTCAAATTTTCAAGCGGAACAAAAAATATGTACGCCACTGCCGGTTTTCTTTTGATAAAACAGTTATTTAGACAGTTTAATTTATAACGCAACGTGCCTCTTGACAATTTTTTGATTTCGGCTTCGTTTAGAAGATAAATGCAATTTTATCATAAATATGGGCATAGCGATATGCAAATAAATGTAATTTATTTCTTACCGGGATATTATTAGCTTATATCGCCTTGGTTACGCGACCAATAAAGAGGGGTCATAACTTTCTTGGGATATTTTTGAAAAGTAGAAAGGATTTAAACCACTTCTTTAATATAAAATCAAGGGATTGACAACAAAATAAATGTCAAACATATGTCAACAAAATCCTATGACTGCCAATGCAAATACGTATACCGGAAAGAAAAATTTTACACACTTATTCCATTTTGAAAATTAACAAAATGTTATTAAATTCGGTTAGAAATAAAATTATCTATGTACCGCCGGAATTAGTCTTAATTAACGAGGGCAAAATTTCTGGCCCAAGGCACAGCAATTGCCCTTATAATTCCCTTGATACATAAATAATTATTATGCTTTTAATCGAAAACCTTTAATCACACGATGAAAAGTCTGGAGACCATTTTTACTAAAAAGTGATAAAACGCAATTTTGAAAATAATATTTATTTTGAAGAAAAACAATGACATATCATTTTTTTTTCGTAAAAAATATCAAAATACATGTTAGCGCGGAAGCTGATGTGTTTTTATGCCTACTTAGTAGTACTTAGTACATATTAAAATTCAAAATAAAATTTTAAGCGGTCTCAAAAATATTAAGAAAAACCCGCACTTTTGTTTTTTAATTTTCAACGCTTTGTCTTAAAGCGCCTGCGGAACTATATTCTTGTGTTAAAATCCCAAGGATTAAGGCCTTCGAGGGCAAGCATTCAATTATGAAACCCCCTGTATAGTAACAATGACTTAATTTTGTAAATACATATTTGGGTGTAGGTACTTATAACTTAATGCAAGGTTCTTTTTTTGTTCAGAAAACATAAAAAAATTATGTGAATTTAGAGCGGTATGTTTCTCTCAGAGCCACAAAGTATCACTTAATTGATTTTTACTCCATCAAACTCGCTAAACACTAGGGAATCACTGCCGTCGAAACTTTCGTCACAGTTTGCTTCGTTATGTTGGGACATTATTAAATTGTGTAAAAATAACGAAAACGTTAGTGGTAGCATTTATTTTACACTTGTCCAACTCTAATTATTAGACGTTTCATTATATTGTACAATATGTTAATTTAATACGCGGAATAATATAATAACATGTCTGTTATAAAAAATTACGCATATGGAATACTTTGTAAGATACTACGTAGTTTTAAACAGGAATATAATATTAAGCGTTATTGGTTTAATTATTTTTTACAAATAAATACTTAATTATAAGTGCTAAAAGCAACTCGGCATTCATTATTTTATTATAATCAAGTTATATAGAATTTAAACTTGAATATAATATAATAAACAATATAAGCATAGGGGTAGATTAGGGCAATAAATTGAAATAAATTTATTGTGGAAACATGACAAGGTACAAAAAAATAAAATTAATCCCTTACCATAATTTTCTTAAGCTAAGTTAATGTAATAAAATATAAATATTTAGGGTGTTTCAGAAGTACGGTACGTAACTTAATAGGGTGATTCCTTATGATATTCTAAGAAAAAAAGTTTATATGAACATGTGTCCGCAGCTGCCCCGTTTTTGATATAAATACCGGGTGCGAAAGTTTAAAAAAAAAATCGTTTTTTTGTAATTTTTTTAAATATCCTTTTTCCAATATTATTGAAATTCGGTACCGTATTCATAATGATAAGGGGCTTAATGGGCCCTAACTAGATTAAATTTATTAAGTACAGTGGCGTCCCTTAACGAATATTATTGACAAAAAAATGTACGCCACTGACCTTTTTCTAATTTTGATATTTTTTTTCGGATTTACCAACTAATAATACAACTTGTTTTCGAATCTTGCCTCGTTTTCGAAAGAAAAAATAACAACCACTTTATTGCATGTACAAAAAAATACGTATGTATTTCAAAGTTAATTAAAATATCAGGTAATGGTACGTTTTGATGTCTAATTTTACTGTTTGTCAATAACAAGTCAAGAATGAATAACTATACTAACGCCAAAATGGCCCAGATACATTTCAATTATGGCCTAGCAAGTGGCAATGCTGAAAAAGCTCGGCGAATTTATCAGGAACGTTGTCCAAACAGAATACTGCGATGTGCCAAAATATTTAGATACTCCATGCAAGATTGAGTGAGACTGAGAGTTTTAAACATAGTACTGAACTTCCTGGCAGACCTGCAGCAGTAACCACGCATGAGTTAGAAGAGGTTATACTTCGAGAGATTGAAGATGATCCTTCAACTAGTGCCAGGAAGGTAGCAGTGCAACTTCAAACAAGTGCATCAACTGTTTGGAGGGTTTTGCATCTTTATCAACTATACCCATACCATATTTAACGTGTGCAAGCTCTGCTTTCCCGTGATTTTCAGTCAAGGTTTGATTTTAGTAGGTGGTTGCTGCATACTAGTGCATACAGTAGCACATACCAACAATTCTTTACCGAACATTTCATTTTCAAGAGAAGCCATTATGAATTTTTATAACGAACATCTTTGGGCGGACGCTAATAATCCTCGTAAAATTAGAGAAGGTCGTGTTCAGCAACAATTTTCGGTGAATGTATGGGCAGGGATCATTGGCGACAATCTAATAGAACCATACTTTTTACCACCTCGATTGAATGGAAACTTCAACTTTTCCTGGGAATAACTTCTCGTGGGTCTCAGGGCCTCCTCTCATAATATGCTCACAATAACGTATGTCCTAAAAGTTTTGGCACAAAATTCATTGGCTTTAATTATAACAAAAACAAAATAATATCAAGTTGCCTTTGGAAACAGAAGTTTGTTAACATTGTGTACTGTCAGTTGAGATTTATTTATTTCAAAGTTTTCGCTTTAAGATGTCGTATAAATTAGAAATAAGAAAAAGTATCTATAAGTTGGTTGGGCGGGTACCCTAAGCTGAAATCCTTCGAATATTCTAGAATGAAAACATTTCAAGCAGAACCATTTATAGAATAGCAGAGTACGAGCAGGGAATACCATGTCTGAATCTCCCAAAAAGTTGAAGACCACGTACATTTACTGCACAGAGGTCAGAGAGATTGGTGAGAAGAGCAAAAAACCAGGTTGGAATGTCAACGAGGAGACTGGCTCGTCAATTCAGATCTTCTAAAAGTACGATATCGTTGGAATTAAGGAGGAATGGACTTAAATATCGAAAGAGACGTAAGTGCCCCAAATACTCTCAAGCGCAACTGCTTCGTATACCAAGATGCTGTCGTCAACTGAGGCGGGTACACTTTGCCGATGAAAAAATCATTATTTTAGATGATGAAAAGTATTTTACTTTGAGTAATTCTGAAATGAAGGGAAACGATGGATTTTATACGGACAACGTAGAGGAATGCCCTGACAATGTTAGATATAAACATAAAGCGAAATTTGCAGATAAAATCCTTGTCTGGTGCGCAATTTCTATCCCGACCTTTTGTGGGAAGAGTGAGGGGTGAAGCTTTGAATAGTCATAGCTATATTGATAATTGCTTGTCCAAATTACTTCAGTTTGTCCACGAACATCATGCTAATGACGATATCATGTTTTGGCCAGACCTAGCGTCATGCCATTACTCAAGAGATACTCAAAACTGGCTTTGACAACACCAAATACCTTTTGTTCTCAAAAACGATAATCCTCCAAACTTGCCGCAGGCTCGCCCAATAGAGGATTTTTGGGCTTTACTGTCTAGGAAGGTTTATCATGGAGGCTGGGAAGCCCAAGATGAAGAACAATTAAGACGGCGAATTTACGAAGAACTAAAAGAAATTGATCTGAATTCCGTCCAGGGCCTCATGAGAGACATTCGAAGAAATTTGCGTCTGGTAGATATGGGCCACTCCACATAATTCGATAGTATAGTTTAGTTAAGTATTAAGTTGTATTTTTATGATATTTTATTTTATTTTAGTGTTCAAACAAATTTCTTCATTAAAAAAAAATCCGATAAATATTTTGTGCCAAAACTTTTAGGACATACGTTATTTGAGTGTTTTATTGTATTACACTGGGAATTGTTGCTGGGTGTTAGGTCCATTAAGAATAGATATATTTGTTCTGTGTTGTTGCCATGTCACATTTAGCACCTTTCTCCAGCAGAACATTTCGGTTGCCACAATATTCTTCCTCTCTTTATGTCCCAGTGTCAATCAGACTCTGCAGACCCACATCCGTATGTCAGAACTACAAAGCCTAAATAATTTATAAATCTTACTTTTAGTTGTTTGGACCTGAACTAACCAAAACTAAATCATTTTTCCATCCATATATTGATACAATTATGAATTTCGAAACATGTTAAATTATCATGACCTTTTTAACACTGTGCTGAGATAAAGATATCGATATAATATCGAATAATAATACCTACTCTAGCAACATTGACTGTTCGTTTAGGTTGGTTCGTGAAACCTAAGATTCATAGGATTTGTAATATTAAAAATTCTACACTAAACTATATTGTTTCCGTTTAATTGGATATTCGGGCATTTATAAGCAAAACTAATCAAGCGATAAAAATACTAAAAAGAGGACCTCTATCATTACGTTTGCCTTTAATGGTTCGTTAATAAAGCTAGAAAATAAAACCGTAGGTACTACCATTAAAGAGTTTAATTATTTTTATTATGACCGCGCCTACAGCTAAATGCTTTCAACATTTAAAAGTGTACTACAAGTACCGTAATCGGTTCTTGCATATGACTAGAATAAAACTAGGGACAATAGAAAAAATGTATGTAGTACATTATACCTACATTTACGAATAACTATGTTTATTACACGAGCTTCATGCAACTCATTATCGTTTTATCTTCGTTTGGGTATTATGAGAACATAGTTTTTAATTAATTAGCCTACATAATATGCTTAACATGTTTGTTTTTCAAAAAAGGATATTATACTATGCAGGGTATTTTTTAATAAGTGTCCGATATTTCACAGGACAACCTTAATTATTTCTAAGATAAAAAGGATAAAAAGTTCATATAAAGATGTGGTCAAAGTGGTTTCGTTTTCAAGACAAAGGGGTGTTAAAATATTATTTAAATTTAAATTTTTTAGATCTGCCTACAAAATTGCATGACACGTTTTGCCATTATATTATTTAATAACAACTTATTAATGTCAAAAAATGTTATATGGAGGCAAGTGTGAAAGTGAACATGTCGATTACCAGTGCACGATATTGATAGTCGGGTCCAGTCATCGACATCTTAAATTAGTTGTTCCGACAATGAAACAACATTGATGTTTGGCGCAAAAGTAATTTATGCTCGTTATTACTTAGGTACGTAGGTAGTAGGTACACTAGTAATTATGATTTTAGTAGCAATAGACAATAATCCATGATATTAAATACTAAAATATATTTTACAATATTCGTTGTTACAGCAAATTATATGATAGTGTATTATGTTCAATTACGAAATGAACAAAATATTCTGTACTTTTCGCATTATTCGTCTTAGAATCATATTATGTAGTTCATTTTGTTAAAGTACTGTCATGTCCATTACTGGGATATAGGATTTAGTTCAGAGTAATTATTAACTTTATGCAATAAAAATAATTTAGGTATTTCTTCAGAACGGCATCGATGTAGTATTTTCCATACTATCCTAGATAATAGGTTTTAATCAAGCACTGATTTTGCAATGCAATGCGATAATGAGATACTCGAATTGTGATTTACTCTTTGGATCAAACCTTATTAGAAAAATTCAAAAATTGTTTATTTCACCTGAATAAAACATTGAGGAGTAATCTAAATATAACATAAATTCTTAAAGAAATGCAATCAAATATGTATCACTTTTGATATTACCGTAAACTACCTTAACTTGCAATATTCTTACCAAAAAATAAATTACCGGTAATTTGCCATCACTAACCGTGAATTATATAAGTAATGTTTTATCGTTATCAAGATTCTTTGCTGCTCGTTGCAGTCAAACCGCTGCCGCGCCGTACATTTTCACCGATATTACAGTTACTGTAGGTTCTAATCTTTCAGATACACACAAACACATCCTATGTTATTAGATTCTATATTTATATTTTATAACAATATGTACGGCAAGTGCATAACGCTTCCGTCTTCCGCTATATTATGATATACGACATACATATGGTCACCAGTGGCGTACACAAATAAAAATATTCTATGAAATTATGATGTAGTAGGTACCTTTATCAGATTCTAGCATATATTTGTAATGTAACACTGGTACTCTCAATCCGATGGAAATTTCTTCTGGAGCAGAATTATGACCTGCAGAAAAGTTGCATCATCCTAAACCATATTCACTACTAAAACTTTAAATATCTGTATTAAATGGTAATGAAGTGGGGTTCTGTATAACGATTTCATTGTCCCCCGGTATGTGCAACAAAGTTATTTCTTAAAATATGGACAATCGCATGGACATTGAACAGCTACAAATTATTCGTAATAATTGTACTTGCATTTTAATTTAATTTTATGTAGAGGTAGATATTTTTCATTTGCATTGAGATCAGAGAAATAATTTTTTTTTAATTTTGGAAATTATTTATTTATTTCAATATTTAATACAATTTTTATAACATATATGAGGAGCAACCACGCAAAACTTGATAAGTCCCTTATAGTCAAGTATGAGTAAATAATTTTTTTCTATACATTGTAAAATACCAAATTTTTTCTTTTTAAATTTCAAACTATGAGACTTTGCTGTGCATTTCTTTCGTCCAATCCGCTTTCAATTAAATTTAAAAACACCATTTAAAAAGGTATTTGTTTTGCAATTACCAACTTTTGCGTGGTGCTATGGTTTTATCAAGTTTTGATTAAATTGTATTTATTTAATATAATGTTACAAAAATCTTAGAGAGAGACAAAAATTTAAAAGAACTGTAACAACAATTAAAATATGAAAACCTTTTCTACTAGATTTTTCTTTTTCACTTTTTTCAGACAAATATCTGATGCTTTCCGTGTAACCTTATTAAACTGCTAAATAAAAAATATATTTTAGTTCATACTCGAGAATTTGTTGTCTTTCTCGTTTTGTTACCTTCTTTAATCGCTTTCGGGAGTCACTATTGCTTTCCCCCGCTGCTATAAAGTCTCCACTATTATCATCCATAACAATAATATTCTTTGCTACCACAAAAAACACGCAATTTTGCTATCAGAAACAAATGCTTGCGAATTAGGTTACGGCAAGTTGCCATCGTCCCTTGCAGCGCTCTATGGACTTCAGATCAAAACGTAGCCAAAAATCAGTAGCAGAATATTGTAATGCGATCTTTCTTAAAAAACATTTTATTTCAGCCATTCGATAATACATGGCGCACATTGTTACAATAATGAAAATATATTGTAATGAATGTAATGATCAATGCGTACTTATTAACTTCTGCCTGAATTTCTTTACGATTCATAAAATATGTATAAGATTTATTAGGTTTTGTTTTTTATACGCTCATACTAGAGCTATGGTGTGGAAATATTAACGATTGCTTGAATTTCCTGACTTCGTATTTATTTTGCATGCATGGGAAGCATTAACTTTGGCTTGAATTTAGAAAGTATAGCCGATAGAGATTTGCAACTGATGACAAATCGATGTCTAACTCAAAAATCGTAAATTTGGACTTTTGCGTGGCTGCTCCTTATATATTATAATATCGTAAGATAAAAAAATAAGGCTTTAAAGTATGGCGTGGAATCAGTAACGCATATTTTGATTTACTGCTCTTGAAAGTTAACCTATGCAAAAGGTAAAAATGCGAATGCAATTTTCGGAATAGTTTATGAAAAATTTGCATAATAATTCTGAGTTCTGAAAATCCACATTTCTTTACCGAGACGCCTCTTTCTTGTAGAGATTAGATAATGTTGTAAACGCATTAGACGATGGCTGGGTTTTGAAGAACGAATCATAAGTCAATATGACAGCTAGGTGGCGAACACGCCAGGCTAAGTGCGATTTTTTTATGGTCACACATTAAAACTCGGTTTTTAAAACCATTTTCGAAAATTTAGAAGACCTACGGGATCGAATTACAAATGAATTTCAGGAGATTAACCACTTCCCCTAAATGTTCACCAATGTTTCTGAAAAAATAAGAATGATAATTCATTTAGTTTAAATTTATAATTTTTTTGCTCTGTATTTTTTTAAAATTCTGTATTATGCAATCACAATGACAATAACGGAATTATTTTAAAAATAAAAACTTCAAAAATTACCAGTTCTATTTTTTATTCACCTGTACTTTTTACCTGGGTTATCTTCCAAAAGTAATAATTCAAGGCCTGCGTGATTTATTCTAAGGCATACTTTGAGGACGTTTTGTTTTTTTATCTTACGTTAGAAATTAAAAAAGAAAAGAAGATAATGTCAACTAGAGGATACCATGAATTAAAACGAAAGGTGACTGTCGGGGAAACGTGTATCAACACGACAAAGAGAATAGGTTGGTAAATCCTGTGTGCGTGCGATTTCAATATCTGCTATTTTTGTTTGTAAATTACAAAAGGGTTATAATTTGTTTACGCAGTTATTCGCATTCAGTCACGTAGCTAATCAAAAGCGCGTCGCGACGGTTCTTGTATAACGACAATATTGCGACGCGAGCTCCCTATTGGGCGAAAGATAGGTTGGGTCGTATCGCGAGCCGGTCGAGAGAAAGATTCCAATATGACTCCATGAAGCAAGTGCTCTTACGCACGTTCCACGATTTTAAGGCCTTCTTGGGCAATTAATGGTTTCTATTTAAATAGAACTAAGCAGCTAGCGATTTCGCGTCATCTGACGTACGAAATTGAACTCCCTACCATATCGGGGCGTTTCTGTGATGTACTTTCAAGTGATAGGGAAGAAAAAATGTAAAAATCAGTTAGTAATGTGAACGTTAAGTATCGACCAGTGTCTTTGTCGTGAACCCTGGTAATATGCTATACCCTATAGGCCACGCAGTAAAAACTAATGTAACCACTAGGGGATTAACCAAGTGCGTCATCAGTGACCTTTTAAATTTGGTATAAACCTGTTTGAAAAAACTGTATGATAAACTTTATACTTCTATTTAAATTACCAAACATAGTGAGTCGGTTAGATAAATGAAAGATTCGGTTAAATGATGTAAAATCTTAAGCCATTTTCGTTTAGAAATCAAGAGTCAAAGCTCCTGAATCCGGACTGCTAGTATAAACAATAAAAGGTTAAATGACATTAAATATTTGAGACTCTCTTTCGACAAGAGGATGATGGCGTATAAATGCGAAAAAGGGCTCAAAAGACCGAACCAGCAGCTCTCGCCACTGATTAATGGACACAGTAGAAGACCATAGTAATACCTGTACTGACATACGGAATACAAACCTGGTGTACTATCAGCAAAACGCATATAAAAAAGCTGCAGATTTTTCAAAACGAAGCATTGAGGAGCTAAAGCATATACAGGTTCGTACCGCTACGAGTACCTACTACATGACGATCTTAAAATTTCGAACATAAGAGACAAAGAAGCCAACCCAAGACTATTACAGATAGACGGACGTTTCTTAGAATTATCTTATCATATTAACACTCATATACCGGGTGATGCATGACTTCGTTGAACATAGGAAATCCCATGTAAATTTTGAGGTGGCTAAATATTTTGCCGCCCCCCCCCCCCCGTACATTTGAGAGAAAAATTGTGTTATAATTTTTTAAAGAGGCCGATATAATAACCCATGTGACAAATTTTAATAAATTCTAATAATCCAATCCAAACTTATTCAACTAAATGTGATGGCAAAATTACGAAATTTTCATAGTTTAGGAAATACAGCAAACACCAGCAAATTATCATTTGGCATTGACAAAACGAAAAGTAGCGGCAGTGACAACATTTTCATTAATTATAGCTAAATGTGAGCTATTCCATTAAGGAAAAAATAACTATGATTAAGTGGTATTATACAGGAAACGGTTTAAGAGCAGTGTCTGAAATGTTTTCAGTTAAATTCCCTGATAAGCCTATTTCTTCCATTTCATTAATTAAACTCATCATTAGAAAATTTGAGTCCACTGTAATATATAACTGTAAATGCTCAACTCGGAATGCCAATAGAGCTGAAGAAAGGGATAATAGAGATCTTGATATTTTACTGCACGTGGAGGAAAATAAATTGATTAGCACGAGGTTTCTTGGGCAAGCCATAGGAGGACATCAAACCACAGTGTTGCGCACTTAAAAAAAACATAAATATTTTCCTTACAAGTATGAAAAACATCAAGAGCTACGGTAAGGTGATGAAGAACGGAGAATAGTATTTTGTTTTGAGGTAATGGACAGAGTAAATAATAATCGGGATTTTTTGAGAAATATTTGGTTTATTGATGATGATTCACCCTCAACATTTACCCTCAACAACTCGGACGCAACATCCACAAAAAATCAATTTTTTTTTGCGGGAATTGTAAGACATTACATTATTGGACCATTTGTTATGGTAGACAACCTTACAGTAGTAATCTATTTGAACTTACTACAAAATCAAATTGACATCGCACTAGAAGAAGTTGTACGCGAAAATCAGGAGATCTAGTATCAAATGGATGGCTGTCCTACCCATAATTCTCTCATGGTTAGGGAATACTTGCAAAATACTTTTAACGGAAATAGTATGGGCCCACAGCATCTAAACCTTTGGCCAGCCAGGTCTTCTGACCTTTCGCCAAACGACTTCTTTCTGTGGGGTCACCTAAACAATTTTATTTATAAAGATGTAGAATTTGAAAATCCAGACCAGCTGAAAAACTATATTCTGTTAGAATGTGACAGAATTCCTCAATATCCACTAAGTAATGTTAGAAATGAATTTTATGATCAGTTAGGATATTGTTTAGCTGTAAATGGAGGGTTGTTTGAACAATTAATTAAATAATGTTTTTGTGAAAATCTGTAGTCTTAGGTATGTTTTGTTAAATTAAGGGCTTAGTAAGAAAAACATAATGGTGTCTTTTATTTTGGATGTGTGATTGCTGGATTAGTAAAACGGAAATGTGTTTTAATGTGAAATAATCTTTATTCGTTATGTCCAGCTTTACGTCAATTTTTGACAATAGCGTCATAGAAATTATTTGCTGGTGTTTTTGCTGTATTACTTAAAATATGAAAATTTCGTAATTTTGCCATCACATTTAATTGAATGAGTTAGGATTAGCTTATTAAAATTATTATACATCTATATCTTTAAAAACTAATACAATTTTCCTCTAAAATGTACAGGCCATGTGAAGCCACCTCAAAACTTACATGGGATTTCCTATGTTCAACTAAGCCATGCATCACTTGGTATATGCTCCACAAAATAGTCGCTACACTTACCCGTTAGACTGGCGACCGTCGTAAAAGGAGAAACTGCAGCAAGTTATTTATGATACACCACAATCACAACGAAAACCATAAATAATCAATAAGCAAGAACCAATAAGAAAACAGAGAAGCAAGGTGCAACAGAAAAATCCAAGAATCAAGGCAAAGATTCAAAAAATCAACCCATCATACTATGACAGCACCACGATGAAATAAAAGAAGTAAAGGACAAGGACAGCACCACGATGAAATAAAAGAAGTAAAGGACAAGAAGTCCAACTTGAATGTTTGATATGTAAACGTATTGAGAAGTTTTTCCAAGAATTGCTTCCATCAGCTTTTAATTTCATTTAATAATAAATTTAAATAAACATGTCTAGTTATCTTAAAATTTTAATAATAATTAATATTGAATAAATTGAATGCATAAATTGAATTTCAAAACACATGTTGATACAATGATTATCATAGGTACCACCATAGTTTTATTAAACGTCACGTTAAATTACTCATGACACAAAATCGAGTACCAATCAATATTTTAAAACAGAACTGGTTTTGAATAACATTTTAAATATTATGCAAAATGCTAATCAATCACGTGTTTTTGGTATTTAGTCGTGTTTAAAATTTACAATAAATATTCAGTGTACAAAGTGAATCACTGGCTAGTAAAATACCTTATAGATTGAGGATGAGTTTTAGTACTAAGAATTTGTGAATTTTTATTAGATGGGAATTTAGCGGGTGTTGTCATAATAACATTAAATTTAAAAGTCAAATTCCTGAGGCCTGGTAAAGTGCGAGTAGGTAGGACCCCGTCTAGTACCGGTCAAGACAGAATGTAAGTGTGCCTCAAATTCCAGGTGTATTATTGTTTATTGCAACCTCGGTTAATACTTAATAAAAATGGTGTTGCCAAAGCTACCAGTTTTGTAATTACTTTTACTTACTTTTCACATCATTTACCCAAATATACTTTTTTCTCTGAGCATGTGACACATCGTTCGAAATGTGTTATTGAGAACTAAATAACCGAGTGAAAAATTATTTATATCGGCAATATTAAACAAAAGTTACCTTTATCAGCTCTAAAAAAAAAAATCATAGTTCCTGTAACGAAAAATATATTTATATTACCAAAATAATGTGCAAGATCGTAACACTAATGCAATAATATTACCAGATAATAATAAGCACAGCTGTTAAATATGTCTACCTATGTTTACGTACAATTGCCGTAAGACGAAGTCCTTCCTTGCCTTTAGCTTTTTGTTAGTATCTAAGGCTGGTTTCGCACGAACGAGAGTACACGCGCATATACGCCCGTCACCGCGGCAACAAGATTTTATTTCCGCGCGTAGACGCGCGTCGAAATGCGAATTAAAATACTGTACATTGATATTGGACAGTTCAATTGTCACGCGCGTCTCACGGCGTTTGATTTATAATTGGTAATAATTTAAACAAACTTACCTCAAAGTATCGAAGAGCTTTTCTTCTGGTGAAATGCAATATCGTATTGCGCGTTAGGTCATCTTTTATTATATTTAAAAGATACACAAAATATTTAATTGAGATTTTAATGTAAT
Source organism: Polydrusus tereticollis (assembly GCA_963920685.1). Lineage (NCBI taxonomy): Eukaryota > Metazoa > Arthropoda > Insecta > Coleoptera > Curculionidae > Polydrusus > Polydrusus tereticollis. Next base: position 69,833,155 of record OY987333.1, on the reverse strand, counting down.
TAAATAATTTGTCATCATAATCTCTAAGCTTTGGATATAAGGTAACATAAAGACTTAAAGAAAACCCTGTTTGTAAAATTAGATGAACCCAGTATTCCTTTCCCTTATTTGTCTTCGTCTTTCCATCCTTCTTCATACGACCACGACCGACAAACACACAGCATCTGCCAGGCCCATTCTCATTGAATATATTAAAGTTAGTACTACTTTTGTAAAGCAGCACTTGAGCGCATGCGTCCAGGTTACGAAATGAGTGGGAGCGCAAATAATTTTATAGGAAATGTTCTTTATACAATTTTTTCTATTTTTATTTGCATGTTTTTCATATAAATATCACGAGAGAAATTTTTGTCGCCAAGATTATCGATTGTTTTGAAAATCTTTTGGTAGGAAATTTCATGAATGATATTTTTTACGACAAAACCACGAACCGCAGGCGAGTGGTTTTGACAAAAATAGCATGAACGACATTGCCAAATAGCAACTTGAATAAAAACAAAACAAACGTTTTGCCCGACACAATCTTTTCTCGAATGATATTCGACATGCCAATCATGAGAAAAGCAAATAATAAACACTAACACATTATTTATTTTTTTGGAAATGTTAGTTTGACAGTGATCGATTACCTAAATCAACAAAATATTGTGGCTTTAATTACTTCACTTTGATTTTGTAAAGGTGAGTTCAGGTAACTCTATTTTGTACGTAGAAAATAGCTCGTTGTCATGGTATCTTGTAAGTATAAAACACTTCAGTGATACAATCATACATAATACCATTAGCAATTATTTAACATTTAGTTAAATTTTATCAATAAAATTTTTGTTCCTTTTTACGAAAGCTTTTTGCGTGGAAATTTCGGGAGTGGTATGATTTTATATTACTATTGGATGAATGCCACGAGCGACATTGTCCTAAAAGCAAAAACTTGGGTATCTAAAAGCAAACATGTTTAAGATGATTCTACCCCGAATGGTATTCAGCTAGACTATTTCACGAATGTTTTTAACTCCTTATACCAAGAAAGTTACCATTTTTTAATTTACTACCTACCATTATTGAAAGAAATATAAACATTAAAAACTACTGATTTAATTATACAGTTGTATTCATTAAAAAAGCGTACAAGAATTAGAATGAGAGGTAAGTTTTGTCATATTTGCGTAAAACCGGCTTGTCTAAATGATTGTTTATTGGAGGTTATCACACGTCATAGATTATCAAAAATGCAAAGCAGTAGCGTCGGTGTAATTAATTTTGAAACTGCATGGTGGTAACGTTTGATCAACTTTGACAGAAGAACATAAAAATGCCTCGTCAGTTGTCTGAAGTTGAAAAGGCTCAAATTGTATCAAGAATCGAAGAAGGATGGTGGATGGTCAATCCGTGCTGTAGTGCTGTTGTAGAAATAAAAAACTATATTGAAAATTAAGCAACGCTGGGAACAAGAAGAATCCCTAAAGAGGAAAATTGGTTCAGGTCGTCCCAAACGTTGAACAGGATGCTGCTTTTTTGGGATATTTAAGAAATAATCCATTTGCAACTGCAAGGGATGCTGTTATTGATACAGCATTCCCAATCTACCGCTAGCAGGAGAGTCAAGGAATCTGAACTAAAATGTCGCCCAGCTGCAAAAAAAATGTTTCTTACTGAAGAACAGCGACAATCAAGAATTATTTTTGCTTTAAATTATATATACCGCAATCTTCAATTTTGGAACAGGGTCATTTTTACTGATGAAAAGACGTTCCAGTCGACTTATAATGGACAAATTCGTGTGTATCGTCCAAACAATACCAGATTTGAAGAGCGATATACTAACCCCCTCACTTCTAGACATGGGCGTTTCTCTGTAAATGTATGGGGCTGGATAAGTGTTCATGGACCTGGTGTTTGCTGGCGAATAGAGGGAAGATTTAATGCCGAAAATTACATTAACATTTTAGAAAACATATTGTTACCATCTGCTGAGCAAATAAATCCCAATAATACTTTCATATTTCAACAAGATAATTGTCCAGTCCACACTGCCAATGCTGTAACCCACTGGATTGAAACCCATAATGTGGAAGTGCTGCCTGGGGTCCCTTATAGTCTCGATATAAATCCAATCGAAAATATTTGGGGTATAATCGTAAAAAAAATATATAATCGAAATTTTAGGACACAAAATTCAGAAAATTTATGGGAAATAATACATGCGTGCTGGGATCGGGAAGCTTGATTCAAATATTGTATCGAATATAATTCAGTCAATTCCGAATAGACTGGCTCAAGTAATAGATAAACAGGGATATATGACCAAATATAAGATTTTATTTATTCTTGTTAAACGTTTTTTGTTTCTATTGTAATTTTTATAAAACTGTTAAAATATATTATAAAATAAAAAAATTAATTTTTGTTATTTTATTGAACTAACGCCCAACGCCAATGCTTTGCATTTTTAATAACCTTTAACATGCGATAAGCCGGTTTTACGCAAATATGGTTAAGGTTTCCTCTCATTCTAATTCGTGTACGCTTTTTTTATGAATACAACTGTACATATGCGAGATGTTGCACGTGGCGACATCTTGTGGCAATCGAGCTATCTATCCAACCAGACCAGCGAGAACTGAGAGAAAACCAAACGCTGGAATGGAACCCGCATAAGCAGGTATCTACTGTCAGGTGGCATTGAAAGCCAATTGTCTGCGAACCGAAAACACGGTGTAAAAGAAAGAAGTTTGTCCCTTTTCTTTTCGTCAGACCCAATCCTTGAACGCATTTCGCCGTATTACGGTTCATCTATATCGTTACATTATATGTTGAGATGCACTATAAGGTCATATATTGAGTCAAAAATTTACACTTAGAAACATTTGTAAGTTGAAAGATAATAAGAGAGGGGGAGACTTTATATACGCGCACTATATAATACACTTTATTTCAACACAATAGCCCCAAAAAAAATTTATAGAGATATTACGAAACCAAAAACCGAACTAATGGAGACTCTAAATAAAATAATGCCTGCTTGGCCAAGATATCAGCGTGTGCGAACCCTGTTGAAATATATAAGCAATTTATGTGTTTCCATAACTTAAAACTACTGCTAGTTAGATACTTAAATCTGAAACATAGGATATAGCCTGAAATCCTAATAATTAACTAAGTAATCGTCATTCCTCTTAATTGTTACAGGTTTAAGTAGGTACTCACGATAGTTGTGACATACAATTAGAAGGATTTAAACATTAATTATGTTAGGAACGGACTTTCACTTTCACAGATATTATATTCAGATTTTTAAAGGTTCTTTAACTTACACGAAATATGGGTATTATCCGAGGTATTATCGTATCTTTGCAGATACTAATTCTGCTAAAAACCATTTGATTCGTTGACATTAAATTAAAAAGTATTGAAAAGAATCAATTTTTATTGTACGTTTTTAATGCTAACAAAGAAGTTGAAATCGCAGCTTCATTGCTAAACTATGTTTTTCTTTATTATTTAAAGTTTGTACAAATTTAAATCTTGGTTTTACAATCATCAATAACAACGAAATTAACTCTGATTGTCTTACATCTCATATTTACAAATTATTTTGAGTCGGTGCAACTTTTTTTTTCCAAGTCCTTAGACCACCAGCTAATCAAATTATAGTTAATGTTAAAGTCTTTGAATTGGAGAAAAAGTTGTTGCTGCAGGGTAATATATGAAAGTAATGATTGACGAATGAATGAAAACCGAAGAGAAATTAAGATTTCATTAAAATAAATAGATATGGAGATTACCGTCCAACTAAGTCGACAAATCAGTAAATAAATAAATTTACGTAAATACTTATAATTAACGAAAAAAAATGTTGGCTTTTTCAATGGTTACACGTTTTATCGACTGTTGCTCTCTTTCACTTTAGTCCTAGCAGGTATTGGGTTACACGTTTTATCGACTGTTGCTCCCTTTCGAATATTGGTCCTTGCAGGTATTTTCCATGTTAAGGTATATTTATTTCCGCTTTTATTAATATTACCTTAAATTTGTACACAAACCTAAATATGATATTAAATTGCTTAAGCATTCTTTTACAACAATGAATACTATTTTCTAGACTATTTTGTACTAAGAAATAAATGAGAAGTAGAATAAATTAAGTTACTAAGCCATACCTTACTAATCATACCATATACTAATCATCTGTACCATCACCAACCTCAACAAAAATGTTTCCATTACGTAGTGATGATGTGGTGGGCGCTTACAGTGTTAAAACTAAATAGTACCAATAATTATTTCGTGTGTAGTTGCCACAATTGCGCCTTCTCTTGTGTTAGCTACAAGTGAGCCCCCTGTGTAGCTGCTCGAAGTGAACCTTTTCCTGTGTTAGCTCCAAGTGCGCCCCCTTTTGAATTCGCTCCAAGTGAGCCCCTCTTTGTATTCGCTCTATGAGAGCCTTATATGCACACTAATTCTAAAAGAAATATTTTTGATGTGTTCTCGGTCTATATAAGAGCCCCTTTCAATTCGCTTAAAATAAGTATTTAAAAATCAGAGTGAAAATTTGCAATTAACTGTGCAGATGAGCCTAGACGGCGAAACGTGTCCAAGGATTGGGTTTGACGGAAGGATAAGGGGCAACTCTGTGTTAAAACTAAATAGTACCAATAATTCAGTGTTAAAACTAAATAGTACCAATAATTCTTTCGTGTGTAGTTGCCACAATTGCGCCTTCTCTTGTGTTAGCTACAAGTGAGCCCCCTGTGTAGCTGCTCCAAGTGAACCTTTTCCTGTGTTAGCTCCAAGTGCGCCCCCTTTTGAATTCGCTCCAAGTGAGCCCCTCTTTGTATTCGCTCTATGAGAGCCTTATATGCACACTAATTCTAAAAGAAATATTTTTGATGTGTTCTCGGTCTATATAAGAGCCCCTTTCAATTCGCTTAAAATAAGTATTTAAAAATCAGAGTGAAAATTTGCAATTAACTGTGCAGATGAGCCTAGACGGCGAAACGTGTCCAAGGATTGGGTTTGACGGAAGGATAAGGGGCAACTCTGTACACGAACTAATTTGACGTTTGTTGTTTTTATAATTTAGCTTTCGGTTGCTATACCGACACATTGACTTCCAGCGCCACCCAACGTAGTTTGCCCGCGATGGGCCGCCTAGCCAGCGTTTAAACCTATATGGATTCTCGCTGTCCTGGCTGGGCTGATGCGTGTGGTTGCCCCGTGATGTAGCCACGTGCTGCAACTCTCGTCTGTTTAATTGCATTTCTGTGTCAAAAGCACCTTAAGGTCTCTTATCTTTCCGTCAGACCCGGAGCCTTGCTAATGAGCCGTAGACGGCGAAACATGTCCAAGAATTGGGTCTGACGAAAGGATAAGGGAGAACTTTGTATATGAACTTATTTTAAGTTTGTTGTTTTTTAACTGTGACTTTCTTGGCACATGGGTAAAGTCTCGGGTAAAGTAAATTAATTGGAAACTCATAAAATGTATCCTTGAAAAAACATTAATTCGCAAAGGTGTTTATTGGTAGGTGCTTTTATTCTTTTAAAAATTTTAATTCAAAATAGGCTTTTGACTTTCTATTTGGTTTTGCTTTGACTGTCGCGGAATAAAATGAGAAGTAACAGGGGAAATAATGATCTTTTTACGATCTATTAGATTATTTTTATTTCTGTTCAAGCACAGCACTGTAGAAAATTCTTTTTTGGTGCTCGGCGCAGTGCCTGTTCGAAAAATTGACGTGGGTCTTGAATCATTGGAGATGGATAAATTAAAGCGTTTCTACTGATCATTAAATTATGCAAGAAAAAAGAGTTTAGCCTTGTTTCTTAATAGTCGACGATATATCTCCTCTTTATGTTATTCCATGCGAAATATTACATAGGAAATCATATTAGGGCTATGTAATATTTACAGTAAATTTTTTAAGGAGGTCTTGGGATTTTACATGAAAGCACTGGCCGAGAATATGAACTATAATATACAGTGTTACAGTATTGCTTAGCCTAAATTAAGTATCCCTTACAAAAAAGCGTTTTTAAACTATTTACAAAAGGACTCCAACTTTTTATATTCTTTATAGAGGTACCTAGGCAGTTTATTGAATACCTTAGATGCACTAGTAATCGGATTATGCAGACCTATATTTGTTCTAGTTTGTATTATATATACATTATTTATAATTCTAGTATTACAGTTACGAACTTCATTTGCCAATAAAATATAGGAATTCGATTTTTCATGGTTTTTTTGTATCCTATACGCAAGCTTACACTATTCTATTTGCAATAATGCATCAATTCTCTATATAATACATTTGTATTGGTTAGTCTATCATAGTTATACAGTACCTTAAGTGTTTTATTCTGTAATACGTTTATTTTATTAAAGTTTGTTTCACCACATTTACCCCAAATGGGAAGAAGGTGAGAGAAAAAGAAGGCAGTGTACACCATTGACTTGGTTTTAAGAGTCCAATGGTCCCTAACCTGAATGCATAGAAGCAATCTTATCACCTATATACAAAACATTTCTGGTAATATCAAAAATGTTGCGACAGCCGACTTATTACAGTAATAATTCTTATCTTGAATAGCCGAACGCATAAGATATGCACCTAATACACTTTGAAATCATATCAATTTGTTCACATTTCTAACAAAAATTATTTTAATACAACAAATATTATATAATGAAATACTAGGGTACTGTTTTAATTATGATATACTTGCCCATACAGATATCATATAGAAATACAGGGAACTTGGTGCGAATAAACTATACTGATAGCTGGAACAATGTAAATTGATCGATACACAAAATAATACATAAAAGACAAAAATAAGAAGAAATAAAACCTATATTATTCCCTTTAGGCTGTAACAATAATAATATATTATAGAATACGTCACCAAAATAAATAACAAATACATCCAAAATCAAGAATAAATTTATATATCTAACAAAAATCAGTCGGGACTCAGCAATTCCTTAAGGCTATTAAAGCTATGATTTTTTAAAAATTGCTGTAGCTCGTTTAATGAACTGAGGCAAATAATTAAAATAATAGGGCCAGCGAATGTAGGTGACTTTTTGTTGTAAAGATTGTTAAATTTGTGTATCATAAATGTATCTCTTTCTCGCGCATTATAGGTGTATAATTTGTACCATTAGTTGCAAAATAAGTTTTATCTTCATGAACATAACTTAGTAATAGCAAGTAAATACTGACAACTGTCAGAACATTATGTGCCCGAAAAATTAGTCTCTATAATCGAAATTAAATAATATAAATTTCGGTTTTGGGCAACAAAAACTCTACCTATATCTACTGCCTGCCCTCATGTTACAATATAGCATGTTAAAGCTGGGTATACTATGCCATAGTAGGCCAACGACATAACTGTATGAGAAAAACTATTCTTCAAATTAGGAATTGCATGGACACTTTCATTTAACATTGATCATACCTCATTTACTTGAGTAGACCAGTCAAGTATTACGAATAATTCATTTTTTAATGAGATATGTTTATGAATAAGAAAAGAAATTATATTATTATCTATGAAATATTTGCGAAAAGTAGTAGGTATTATGACCCAATCACTAACTAATGCATCTAATATTTAAAATAACACGCCTGTTAGTATAAAGAATATTGAGAATGTTTACCTTATAGTAAGCAAGTAAAATAAAGTCAAGTATTTTTGTACACTTTGCATGTAACTATGGATATTGTCGAGGCAATTAACAATTGTTAAGAAAAAAACGTTTTACAAAAATTGAATGTCTTTTTTGAGTATTTCTTCTAACCTTTCTATCAAGCTACGTATTTTAAGATGCTCTTTACATGTTAAATTTAATCTGTTTCAAGTTTTAAAACTTTAGTTCTACGAGTAATAGAACAGTGCAGTGCTTAGAATAGTGTTAGAAACTCATCACATAAACCACTATGACACAGAAATAAATATTGGCTGCGCCTATGGCTTGTCTTGTCTTGGCGCTGTATGCAAGATATCCCCTAAAAATAGTTTTAAAAATAAAGAGCATAAATCGTTAATAAAATCCTAAAAGGAAAAAAGATAGGTTTGATTTAATTTTGTTCGTCTTTGCAAAAAATGGCTTTTATATATTTAGTAGAAATTATGTCACAACAATAAATTGATTTAGCGCAGGGTTACACTTTTTATCGACTGTTTGTATCTTTAAAGAGTTAGTATTTGTTGTACTTGTTTTATTTAAAAGTTTGATATACCTATTATTATCAAGGCAAATTTACACGCACCCGTTTAATTTACCAAGTGCGTATTAAATTAATCGAAATATTTTGCGTTTTAAATGTGTGATTTAGTAGTGGTAAGGTATGTTATATGAAATACGTTTAGAATTTTAGGTAGAATCTAAAAATTGTCCCGTTTAAATAAATACAACTTTCTGTTGCAAGTGATTTAAAACAGAAAATAAATTGGTTTCAATTTTTAATTGAATTTGTGACGTGAGGGTCTACATTGTCATCTATTAATAAGTGATTGTTGCAGTCGTTTCCACTGCAAACAATACATGTATGCCGTATAGCATCCAATTTTGCAAGACTAGAAAATAATGTTCAAAATTTTATTCGGTGCTGCGAACAGCCTCAAGCTAATTGACAATAAAAATCTTCATCTTCTATTAGTGGTAGCGAGCAAAGAAGTGCATAATTATTTCTAGGGACTAATAATTTTTTGTAGTAAGCAGAAGAATAAATTAGGTACTAGAGAGAATGTTGAGATATATTGTTGAAGAAACTCTTTGATATGTGATTGAGAGGGAATAGAGGTATATAACATAATTAAAACCTATTTGAGCGGTAGGAAGCAGTACGTAAGACTTGGCAGTGTGAATAGTGATGTTTTAACAAATGTGTAGGTATGACGTACCCCAGAGCTCGGTCTTGGGACCCATGCTATATTCACTCTATGTCTTAGACTTGAGATATGCGAATATAAGTGCTGGCTATTTCACATTTGCCGACGACACAGTATGGGTATACGCTGGCAGAAAAGAAAATTGTAAATAATGATCTTAAGGATTACCCGAAGGGTACGACACTTCCAACATTTTGTACATCTATTTATAAATACTTTTAAATACATAAAATAAATAACGTATTTATGGATTTAAATGTATTTCAATGTAGGTATTTAAAAGTATTTAAATGTAATTAAAATATTTAATATTATTAGTATTTGGTTGCAATAATATAGGTAGGTATTTAATATAGCAATCGGTTTATAAAATTACAAACTCAGTATTATACAAACCAAACCATTGAAAATAGAACAAATTCAACAGTATAAGGTATTTATTAAATATGTATAGGGGACTGCTTATATTAGCAATTTTAAAGTATTTCTTATGGACTTTCAAAATCCGTTATCAATAGAATCAAAAGGCAATGAAAACTTAAAAATTTAAAATAACCCAGGATTTCTTAAATGGAACACTGTACTTAATTTTTTTAATCGCTAGAGCTCTTTTTCCTGATTTCAAATGTTAATTATGGGTTCGTTATTTTTCGAAAAAAAGAGATTTTTTTCATATAATATGGCAACAGGGCGGGATACCACCTCATCTCTCTCTTTTTGTCATCATTCTTGGTCACTATCAGACTCATGTAATAAAATGTATTCATTTGTATTTAAATGAATTTAATTGTATATATATATATAAATACATTTTGACAATTTGTACACCTATTTGAGGAGTGTCGCACCCCTCGGGAACACCTAAATTGGCTGCACTGCAACAAATTAAAAACAAACAAATGTTGACAAAGCAAAATTGGTACTTCTTGTTTATCGTTTAAGGAAAAAAATAAGAGAATCGAAAAACTAGAAACTAAAATAAATACATTAGAGTTGAAAGAAAATGCGTACCTTGGACTAATGATTGATACAAAGTTAAATTGGTCCCAACATATCACCAAATGTAGAAATTATCTCACAAGAAAAACTAAATCCAGCATATAAGTCGAGATATAAGTACAATGCCTTCCTCTTGACACATTTCAGATATTTATTGCCGGTGGGGGAGTATGTGGCAGGACTAAATTTGAATGTGTAGAAATTCTTCAAAATAGGCTACAAAAGCATTATATTATCATGATAGACTTACTAGCACCAACACATTGTATAGAGAACTAAACGTTCCATAATTAAACAAGATTTCGAAATTTGAGCAGATTAAATCGATGCATAAAATTATCAATAAACCACAAAGAAGTACATAATGTAAAAATATCTAACGATGTTCATGGGCATGAAACGATATAGAGCACAAAAGTTTTATTAAATCGCTAGTAACACTAATATAGGAATAAATCATCCGATTATACAAGCATCCAACATACAACAGGGTACCTGAAGGTATTAGGGGTATAAAACATTATCCTAGGTTTGGTAAGCAAATAAAATCACATCTGAATGTTGGTTAAAATGTACCGTATCTCCAGTATTGTTATATATAAAGTATGTATTCTCGAGTCCAGAGCTATTAAGCACTGTTTAGAGAATTATTAGCTACATTAGTAATTGTAAAAATGTAAAGTATTTAATGAAGATTGTTTTAAAAAAATGCATTTTTTTACCAAGTTTTTAAAAACAAATATTTTTTATTAAGTTACGATTATAGTTTTCTTTTCATATTTAAGTTCACGAATTTAAATGTACGGTCAATGGTAGCAAATTAATGTACATACAATAATTAAGTTACAGTTACGTCAACTTTTTATCAATTATGTAGTTTTATTCGAGGTTTCATTAATTCAATGACAAGGAACAATTTCTAAAATAAATATTTAAACAGTATAAAATAGGAAAACGTCCAAAACCAGTTAAAAGAATCACACATTTTGGACAAATGTGGTTTCCAGTTTAAAAAGCAGTGCTTTGGAGTCGCATGATATGAGTTTAAACCGCGGTGCATACCTTATTATGTAAAAATTGTAGAAGTACCTAATCAAGAAATTAGGGCCTTACCTGTTTAAAAAGTGACCACCGCTCCTGGATGGAAATCTTGCACATATTTTCCAGTATCATCCCCAAAATATTCCAGTACCCCAACCAAACTTCAAAACAAAATCAAATATTCATAACTCATCATTGCACTAAAAACTGTGAGTCACTTAAACTCATAATAGTTATCGATAAATGTTTAATGCTTTTTAACACTTAACAGTAAATTAGTCACAGTCTACTACAATCACCAACGCAAAATAACAACTAATAAGAAGCTTATTGAGACTCCTGATCACTGGAAAATCCGTAGTTTTTTTTATATTTTTTCTTTTAGTCCACAAAAAGCAGTCGGCTTTAAAGTTAAAAAACACCTCTCACAATATGCACCTGTACCATAATTACAAAACAAACAACTGTCGCATCACAGATTCCCGCGCTTACGTAAGTACGATGTACCGCGAAGAAGTCCAAAACAAGTGAACGTCAAACGAATGAATATCGAAACAGTTGAAGAGCGGACAAATGAAGCACGCAAGGTAAAGCGATAAAACGAGCTTAATTCCTAAAGCTGAGCAAACAACCAGCAAACAGACGGTCGGTCGGCTACTGCCGCTCGTTGCTCGGCTGTTTTGCTTTTCTTTTGGGACTGGCTTTTGGTGGAAGGTGATGCACGCGAGCACGCGTCGCTCGGTGCATTAGATACCGGTGTTTACTACGAGATGTAGTAAAAGAGGATGAGAATGCTTTTTATTAGATAATAGTAGATTCGCTAAGTTATGTAAGTATATTTTAAATTGCCCACTTTATTCACCTAAACTAAACAGATTGGAAATATTTGTGAAATCTATCGAAAATACTGAAAACTTGCTACATAATCATAAAACGAATCCCCTTGCTCATATTGTTAATCTTATATTTAGACAGGTAAGGATCAAAAGTCAGTTGCTACTTAGATTTACAAGGCAGATATATACTTATTCAAGAATACTTAAAAAGGTACTAAGCTTGTACTAAATATACTAAAATATAAACAAATTAACAAATAATTATAATGCGTAAATAACAGACATTAACAAAATTTATCAAACAAATATAAACATATAAATGTAACAAAACGCCAGTGGCGACTCCTCAGGGTAGGCCTCTGAGGCCGCGCCTCACCCTCAATCTCCCAAACTCCTCTCAAAAAATACAAATATGTTTGTTGTAAATTTATAAATTTTCAAATATAAATTCCATATGAAAAATAATTTTCATACTGCTTTACCGAGCGCCGCGCTATAAGCGACTATTTTATTCTGTAAACTTTCGTCGACGGCCGAGAGGCTAAATGATTTCAGCTTCACTGCTCCGAGTGTTCGTACCTATTTTGGCAAGCCTCATTCGAAAATCTCAACGTCTTTTGTTTGGTCTGTCTCTCTCTTACCCGGGGGTCATTTCGCGTTTCTTTCTCTCATTGAGGCTATATGAATCTTGCTTGGCTGGTTGTTGATTGGCTGTTTAAATCACATGTTTTAATCTGCGAATTCTGTGATTACCCGGCGCCCGGCTTATATCGTAGCAGGTGTGTGAACTGTGTGCCTTGGTTTAATTTAGGAAAATTACAAATTGTCATATTTTATTGGTTTATTTTATGTTAATATTGTTGTGACTGTGCAGAGTAGTAGGATACAGGTGCGATGCAGGTAATGTAGAAGTATTGGCAGTGTTTGTTTGGGCAAATTTATAATTTCGTGTTCGGCAAATTAAGGTTATATTTTCAAGATCCGGTAAGTTTTAAATGTTATTAATTATTAAACGCTAAATTTTATCGTTTTAAAAAAATACGAATCCTGTTCATGATATTATTCTCTCAGTCATTGAAACGCCATTTTTAAGGAGAAATGAAACGGAAGAAAGACAGATATTATGTAGTCGTCCGACACCAAAAATTTCGGCAATATTTAACGATAAGAGACAGGGTAAGCAATATTCAAGAGCTTTTCAGGTAACTTGGTACGAAACCTATAAGTGGCTGTGCGGAAGTATTTATAAGGAAAGCTTATATTGTTGGCCTTGTATTTTATTAGGCAGCGTAAAAAACAATTGGAGTTCAGGGGGTGGGTATTCTGATTTAAAAAAATTTTCACGGGCGGTAAAATCACACGAAAGTTCCAAAGAACATATTAAGAATTCTGTGGCGCTTATACGAGAGTAGAGCAAAATAGAGACACAATAGCGGATGCACTGAGAGAAATTGACCCTGACCTTGCAAATTGAATATTTTTCTCGTGAAACCTAGTATTTCAAAGTAATTATATTGCTGGTTGAATTCCTAACTATTCATTTTAAGCCAATGACCTTGAAATCGCGAAAAATTTTCCTCTGCGGCGCTATTTCGTAGCCTCACCCCCTTATACACCCACGAGCCGCCACTGCAAAACGCACTTGTCAAAGCTATACCGGGTTAGTAGAAAGTACCGGAACGCCTAAATATCTATATTATATATTTTTTAAATTTTATCTTTACTATTTGCTGAGATATGCCAACACCGCATTCTCAGTCAAAAGTACTGGAACGCTTAAATATCTTCAAAACCGCTAAAGCTGCAATTAAAAAATTCGGCAGTTAGAGGTTTCTCCGCATGCGGAATTGAAAAATGATATCGGCACTGTTGCCAGATTTCCCAGTTTTACGCTACACATAGTCGTTTAGTTATTTTAAATTGAATGGCCCATTTATTTTTACTCCAATAATTTTGACGTCTCAAGCTTAGCAAGATCCTAATTTTTTTTAATTTTATCTCTACTAGTTGCTGAGATATGACAACACCGCATTTTCAGTCAAAAGTACTGGAACGCTTAAATATCTTCAAAACCGATAAAGCCGCGCTTAAAAAATTTGGCAGTTAGAGGTTTCTCGGCATGCGGAATTAAAAAATGATATCGGCACTGTTGCCAGATTTCCCAGTTTTACGCTACGCATAGTTGTTTCATTATTTTAAATTGAATCATACATAGACCTATCTAAAGCTTTTGATAGTGTAAATCACAAAACACTGTGTTCGAAGATTGAGAATTTTGGTATCAGAGGGGATGCTCTTCAGTTAATTAAATAAGCAATCGTACACAACAAGTAATTGAAAGTGATACTTATGGTAGACCGATAGCCTCAAATAAAGTAGAAGTTACTAAAAGAGTACCCCATGGTTCCATATTGGGATTTACTGTATATTTTATATACCAATGAACTCTCTGATATAACAGGTCAGTATATACCTTGATTTTCAGTGAAGAGGACTCTGAGGTAATGCAAATGAGTGTGTGTGAAACATGGCATGTTCTTGATAGGTACTTTGCAGCCCATGACATGCTTTTAAATGTTTCAAAAACACAGTGTCTCGTCTTTGCCAATCGAGCGGATAACGCCTTTACTTTTTCATACAAAAGTAATGAAACCCAATCGACAGAACATGTATCATTTCTCGATGCTGAAATTGATAGGATATTGGATTGGGGGAGGTGCATGTGGAGAATGTTGCAGTAAGTGTGTCTAGGTATTGTTACTCATTGAGAATAATACCTGAGAATGTTGACACTGGTGCTGCGATGTCTGCCTGTCATGCCTTCAACCATTCTAGAATACGATATGGTCTTATATTTTGGGGTAATTCCACACAAGTAGAGAGAATTTTGATACTGCAGAAGAAATGTATTAGGTATATTTTCAGTATGAACCAGTTTGAAGGTTGTAAGCTGGTTTTTATTAGTAAGAAATTATTAACACCAGTGAGTATGTATATATTAGATTATTTTCTTTTTGCGTATGGTAACAGGGACTTGTTTGAGAATGCAATCAACAAGCACAACTATTTGACTAGAAATAAAGCAGATCTACTAACAGAAAAATGTAACGTACTCGTTCATGAAAATATTTAAAAATATTTAACAGTTTCCCAGAGAGGGTAAGTCTGATAGTCGAGTCAAGAAGATAGTATTTCAATACCTAATTAAAAACGCATATTACTCTGGGCAGGAATTTTTTGAAGACTTTGACAGGTCTGATTTGCTTTAGCTCGGGTTATGTTTTGTGTTTTTTGTTCGTATTGGCTGATATTTGCGATATGAGAAAGTGTGATACCCGCTACAAGTATAATTTTATAGGAAAAAAAATAAAAGTTATTACTATGATATTACTGAATATCATCAGATAAGTGTAATTGTACATGTAAGATGTGTTAATTAAAGCTGAGGTTGTATGGATGTTTCAGCATTAATTTCTTTTCTCTTTTAAATAATTTAAGATCAGATTAAGTATGTAAGTTATTTCATTTTTTACACATACTTTTATATTGTAAGTCACATTAGTTGTCTCTAAATATCTTACCTTGTTCTATGCCAATCGGTTTTGTATAATTAAATTCTTATGACTATGGCTATGACTAACAATGCAGTCTTCCTCCACAGTTTACAAAGAGAAGACTGATTGAAGGGGGCATAGGAATATGCATGTCTTAAAGTATATATTGTATATGTTTATTCTTTATAATCTTAATTACAATATATATAATTGGTGTTTAGAATTAATAACATTTTCTCCTAAAGTAAGCCCTAAATAAAAAAAAATCTAAAAGGCTTCTCATGTCAGATCTTAAGTAGGTAAATGAGGATTACCAAAAAAAAACTCCTTAAATTAAAATATTAATGGGGTACACGTTTGTGTTTATATGATATCTTCAATACGCAATACCCTGTTTTTAATAAAATAGATAATTCTGGGTAACTATTTTAGGGAAAACCATGAATAAAAATTATTAATTTTTTTTTAAATTTTGTTATATTATTTAAAGTAAAACACTTTTTTACTTCAATCCACTTTATTTGACAATACGACATGTTTCACTGCACTGCAGCTTCATCAGGTAATGTGCAATTAATTTTAAGGTTACGCTATTTAAGTGCATGGCTAATGAAAGTGCCAGTTAGGTATTGTAAAAGATGGGGGTTTTCCCCGATAATTAGTATACTCCACAATCTAATTTAAATATGAAATGAAATTGGTCTTAAATATAGAAAAGGTTGGTATTTTCCTAATTAATTAATAATTATTATAATTTCTCAATCTTTCATAAACCAACATACACAGACACAACAATACACAACTCCTCTTGCCATCCTATCCAACATAAAATAGCTGCTTTTTACAGCATGGCCCATAGACTAATCTCAATCCCCCTTCAACCAACATATTTTCAAAAAAAACTAGACCTAATTAAACAAATTGCAACAAATAACGGGTACCAATCAGAAATTATAGATAAAATATTAAAACAAAAAATGTACAAAAAAGCCATAGCAATGGTATATCCAACAGAAAAAGAAAAACCAACTTCATACATGATAATCACATATACAGGAAACATAAGCACAAAAATTAGTAAATTTTTAAAAAAACTTAATATAAACACAGCTTTCAAAACTCAAAATACTATAGGAAAACTAATAAGAAACTGTAAAACTAAAACCAACAAAAATGACAAATCGGGAGTATACAAATTGAATTGCGGAGATTGTTCAAAAACCTATATAGGTCAAACAGGTAGAAGTTTCTCGAAAAGAATCAAAGAACATTTTAATAGTTTTATTAATGGCAAAAATGATTCAAACTACGCGAATCATCTTATAGAAACAAAACACTCGTTTAATGAAGACTTTAAAATACTACATCTAGAAAACAAAGGATCAAAACTAAATCACCTCGAATCATTAGAAATAAACAAGCTTAAAAATACAAATATGTTATTAAATAATCAACTGGACTTAAACAACTCACCTTTACTAAACTTATTTTAATATTCTTCTCACAATAGGACAATAAAACTTCAAGACACATTAAATTTATAAATAACCCACCCCCTTTTATAATATTAATTAACCTTTTCCATATTTAAGACCAATTTCATTTGATATTTAAATTAGAATGTAGAATATACTAATTATCGGGAAAAACCCCCATCTTTTACAATACCTAACTGGCACTGTCATTAGCCATGCACTTAAATAGCGTAACCTTAAAATTAATTGTACATTACCTGACGAAGTTGCAGTGCAGTGAAACATGTCGTATTGTCAAATAAAGTGGAAATTGAAGTAAAAAAGTTTTTTACTTTAAATAATATAACAAAATTATTATGGATTTCCACCAAGTATCGACCAATAATATTAAAGAATTAAAACTAAAACTAAAATCATAATAAAAATGCCTTTCGATTAGGCATCACAAGCAATACAAGTTAAATTTAAAATAAGAGACTTTAAGGATTTTGGAAAATATTTTAAATGATAAAATTTAGAAAGCCGTTTTAAAAGGCTTCAATAAGTATTTTAATTTTTTTAAATTGCCTAAGTCGCTACTAAACAATCATATTTCATAACCCAAATTTCATGTATTACTATCGGTCTGTACCTACTATTGACGGGTTAATGTTTTTTTAGTGCTGCAAAATACCAATTTTTTGGAAAATCGTTAATTTCAAATAAACTTGTAGAATTATTTGAGAAGTCCCAACATATCATAACATATATAGGGCGTTTAGAAAAAAAAAGGATATTTGATGGTAAACCTTAACAATTTAGGGCATCCTGTTTAATTCCAAATAATTCAAAATTATGAACTTAATACCCTTAACCCTAGGAAAAATATTAAAAGTTGAATAGTTTATATGATATGAAATCTTGCGTTGAGAGTGACGTGATTGTATGTTAATAACTTCATATTATGAAGTTTTTTATTATAGTACGTTTATCTTGTTTTACGAATTACGAAAACTGCCCTGTTGCAAATTTGAATCCCTTCAAAGTACTAGGGATTATATCTGTATTTCAATGGATTTTCCTATTATAAACAACTGCTAACTGATCAACGTGTCTGTTTTAACCAAAAACCTACCAATTTCCTACCTACCTAGTCATAGGCGCCTTTATTATCTTAGCACGAAATTTCCCCAAATTACACCAATTTTAGTATCTAGTCTAAGGTTAAATCAAATTATACCACCAATTTTAATCCATTACTGTTACCTGAAATTATTGCCATGTATTACAAGAGACATCTGCTTAGAAATAGGTTTATGGTGTTGCTGCCTAAAGTTCTAATATTATTTCAAATATTAATAAGCCGAATGTATATGTCGTCATTAAAACATATCACCAACATATTAGATGTTTCAAATAAAATATATTGTATGTCTCAGAAAGGAGAGAGTTGGTAGGTAGATATTCTAAAATAGTGACTGTTATTACTTATTATGTATGTTATTATTTATGAAAGTAGGGCTTACTTGATAAATCAAGCATCTATTTTACAGTAACTCCGCTCAAAAACAGCACAATATAGAACAGAACCAGTCCCGAAATTTTAACACCTTTAATAATAACTGCAATACTACTTTATTAGTATAAATTCTTGAATCAGTTTTCAAAAATGACGACAGAGCGCGGTTTTGAATAATTTTTTTAAATGGCAGGTGGGGTCAAGTGGTACCTCGTTGGAAAGGTATTTTTTCAATCTACCAACGATCCCCAAGTTTACTAAGATTTTATCGATTAACTTTAAAATAGCGATCACTTTTGTTAATTTGATTTTTGAGCAATGAAGCTGTAATACTCAGTTCCCTCAGAAACTTACAGTTTGGGCAGGTATTTTGGGAAACCATTATAGAGGGCCACTTTTTATACAGGGAAATTTAACTGACCCTTTGAATCGACTACCACTGCACATCTTTATAGGCTTAACAAAGACCTGGAAGAAATTCTGTCTTGGGGTGACAATAACCAAGTAGAATTGAACGTTAAAAAAACCCAGGCGGCAGTTTTTTTTAAAAGTTAATTTTAAAGAACCGGATATAGTCATGGCGGGACACTCGATTCCCTTGGCTTCATCAATTCATTTGTTAGGCGTCAATTTGGATAGGCATATGTCTTGGCATAGTCACGTTGCGGCCATTGCTAAGGCAGCCTCGCAGAAGTTTGGAATACTTTTTCGAACTAAGAACCTCTATACACCTCAACAACTTTTGATGCTCTATAAAGCCCAAATTCGACAATCGCTGGAGTACTGTTCACATATCTGAAAAAGCGCCATTCGCTTGATCGGTGACCATGATCTGACAAACAACCTGGAAAACTTTGAACATCGAAGGCAGGTTGGCGACTTGAGTCTATTTTACAAATAATTTCAAGGCAAGTACTCAATTGGGGTTGCCCGCTTGATTCCACCCAGAGCGGTGGATGGGTGAAATCAAGCACGACAACCGACTGCAGCTACCCCGTACGTGGTTCAGCTTAGTGCCCCTCGAACGACACTGTTTAAAAATTCTTTCATCTGGAAAACGTCATCACTCTGGAACGACCTACCTGATGCCGTGTTCCCCAACGAGTATAATCTCTAAAGATTCAAGATCATCACGTGAATTATTTTCTGTGCACACGCACCGCTCGCAGAGCGCCATAAAGAATTAATCCTACAGTGCTGTGCCTTATCATAAAAAACAAATTTGATATGATTGAAAATAACGTAGCACATTTGATTCTGGAGTGTTTTAAGGAAGATCCGGACGAATTTGGTGATATGCCTATAGTATTTCAGCAAGATGGCGCTCCGCCGCATTATAGTAGAGATGTTAGGAATTAACTTGAACAACACTATCCCGGGCGCTTGGATTGGTCGTCGTGGTGCTGTCGAAGCTCGCTCATCGGACTTAACCCCTATGGACTTTTTTGTGGAGATTCATTAAGTCATACATAACCCAGTCGCAGTCATTAGATGATTCGCGCCAGAGAATAATTTAAGTGTGCGCATCAATTAGTCAAGAAATATTTCATAATGTTAGCCAGGAACTCCACAGTAGGTTATACAACAGCCCAGAAGTGAACGGTGAACATTTTGAGCGTCTTATTAGGTAGTGGTTGTAAGGTGGGTACTTTTTATTGTTATCGTACACACGTCAAAGTGTTTGTCTAGTTATTATTTAATACATTTTTATATACCAAACCACTACCAAAACCTAAAACCCCAATTTCTCAGAAAGGTTAATTTACGAGTTGTAAGACTAATTCCACAGGTGAGCGAATTGTATAATGTATTGGCCAAAATTCACCAAATATTATAATTTTTTTTTAATTACTAATAAAACTTAGGTTCTTTGGTGGCCCATGTCTATAGAAACATGCAAATTTCTTTTACAAGTACAGGTAAACTCTTTGCCATTTACAAGAAGGTAACTAGTATTCCCATAACTAAATTTCCATAACTTTTATTATTTTATTGCAGGTAGGGTAAATGAGTTCAAATCTTTTTATTTAGGCACGAACTCTGCTTAGTTTACTGGGAGTTGTTATTAAAAAATCACGTTTGGGTCTTTACCGTTCTCTTTAAGATAAATGTAATTTTTTTACTTGAATCATGACTTTCACACTATTTAAAAGAATTATACAAAATACTGAGAATCTTCCTTAAAGGACGCTTATAAGAGCGCATACTATACCTAGAAATGTAACAATTAAAAAAAATATGTCGGAGTTAAATTTCTCTACTGGGATTTTCTTTATATTGTTTCCAACCATGACTCGCATAGCTACATTTAGAAGGTAGGGAGAAAAAGTGGAATAAAAAACACATCATCATATAGGTACGAATTAAACGAATCTTGAGGAGTCTTGCCACCAAAAAAGCTTCTGGTCCTAACTATATTCCAGTCATCGTAATTAAGACATGCGCTGATGAATTGACACCGGTATTTTGTAGGCTATTAAGCTTGTCTTACAAAAAAGGAATATTTCCTTTTTGGTGGAAAATTGCCCGAGTCCAGCCCATACACAAAAAAGGCAAGAAGACCTTGCCAAACTACTATCATCCAGTAGCATTGCTTTCGGTTATATCAAAAGTTATGGAGAAGGCTATCAACGAAACTTATTAAAGTACCTGGAAGGCTTCAACATTATTTGTGACCGCCAGTATGGATTCTGTAAGTCTAGATCAACAGGAGACCTCTCGCTTATTGTACTCACGATTGGAACAACGCAATAGAACATCATGTGGAGTCCCGGGAGGTACCACTGGACATTTTCAAGGCGTTTGATCAAGTGAGGCGTATCACAGCAAAAGTGCCTATATCCATTTTCCGTTAAAAATAAGTTCGACGTTGTCTTCAAATCTGTGCAGTTGAGAGCATATACTGGTAAATTGTGGCGTGTCAAAGAGGACTTTATCCAATTGAAAACTACTATCGAATATCGGGTGTCGCGGCAGAAGGTTCTATATTTACAAGCATGAACGCGCCAAACAGGCCTATATCCAACGAACCAATCAGATCTCTCGAAATCCCACGCGGATGGTCAAGCTTCGTAATAATCGTAATAGACTCATTAGGTTTGGTATATTATTCAGTATCATTGTGTGAAACGATTGTTAACGTTAAGTCAGGTGTTCATGTCTTCATGTATTTATATTAATATATTTTAGTCTTGCAAAGTTCTGAATCGTGATTACCTATATTTCTTCAGATTCTTTAAATATGAGTGATAGTATTACCCCAGCGGAACCGAGAAAAGCTAGACGGAACCATGGGGATCCTAGTAAATGGAAACGGAACATTGACAAATCAAACAGGTATGTTATAACGTTACGCTGAAGGGTAATTGTTTGTTTTTATCCCTATATTTCGTATTTATTATGAGGTTTTGCATACTATGTAACATTTATACATATTGGGGGCAATATTGTTATTGAATAAATATTATATAATAAGTTTTATTGCAAATTGTCAGGTTTTTTTGTTGTTCCAGATACAATCCATCGGGTCCACCAACATATCCTCGGTGTAACCACTTTAACAAGTCTTACAAGTGCAGGAAGTTAACAATGAGGGATATTAATGAGTTCCACCAGAGCTTTTATTCCACACGTGCAAAAAACCTACAAGATGCGTTTATTATCAAGCACTTGAAGATAACAGCTGCAAAAAGGCCCCGCCCTATGAAGAGACCTACCTCTACGAAAAAAATAAGTACAAACTTCTACATTCGAATTTCCGGTACCAACAAATTTGTTCTACGTGTGTGTCAGCAAACCTTTGTCAATGTCCTCCAAATATCATGCAAGAGAGTTCAGACTTTGGCTAGAAATTTTTTTACTACTGGTCAAATGCCTATTGAGAATAGAGGTGGAGCAAGAAGAAATCCTATCTACGAAAGGAGAAGAAATTCTATTAAAGCATTCATAGAAAAATTAAAATCCTGTGAAAGCCATTATTCTCGAGGAAAGTCCATTAATCGAAGATATTTACCAGGAAATTTAAGTATTAATAAATTATATCGCATGTATAACAACGAGCAGACTGACGAATCACTTAAAACGAAAAAAACATTTTTTCAGAAAATTTTTACCACACAGTACAATATTGGTTTTGGCACACCCATCACGGATGCCTGCTCTAAATGTATAGAAATTAAAACTAAGATCACGAAAGAGAGCAATCCTTCTGATAAAAATAAGTTGATGACTGAACTTGCATTTCATAGAATGAGATATAGAGCGTTTTTTAGAAAACTTCAAGAAAAAAGAGAAGATCTCTTAACGCTGTGTTTTGACTGTCAGAAGAACCTGGTTCTTCCAAAGGTTCAAGATCAGAGTGCCTACTACAGTAGGCAGATTTACATATACAATTTCACCATCGTAAAGGGGACCTCAAAAGATTCCTTGACTCAGGACAATGTATATTGCTATACTTGGATGGAGCATGAGCACAAGAAGGGTGCGAATGAAATTGCATCAGCACTTTTTCATCTATTGTCAGTCCTCGATTTGACAGCCTACTCAACAATTAGACTTTGCGCTGATGGTTGCGGTGGTCAAAACCGTAATTCGATCATGATTGGAATGCTAAGTTACTTCTTGACCCAAGTCGCTTCTCCTAACATTCAAAAAATAGAAAGTATTTTCCCAATCACTGGTCATTCGTTTTTGCCACCCGACCGCGTATTTGCTTCCATAGAGAAGAAACTTCGTAAGCTACCAGTAATAATACAACCAACAGAATATGAAAGCGTTTTTTCGGAGCACTCCACTGTTCTTAAATTGGGCACCGACTTGAAAGTCTATGACTGGAAATCTTTAGTTGGGAGTTACTTCAAAAAAACTACATCTTGGCACTTCAAGTTCAATGAAGCAAAACGATTTATTCTCACTAAATCAAAACAGCAAAATATCTTGGTTAGAGGTGAATCAAGTTACAATAGTGACTTAACCCATGGAAAATTGGTTATTAAAAAAGGTGTCAAAATAAGTGCGATTGCATTGCCAGATGAAATACCATTGGGAGTCGCTTTAAAAGCAGCGAAGATTGCTGATGTTAAAAACCTTTTGAAGAAGCACTTCGGCGACGCCTGGAACACACTGGAAGAATGCTCCATCTATAAAAATGTGATTTCGGGAAACACAGCCGAGATGTCGATAGAAAACACAGCAACAAGAACAAGCGACATGGAGGACCCCGAAGGACAAGATAAGTTTTGTGAAGGGCATGTAGATGAAACACTTGCTGAACGAGTGTAATTCTTTAAAAACTTGTTTTTCAAAATATAATTTGTTAATTTTGGAGAAGGATTTATAGTTTTAATTTTTTTTCAATAAAAATAAAATAAATGTGAGCATGTTTATATTATGATAGTGTGCCAAACCAGCCTAAATCCCAATGTTGTTGGTGCAAAAGTGCATTTATCCATTTGGCTACAGCAAAAGGTTCTATATCCAAATTCTGAAGCTAATAACGTCTATTTTCTACATTTTACGTTTACGTTCTTTGTTATTATTCATAATATGAGTTGGTATGAATAATTTAAACAAGTTTTTGTAGCCATTATCATTATAGTTTCTTTTCAACAGTTTTTTGCAAATACTGAAGAATGACTGAAAGTGGATATAGACCCTTTCGCGGTGACACGCCTCAAGTATGACATGCTATATGCATCTGCAAGTGCGGATGGAAGGATTTCTTTCAGACACATTTAACGTCAACGCCGAAGTCCCTCAAAGTTCTATATTGTCGCCCACCCTCTTTTTACTATACATTAACAATCTCTTTGAAAAACTAAAAATCCTATATACAGTGCGTCCATAAAGTCTTGCACAAATTCATTTAAAATTCAGGTATTTACTTTTTAAAAACGCTCGGACACGTCAATTAGTACTTTTGTTTGCGCATTTTTTAACGTAAAATGTTTTTATACAGGGTGTCGCACGTATGAGGTATGAGGTCATCAATAAATGTGTTTAAAATAAATTTTCAAACGTCAATATTTCGGAAACCGTGATTTCCAGAGGTGTTAAGTGTTTATCATAGAATTCAAAATTGATATAATATACAGGGTGTTCCATTAAAAAAAATCCTTGATGACCTCATACCTCATACGTGCGACACCCTGTATAAAAACATTTTACGTTAAAAAATGCGCAAACAAAAGTACTAATTGACGTGTCCGAGCGTTTTTAAAAAAAGTAAGCCCCTGAATTTTAAATAAATTTGTGCAAGATTTATGGACGCAGTGTATAGATAATGACAGCACACTTGTTTCATCCTTTACTTTGGATGCCCGACATCGGCTGCCAATGCACATCTCTATAGGCAGTCATGCACATCTTAACAAAGACCTGGAAAAAATTCTGTCTTGGGGTGACAGTAACCAAGTAGAATCTAACGCAAAAAAAAATCTAGGCGGCAATTTTTTCTAAAAAAGTGGAAGAACCGAATATAGTCATGGCGGGACACTCCTTTCCCTTGGCTTCATCAATTCATTTATTGGGGGTCAATTTAGATAGTCATATAGTCACGTTGCGGCCATCGCTAAGGCAGCCTCGCAGAATCTTGGAATACTTTTCCGAACTAAGAACCTCTATACACCCCAACAACTTTTGATGCTCTATTAAGCCCAAATTCGACCATTGGAGTATGGTTCACATGTTTGGGGCTCTGCTCCTAAATATAGCCTGATATTGCTAGATTCAATTCAAAGAAGAGCCATTCGCTTGATCGGTTACCATGATCTGAAACAATCTGGAAAGCCTTGAACATCGAAGGTAGGTTGGCGACTTGAGTCTATTTTACAAATACTTTTATGGCAAGTACTTAACTGAGGTTGCCCGCTTGATTCCACCCAGAGCGGTGCATGATAGAAATATCCGAATATGAATATGAATTCCGTACCCATACTAACGTGCCCGTGCGATAATATAAACATGTTCAATGTTAAAAAATACACCAATATTGTTATGTTCTTTTCAATTTTTTAGCTGAGTAAAATATTCTTCAACGGTACACGGTTCCATATCTTGTAGGAAATTAAATACTTTTGTTAATTTTTGTTTTATTATTGCATATTCTTGTATCCGAAGGGAGCCTGTTGTATAACTTCAAATATAATAGTAAATTGACGTATGCGTTTAATAAACATATTTTTTAAGCGCACGCGTTCATATTAGAAAAAGAGCCGCTTCGTCCTAACGGGACAAGTGCGCTAATAGCTTTATAAAACATGTAGGTACTTTATACTATTTTTTCTCTTTTACATTTTTTTTCCAATAAAAAATCCATATCTAAAAAAAAATATGCCCTACAAATTTTTTAAATTCAATAAACAATAATCAAATAATTGTTGGTATAATCAAAACAAATCCATTAACCTAATATACAGATAAGAATGCACTCCACAGGGATCTCGTAAGCCATCGGACACACAGAGATGATTAAATTAGAGAAAGGTTGCGCAGTACTAAACTATGAACAGTGTTTTCAAATTTCAAAATAATATATTCGGGAAAACGAATTTTTGCGATTTCGATCTTATTGTTTTCTGACTCTATTTGAAGAGATATGCGAAAATAAATTTTACATTTTCATTGCCACTTTTAATCCTTTGTAACAAGGTTTAATTAAATCTTTAATCCAACTTATCGTTTTTTTCGCAACCATCATCAACTGTTTTTTTAAATTATTAATATCTATGACATATCACACTTATTTTCTTTTTTTCTTCCTTCTTCAATGCAAAACGAGCACCTTTATTTTTATTTTTTTTTATTGTTGTATTGAAACTCTTGCTGGCCTTAAAAGGCGTTCTGGAGAAACTCCAAATAAAGTTGTCCATTCAAGCGTTCTGGCAATACGAATGGTCCAATAAAAAAATTGCGAATGATTCCTGCCCAGATATTATTTGATTGGAACTGATGTTGATGTTGCGAAACAATGATGGCGTGAAGATTTTTATCAGCCCATACATGTGTATTGTGTGAATTGGTGATACCATTTTTGGTAAACCTTGCGTCAACCGTGGAACGAACAATGCTAATGAAGTTTACATTATTTTTTTGCTGATCTAATAGCCAGTTATTAAACTGCATTCTACTAGGGAAGTCTTCAGGGATCAGTCCATATAGTTTTTGCAAATGATATGGATATAACAGCTGTTCTTTAAGAACTTCATGTACTATTGTTTTCGATGTATTAAACTGTGCTAATAATTTTCGAGTGCTCGTTGATGGAGTATCATCTACAGTATTTAAAATATTTTCCTGTTGTTGTGGCGTACATACAGTTCTTCTCAAAATAACTAATAAAACAAACTTTCCCAAAATTATGAAGAAAGTTAAAAATATGTATTAACTTATTAACTGGAATCGCCCACCATTCTCCCTTAGACGTTGGTCAAATCGTTGAAATGTCTTTGGTTTGACACAGTACGATTAGGAAATCTTTCGTGAATAACCTTCTGGCTTCTAAAGCAATGCAAGACGCAAGACCATACATCAGATGCATAACGGCATACTCAATAAATGTGTATTCCAATTGTTCGAATTAATTCACAATTAAATTCACCACGAAATCCAATAATAAGTAAACTAATATCGAAGTAAAGGATCAATGTGTCAGCGTCAGCGATGTGAAAGATGAGAGGTTCTAGAGTGCAGAATATTTTATTTATTTCGGACCATAGTAACGTTTGCAACAACAATACGTTTTTTCGGTGCCGATAAATAAATAAAACGCACATTTTTTGCGAACAGAGGTCTTCTACAACTATTCGTTTATTATTATTTTTCTCGCAAACGGCTCATTTAATAGACAATAGACAAAAGTATTTTTTTTAGTCTAAGGTGCAAGCTAGCCACATTTATTTTTTTTAAGTCTTTATCAGACAGGGTTTTAAAAATTTAAGTACTAAGTTGTAAAGCTTAGTCCGCCCCTAGTAAACTAAAACAGTTAAATATTAAATATGTTTCAAGGACACTATTTTAAGAGGTTCATACTAGTGTCCATCACGTTAAATTTTGATAAAATTATATTAAGTACTTTAAAAGTTATTCAAGAAAAAACGATTTCCAGTGGCGTCCTACAGGGGCACATATCGCCGAGGGAGGGCCTGTAAGAAACAATTGTATAGGAACATGGCAGTTTAGTTTGACCTTAGTTATAAATGCAAACATAGCTTAATAAACAACAATATTATTTGATACAATAATTTGGTTTAAATTAAAAGTTGAGGTATTATTGATCTTATCTTTCTAAAAAATATATCCCTGTGGTTATCTAGAGCAAATGAGTAGTATACAGTGCTCCAAATCACCAATTTCGCGACATTTACAATTTTCATTGTTTGAAATACCAATGTTTTCTTAAGTTTTGGGTACAGTCATACAAATCATATGTATAAATTATTTAACTTATTGGGCTAAGAATACTTCCTTGTGGTAATCCTGTTGTTCTAAGTGGATAAGAAATTCCATCGTTAGTGCGAATATAAATCTATCGCGATCAATGTATGTTATATAGGTTTTTGACCAACGGTAATGGGAGGCCAATTTGAAACATTTTTTAACTCGTTGTAAAGTATGTAACGTTAATCTAAAGTGTTCGAGTTTTTGATGATTTAGTAAGAAATTTTACATCCGTTATTCAGTTATTTTATTTCTTATATTATTGAAAAATCAGCACATGCGGGTTAAGTTAGCTAAAATTGGGCTTCAAGCCAAATTTCAAGCCACATTCAAGTCGCCGAAATAAACGTGGGAACTTAACCTGGAGTTCTAAACCGCTTTAATTTTATAACAGCTTGAAGCCATCGATATAAACGTAGTAATTGTTAGTATTTCAATTCCTTCTCAATATAATTAAACAAACATATTATGAATAATTAACTGAGCTGAACTAACTGATATTTTTGGGGAAGGTATTTTATTTTTAGCAACAATTTTGATTGACTCTTTTTACTCAGTCTATCTATCTATCTAGACACCGCTGGAACCCATTCTCTTGTATGATCCTTGACCCGATACCTGATTTCGGGCCTCCAGTGCTTTAATAATATTCAAATAACAGTACATTTAAATTTGGTAGTAATATATTGACAGAAAACAATTTCATTTTTATTTATTGGAAAGCTTAAATATTTTAAGGTCTATTAAACATTAAAATGACGTTTATGCCACCTCGTATAGGTGTTGGTGATGGTTTATAGTCTACGATACGGCATGGCAGAGCTGGTGACATAAAACAGCGGCGTGCTCTCTTACCAAACAAGGAAGATATTATTATTTTCCATATATGCTCTGAAGATTATCAATAAACTAACCTGAACTAACAATTTTTCTAAATACAAAAAAGAACTAATTTGGCGAGGTGGGGGAAAAGTAAACGAATTTTACTAGGTACATAATCCATACACTAAGGAGAAACTTTTCATTGTGCAAATTGAAACGCTTAATTAATTTCTTGTTTATTGTGGTAATACAGCCTATATTTCATCAAGTGAAATATATTGGAGGGAAGATATTAACCGAAAAAAATTTAGTTGATTCAATAAAATTACTTAATGCTGAATGGCCCAAATAAATTTAAGTTCAGGCAATTAAACTTTAATTAAATTTCACAATGAAAAATATAGAAAAAAAGGAACACACATGTTAAGGTTAGCTAGATTTTAGTAAGGCTTTCGACACTATAAATCACAAAATGTTGTTAGCTAAACTTCACTACTTCGGACTATCACACAATGCAGTAAAAATTTTTGAATCATATCTCAATGATCGAGTTCACTTTGTTATTCTTAAATCGTAATCTACTACACAAAAGTCCAGTTACATACCAATGAGAACCAGAGTACTACAGGGTTCCATCTTAGGGCCTTTGCTATTTTCTTTATATGTTGCGGATATAATTGACATTTTAAAATACACAAAACTAAAGCAATATGCTGAAGATTCACAGTTATATATATCTTTTCCCACTCAAAAGTTGCTCAAATACAATACAATTTAATGATAATTTGGTGACTGTCAACTCCTATGCTGCAATAATGCTGCCAAGTCTTGCATTATTTTTCACAGTAATAATAGCAATGCTCTTCCTTTAATCTCCGGTAATTTTCACATAAGTATTAGTAATGGCTTCTTTCCAGTGGCCAAGGAGGCAGGGAATTTGGGTCTTTATTTTGATACTGGCCTCACATTTCACATGTAAAAAATAAACTTAAAATTGCGTACATGCGCTGGAAGAAATTATACTATCTCAAACCTTTTTTGCCTTCTAAGACTAAATATTTGCAATACACTTGTTTTGTCTTTATTTGATCATGGAGATGTAGTATATGGCGAATCGTTAACAGATTACTCTATACTCTGTTGCTTAATGCGAGAGAGTAATAAAATGTAAATTTGCAATGACACGACCCCTTAAGCAGGGTGGATCACTTACAGGTTGCTTTGTAATTTCAGGTAAATTGCAATGATAGTTTTTAAAAATTCCGTATTTTAGATATTTAAGACCTACACTCCCCGAATCGGTCCTAAATTAGGGTCACCCTAATTTGCATACAATCGAAAGGCGAGTTTGGTGAATGAAAGTAAGGTGACAGAGGAGTTACTACAGGTACTTTATTAGAACATTCAGTATAATAATAATTATACTTGATTATAATTACAGAGATAGGCAGATAATTAAGATATAAATTATTCTAATATTAAGTAGATAAAAACTTATATAGAAGTAAGAATAGTATGAAAATAGATAAATTTGAATAAATATTAAATTAAAATCTACTATGTACCTACATACAAACTTAATTTTTAAATTTTAATCATCATGTTCCGAGTAGTCCGATGACCTATCGTCTCTGGGGTCCAGAGAAATAATAAGGGACTCTACAGTGTTTTCTAGCATGTTATCAGCTTCCCACATTTTTTCTTATATTTCAATCACATGTTCGACGCACTTACTCCATTTTTCACAATCCACTTCCTCTTATTCCCCCTCTTGCAAGAGGTTTCCAACGTCTCTTCTTTTAAAAGTGGTGTTATGCCTTGCTACAAACCCTTTTATTTTCAGCCATGTATGTAATATTGATATTCCTGTCTTTTTAGAAATTTGAAAATGTCACACTTCTGTCTTCTTACTTCCGATCCACATTTTCCATTATAGGACGGAAAATGCGTTTCCATCCTAATACATTTCAATCCTCATTTTCTTGCCCGGTATTTTTGAGTAGGTCTTATAAAAACGGGGTAAAATAAGAACACAGGAACTATCCGATTCTTTATTTATTGATATTTTTATTTATACACGTTAATTGTTAAATTGGCATTGCTATTTATTACAGAAATTTTTAAACCCTCTTAAAGTTGCTTAATACTTTTTGTAGGTAGCAGACTTTCTTCAATCTTATCCGCTGCTTCTTTCAAATCAGGCGGAGTACAGCTAATTAACTCGTCGTCACTATCGGAGAACATCTTTAATCTGTATTCTTTTTCTTAAAAAAACGCTGACTTCCAAAAAATTTTAAGCGACAACTGCTGTCAACTGGTGACAACGACTAACAATGGAAATGAAAGGTAATAACCGGTGCGACAAAATTTATTATTTCAAAAAAGTCTATCGTACAAAATCATGAATATTACTATAAATATTACTTCAATCATAAATTCATGGCTGAAAATAAAATAGTATACAATCCTCGACGGAAAATTTCATTGCGGTCTCGAGATTATAGTTTATCTCATTTTCCGTCTCGTATTGTAATATACTATTACTTGCGCCCACACCAATTCTAAGGGGGTTTAATTCCCAGTGATAAATATATTATATTTCGTTTTAAAGCGATTTCGTCGACAACAAATTTCGTACAAAGAGGTTTCTTCAACTTTACAATCTCCAGTAGCTCCTTTTCAGCATATCTTTATGAAATGGCTTCTTATTTACAGTAAGCTAATGAATGATGTTATTTTTTTCCAAGAAGACGTTGGTATTTTTTCGGGTTTTCTTGAGTGGCAACTGTCATAACAGACCCAGGAGGAATAAGATCTAGCATTTGCTGGAAGTATTCTTCAAAGACATCAGCGTTCACGTCTTCATGATACTCTCCAGTCCGTTTTGATTTAAATGTTAGTAAGCCGCCATCGACAAATCCATTTTTGCTACCAATGTGAGTAATTATTAATTTAATTAATTTACCTTTTGCCGTAGGTAGGTGCTTTTATTCCAGTGGACCATTCTTCCATTAAAGCTTACATCGCACTTTTTATATGTTTATCCTGCCATATTTTTCTTTATTTATCCAAGTCTCGTCCATATAATACATATTCCTGTTTTCCCTTCGAAACTATCTAACTGCCCTCAAATATCGTCGTCGCCAGCAGATGATTTCGTCTTTCTCTATTAAAAGTGATTTTCTGTTTTGAATTTTTCCATAACAAAAATTCCTTTCCTTCAAAGTTTTTCATACTTTCTTCTTACCCATGGTTGGAATGAAATCATCCTTTTTCATTTCAGACATTATTTTGTCCAAGGTAGGTATTTCTTTTTTTAAGTTAAACGAGTGTATGATTCTTCTGATGGCAGTCTTTTCATCCTCATTTATTACAGTTTCTTTTCTTCCTGTACTTCATTTTGGTGACCTGATGGGGCCGCGTTTATCCTCGTGCACAAGTCGGTATATTGTTGACTGTCCGACTACAGTCATATTCGAACACATTTCAACTATTTTTGCAACTCCGAATGTTGAAATTTGGTGGCAAAGAGCGTTGAAGACGTTGAGAATAATAATTTTCTCATTTTAAGAAAGCGCAGTTTTACTAATCAATTTCTCAACAACAAATTCAGAAACACTAGCCATTTTCAAGAACGAAGTTTTCCAATAACTGCCGGAAAGTAACTAAACATTTAAAAATTTTGAAACAGTGAGGCCCAGGTAGGTAAACTACCTGTGCCTCTATCTACCCGATCTCGGAACCCCTGACAATAAACATAATTAAATAACAATAATTGTAATACACCTATAGAATACGGCGAAGACCATTTGGTTTTAATAATAATTTATTACTCTCTCGCATTAAGAAACCGACTATATACAAAAGATTCAGAATTCTTGTATGCGATATTCATTTAATATTCCTTTTAGAACTTACATAACTCCTTATCTAAACGACAATTCTATTTTAAATGTGAAAAACAGCAGAAAATCAATTTGTGTTCTGACTATTAAAAAATGGAGAACCTTCCTATTTGAGAATGCATTTTCAGTCATATAATCACCCTCATCAGACAAGAAATTCGAATTACTTTAGAATACCTCCGCATCGTACAGCAAATTTTTAAAAATCATTTAGTTTTAAAGCAGTTTAAACTTGGAATACCTTACCTGATTTAGGGATTATGTAAAAAAAAACATCTTTTAGAGACTCAGAGAAGTGAAGTTCAGCCTCTTTTATTCTTTTATCTTTATTTTTCGATTTTTTTTTCGTATTCGTATAAATATTATATTACTACCTAGCTGGGCTGCTCGCACATATTTACTTATTTTTTTATATACAGCGTTTGCGTGGATTTACTTGCCAAATGGAAAACTTCTTTAATATCAATTTTTCGAAAAAAAGTTATTCTTTATAAAAAGTTTTGCCTTTAAAATTATTAAGATTGGCATAAGAATTTCTTTTTAATGTTGTACAGGGTGTCTCAAAAAACGAAAAACTTTAATTCGAAATGTGAAAAAACTTTATACCAATATTTATTAACCGGCAAATTGGAAAGAGCGAAAAGCGCATCGTCAACTAATTTGTAGTATACAGGGCAATGATAAAGTTTTTTTTGAACAGTTACTTAACATTTTTGATAAACAATACGGATAAATACCATCGCAATATTTATTATGAAGTTATCAATGTACTATTTGCAGGTTAATTTAGTATACAGAGTGATTAAAATATTTAGATAATTTACAACCTTATTGAAAATTTATTAAACAATCATATAAACATATTTACACATAACAAGTTTTTCAATTACTAGTAATTACACAGTAAACACGAACAAATATACATAGAAGATTAAATTTCAATAAGCCCCCCGTTGTTTATCATACACCTAATAATTTTTTTTCTAAAACTTCTGACGGCATTCGATAGTTGATATACTTACTTACTTACTTTAAAACCTCTTTATTTGTTTGATTTTGTGATTTACAATCTATTGACAACATATTATTATATATTATGTACTGTTACACAACTACAGAGCACCTGTGCTCTCAGTTGGAGAAAACGGCCAGGCAGACGCCTGCTCGGGACGGTTTTAGTCCATGGTTGTCATAGTTTGTTCGTCGTTAGTTTGTCGAGTCCTCTCCGGAAGTGACCTTTATAGGACTATTAGGGATTTCTTACTAAGTTTAAAAAAAAAGTGTTTGCGTTTTTATATGCTATTCAATAGTTTGCTATGTAGATGGCGTAGGAAAAAACACCGAAAAAACCTACTCGCTGTTTTTAGGAACTTATGGTGTGTAATTTATGGTGATACCCAAGTTTTGTTTTCGCTGAAGGCTTAAATGTTTTCACACTCCATTCACTCTTCTTTCATTCTGCATTCATTCATTGACATAGATTGCTTAAAATATATATGCGTAAGGGATGAGTATAAGGGGTAATGATTTAATTAGTGGAAGGGATTTGGTAAAACTATGTTTGGATTTTTTGGATTTTCCTGGGTTTTGGGAGTGTAGGTGTAGAGGGCGTATCCGCAGATGTGTAGGAGGAATTTGCCTCTTGGGCAGCGCCTCCCACACAACTGCGGCATTGGCAAAATGAAAAATGAACTGAAAAATTAAGGAATTAATGGCTCGTAATAAATTGGGAGCCGCGAGTAAATTGGTTTGTGAACGCGAAGCGTACCTGACACATATTTTGCGTTAGAACCGATTGACCCGGTTTGGTGTTCTATCCCCGTAGCCCGGCACATTCCTGAATTATTCGTCTCTTGAGGTGTTCTCTGTCTCAGGGCCGCCTTTTATATACCCTTTCTTTGAGGACACCCCACAAAAAATAATCCAGTGGTGTGAGATCCGGGGACCTCGCTGGCCAATGACAAAAACGCAAATCTTGATCTGTACCTCTTCCTATTCACCTATTAGCAAAATTTCTGTTCAGCCAATGTCTAACTTGCCATGCAAAATGTCCGGGAGCCCCATCTAGTTGAAACAATAAGTTTCGTATACCGGCCAAAGGTATGTCATCCAGCAAATCACTAAAATATTGGTCCCAACAATCGGTCCCCGACTATACCACACCACACATTTACTTTTTCAGAATATTGGTTTCGGCACTGTATAACCCAATGAGGGTTATCTACTGACCAATAACGGGAGTTTTGAGAGCTTACAATACCGTTGGTCGTAAAAACAGCTTCATCTGAAAAAATTATTTTAAAAGGTAAACGGCGATCGTCCTCCATAACGCCTAGTAACCACGCAGAAAAATCTAGTCTCAATTCCGAGTCCCCTGGTAATAATGTATGGGCAAATTTTGGCTTATAAGGTTTAATTTTATGTTTTTTTAGAACCATTCTAATGAAGTAGATTTTTAAGTCCAAATCTCGAGACATTTGCCTTAAACTAGTTTTAGGGAATTCGTTGATGTAGTGCAAAACATTAAGTTCATAATTATCATCGTATAAGCGAGGAAGATTATTTTGACCTTGGTTTTCTCTTCTCCGAAAAAAGTTTGGAGAGCACCGTTTGAATTTATTCATAACATTACTTATTGTTTGATGGGTTATTGGTGGTCTTTCCGGGTGATTATTGTTAAAATCTTCGGCTGCTTCTCTATTTGTGCGATAATTATTTCCAACTATTAAAACAATCTGGACTTTTTCTTGATCAGTTAAACTCATTGTTAGAGAAAAAAATACAAACTAGAAAAGTTTTATTGACATATGTCAATTCGTGAAATGTGTCTTTACAGGTTTTTACCTTAACATTTAATTATTTACAGGTAAAAGCTTAGTTTATAATTATTAGGCTTTATTTAAAACTTTACCTACAATAATTCATTGTTGTTCTGTATGGTGTATGATGAACAACGTGGGAGGCTTATTTATCCATATTGTTTATTAAAAATGTTAAGTAACTAATTAAAAAAAACTTTATCATTGCCCTGTATACTACAAACTAGTTGACGATTTAATGCGCTTTTCGCTCTTTCAAGGTTAGCAAGGTAGTAGCATTTTGTCTATTAATTATAATGGTGAAAGCAGAAAAACAATTTGTCATAACGTTTCTGAATAAATGAGGAAAATGTATTTTTTTTTTAAATGGCACACCCTGTATATTTTTTTTACCGAAACGTTTGCAAATCGTATACGGAATAAAAAAGTTCATATTATGCAATAGTCGCCTAAAATTGAAAAAACATCAACACAGCCATGGACATAAAAAATGGTTTGCCTTTGACGTCGGTACTTATAAGGTACAAACTTATATTTTTTTAAAACCTCCAAATTGTAAATAAACTGAAACCATCGCCTCTTACCAAATCTCTAGTTGAATTATTTTTAGGCGCTTCAAAATATGCCAATACATTTACTTCTACTTGTTCACTTATTATAAACTGTTTTTTAGTCCTTGTCTTTATAAAAACTTTTTCGTTACTTCTAAATTTTCTACACAGCCTTAGAAAATACCTTCTGTCTGGTTGCTAACGTTCAGGATACATTTGACCGTATTGCTCGAGTGCTAGTATACACTATTTTTTCTGCAAAATACGCTTCTAACATATCGCGATGTTCTAAATGCGTGAACGCTATTTTGTAATATTTAAAAGCAAAAACTAGATAACTTAACGCAAAACTACGAAAATTTTGGCTTCGTTAACAAAAATGGCTACCCAAAACGAGGACACTTTAGTTAATTCGTTCATGTTTTCATGGTAGTCTCGATGGAAACGTCAAAAACAAACCATTTTTTATTTCCATTGCTGATTTGATGTTTTTTTAATTTTAGGCCAATATTGCATATTATGAACTTTTTTATTCCGTATAGGATTTGCAAACGTTTCGGTAAAAAATATACAGGGTGTGCCATTTAAAAAAAATACATTTTCCTCATTTATTCAGAAACGTTATGTCCAATTGTCTTTCTGCTTTCTACATTTTAATTAACAGAAAAAATGCTACTACTTTGCTAATTTAACCGACTTTAAATAATACAAGGCAAAAACAAGTGCTCTCTAAAAAAAATGTAGTTTTCCAAATATCAGAGATCCGACAAAAGATTCAAATTTGGTTCTTCCAATTTGTCTTGTGTTTATTTGTGTGTAGTGAACCAATCCCTAAAAACATTTTGGCAAGTTTTCGGAAGCAATGAAGTTTTGCAAAATTGTAATGGGTTTAATAAATACCCTGCATGTATACAACAGTACCTATTTTATTTAGATTTCACGATCGACACGTATCATTTAAATGCTAATATAAAATTGTTTCACTTTAAAATGTATCAAAAAATTTGTAGTATCCGTTTCATGTGGCCAGCAGTTTGTATCGGGGTAATTGAAAACAAGCATTAGAAGATATTAAAGAGGAAAGAAAAATCCAAAATTCTTCACAAATATTTAATATCTCGCTCTACGCGTTTCGGTTTCTTAAACCATTTTCAAGAGCTGTCTAAAAAGTTCATAATAAAAATAAAATAATAATAGTTTATAAATGAACTGAAATGAGAAAATGAGACAGCTTTTGAAAATGGTTTAAGAAACCGAAACACGTAGAGCGAGATATTAAATATTTGTGAAGAATTTTGGATTTTTCTTTCCTCTTTAATATGAATAATCTTCACCCCGGAGATACCTATGATTCAATTAAGTATTAGAAGAACCAAGATATGAATTACTTATTTTATTGGGCACCTGTAAACATTCGTAGGTAGTAGTGCCTTCACAAATAATTTTAGATGCTGGTTCATATTTGCGCGAAACGTCTTGTCCTAGGGGTAAAAGTAAACATGCCTCTGACTTTTTTTATATATTTTTTAACCAAACTTCTAACATGCTAGAACTAAAAAATAAAGTATTACTGGCAAAAAATTTATTTAACAGTACCTACCTACCTACTTCTATTTAACATAAAATTTAGTTTAGTATAAAATATTAACACGGCTCCAAACAATATCAAACTCACCAACTGAAACAAGACGGTTAGGCATTACATTTATTGTAATTATTCGGAAAACTAGAAAGAGCGAATTTTTTCCTCGGTCTCTACTAGCTCTTGAGATATTTTTTTTACTTACAGGTTAGGTTTCCTTTTCTTTTTAATTTCCTGGATTTTGTTGTTTTCTCCTAAAAGTCAGTGATAAAACTTACAATAAACTATTTCTCCACAAAATGCTAACAATGTTTTATCCATAAAATAACGACAAAACTGTAATTTTAATTAAAATCACAAAGTGACAATAATCTGACGTGTAACAAATCAAAATAAGCGGTGTCGTCATGTTTATTTTCTTGACTGAAATGTAGGTTATTCCAACTACAACTACAGTCGACTACGTGTTTTAAGAAACCATTAGTAAAAACAATGCTAATGCATTTCTACACTAGGCTTACATGGGTTAGAAGGGCGGTAAACGGTTTTTGATTCTTTTTTTTGTTTAAAATTCGCCATTTTAAAAATGTCGTTGTCGAGCAGAGACCATGTGAAGATGAGACATTCTCTGCAAGGATAAGAAATGGGGCAGGTTCTAATAGTTAAAATTAAGCCGGTATACAGTATGCTCTCTTTAGTCCCTCATGCCATACTTGATCTTGAAAATGTCCAGTACTACCGCCTAAGACCTCATAATGTTCTATTACGTTGATCCAAACATAGGTACCATAAGCGAGAAGGTCGCCTATTGAACTAGACTTACGAAATTCATACTGAAGGTTGCCGATGTTGTTTCATTGTTGTTCCATTGAGAATTTCCACAACAATCACTTGTGGGCGGAAGAAATTCCCTACGCCGTAACCGAAACCCAATTTCCAACACAAATTTGCGGTTAACGTATGGGCAGGAATTATTGGTAACCACTTTATTGGCCCATTCTTCTTGCCGAGACGATTTGACGGACAATCTTACCTCAATTTCCTTCAAGAACAACTGTCCTTGCTGCTTGAGGATGTTACGAGAGCAATAAGAAACCATATGTGGTACATGCACGATGGTGCACCAGCATATTTGAGTGTAATGGTTCGCAATTATTTACAAACTGTTTATCCAAATCGTTGTAATGGCCGCGGTGGGCCTCAAGGATGGCCACCAAGGTCCCCCGACCTCAACAGCTTAGATTTCTTTTTGTGACGCCATCTTAAGACGCTAGTGTATACAAGTCCCATTAACCCTTAAGAGGAAATAATAGAAAGAATAATTGCAGCATGTGATAGAATAAGAAATACTCCGGTAATATTTCAACGAGTGTGCACTTCTATGAGAAGGGGTGCGGAATGATGCATATTATGTGAAGCGGGTCATTTTCAACAATTTTTGTAATAATCGCTCCATATAAGTTCTAATGTTATGCTAATTGTATTGTTGTATGTTGTCAGTTGTCAGTTGTACACACAGATGCCAACCCGTAATGTGTTTAATTTTTCCTATTGGATTAATAATAATGTTGCAAGTTATATTTACTCAAAACGGCGCATCACAGGAAAACAACTTAGAAGGTCTTATGTTTCAAATTAAACAATGAATCAAAAAATTTTTTATTTGAAAAAAAGTCATTGGTGTACCATTTTTTTTCTCAAAAATATCGAAGTCATTGTCCGTAGGCACGCCACTGTTAAAGCTGAAAATTATTTTTGTATTGAAGAAA
This sequence comes from Polydrusus tereticollis, assembly GCA_963920685.1. NCBI lineage: Eukaryota > Metazoa > Arthropoda > Insecta > Coleoptera > Curculionidae > Polydrusus > Polydrusus tereticollis. The sequence continues at coordinate 69,793,966 of OY987333.1, read as the reverse complement.
TATGCACCCTTATTATTTGTCGCTACGTACTAAATATTACTTAAATATCTCAAGTAATTTCGAAAATATTAATTAATTCCCATTTTTTTCCTAAAACTTGAACATCCCTTATTTTCGTAACGGAACATTTTTGGACCATAGTTTATAAAGCAAATTATCATTAATTTGTCATGTAGATCAACACCTTTAAATATTCGCATATCATTAAGGAACACCCTATATAAATCATTTAAAATAAAAAAATTTGTGAAATTGTATGCGACTGTCAGCTGTTTCTGTATTTAAAATGTGCTACTAATCAAATTCCTTGCTTCAAATTTAGTATATCAATCCAAAATTTTTAACTTCGTGTAAAATACTTTTATTGTCACCCGGTATACATAATGCTAAGGCATTTTATCTAAAGGCAAATCTAAAAACCAGTAGGATGTTATTTAATGATTATAAGAAAATTACAATCTGTTGGTCCCATATCAGCTTTGGTTCTACCTGGCTCTCGGCGTGTGTGTGGATTGAGTCCGTTTGAAATATGAAAAATGTAGGTAGGTACTATAATATTATGGAATTATGTTAAAAACAAAATACTGGTGAAAGATAAAGTCATTTTAGCAAATATTTACTTTAAACAAGAATTTGTTTTATGTCGTCGTTATCTGCATCTTAAAAAACGTAAACCGATTGATGGATTTTGAATTTAGATAAAATACAAGATATCCATTTTTGGTGTTACCACACCAATGGAATGGTATTTTTACGTTTATCTCAATAAAATTCAATTAAAAATAGTTATTTAGTTCATTAAATTTGACTAGTATTGCAGGCAGCAAGAAATATAAAAGTTTCCATGTTTTTACTTAATAATATTTTATTTAGTAATAAAATTAGAGAAAATGACAAACACAAAGTCTCCGTCTCAACAAAAGTTTTGGGACAATTTTTAGTCCAGTTTTCATTGTTTGAACTCCAGAAAAATAAGATCAATCCGCCTTACTTAGCAAGCTTTAATATTCAATTATATTCGGCCTCGTCTCATAAATAAATGATGTAGTACCTCCGCCTCTGGCCGGAACATCCACAAGTTTAAAGCGCTCTAAAAATCACCATCACTCCCCGCCCGTACCTAAATACTTACTTTAGTCTACGTTTTTTGTGCGGAGCATTCACGTCGCGCCGGCACAGAGTTTTGTTAATCGTTGTGTATTTTGTGTTTATTATGCCTAAAAAATCTAAGAAAAGGACCAGGAGTCGGAGTAACTCTTCAGAGCTTTCCGGTATTTCTAAAATTCTACGTAGGATCGAGGATAGACTGGATAATGTGGAAAAAAGACAATTTCAATTCCCAGATTATAATCGCACCCGCAGGCGGGTTCTGTCGTCGTCTTCCGATAGTGGTGCAAGTGAGAGGGGGCGTTCAAGACAGAGACAAAGCAGACAAAGGGATGCGAAGCCGTCGTCCTCTCGGGCTCTTCGCTCGATGTCGGTTATTTCTTCGGAGAGCGACGATCCGGGGCATAGTAGCATAGGCGAAGGCGGTACCAGATCGAAGGATGCATTAATTTCCTTAGGTCGTAAGTATAATATCGCCAGATTATTTTTTGTTTGGTCTTGTTTTAAGAGGTACTGCTAAAATCTGTTTGTGATAATAGATTAAGATTGGCTTTGCACTTGCCTTTTTTCTGTTTGTGGTAACAGATTTATTTCTATATATTATGCCATATATGATGTTTAAGAGGTACTGCAAAAATCTGTTTGTGATAATAGATTAAGGTTGGCTTTGGACTTGACATTTTTCTGTTTGTGGTAGCAGATTCATTCCTCTATATTATGCTATTTGTGTCTTATGCATAGATGTTTAAGAGTTACTGCCAAAATCTGTTTGTGATAATAGATTAAGGTTGGTTTTTGAACTCACTCTTTATGTTAGTGATAACATGCTTAATCACTCGGCCTGTTTGGAGAATATCCAGGTTTTTTTCTGTTGGTGATGATAGAGGATTTATTTCTCTATGTTACACCTTGGAAGATAGTTTGTGATGACATTTTGAATACGTCCGTTTATAGGTGACTTAAGTATGCTAAACATAGCTATTATTTTTTCTTCTAGATCAATCTAATAATAAAGAAGTGGAGGGACCTATGAATGAACCAGAATCCCCTGCTACTGTTGAACCTCAAAAATTACATGAGGAGATATTGTCTCTCCTTGGGGAAGATATTCCTGTTGATAATTTGTTCTCTGAGCCAATACAGACTGATGTTGCCTCCCGCTGGTCATCTATTTTAGCCAAAGGTCTGGAGGGGGAAATCCGTGACAAGCTTGTAGGTAAATATATGGCCCCTGTAAATTGCCAACCCCTTAATCCTCCAGTGGTTAACCCGGAGGTAAAAGTAGCTGTTTCGGAGTCTGTTTTACGAAGAGATGCACGTCTGGCTCATTTACAGCAGCAGGTTGGAGCTAGCATGTCTGCAATTGGCATTGCGTTAACAAACATGTTAAAAGATACGACTGAAGAAAATAAAGAATGTATCCAACTACTTAGTGATGCAGGGAGGCTGTTGGCAAATATTCACCATTCAGAGTCAATGTCTAGAAGAGAATTGCTTGCAATCAATTTAAATAAAGAACTTAAAGAGACTCTGACAAACACACCAGTAAATAACATGTTGTTCGGCAATGACTTGGAAGACAGAATCAAAACCTTAAAGGATTTGGAGAAGTCTAGTCAGCAGCTAAAGATTCAGAAGAAATCATTTAAGATCACCTCAAAGCCTTCCACTTCTCGTTTCCAGGAAAACTACAGGAGTCCGCTTTTCAGAGCCAGAAAGAGTGGACACATGAATCGGGCTCCCACGGAATTTGCCAAGAAGAGGCAATACCAGATCCAAAACAAAAAGTCGGACAGTTTCAACACCAACAGGCGACACCGCCCCCGTCCCTACTAGATCAACAGGTTTGTAAATTAGGGGGACGTTTACAGGTCTTTTCTGAAAGGTGGCGTAGCTTACCTGTGCATAGAAAAATTTTATCTTATATAAGAGGCATTAGTATCCCATTTTTAAAGAAACCAAAGCAAACAGTTATACCTACTGAAAATAAGTGGTCAAACAATGATATTAAGATTATAAATTATTTAATAAGGAATTTATTACAGCTAGGTGCAATAGCTGTTGTTAACCATGATAGTTGCCAATATCTGTCAAACATTTTTGCAATACCAAAATCAGATGGTTCCTATCGCTTAGTTTTAAATCTTAAAAACTTGAATAAGTTTGTGATAGCTGATCATTTTAAAATTGAGGATAATAAAATAGTTGCCAGACTTTTAACCCAAAATTGCTTTATGTGCAAAATAGATCTGCGAGATGCTTACCATGTACTCTCGATTAAAAGATCTCACCGCAAATACCTAAGATTTACATTTAATAACACCTTATACGAGTACACCTGTTTGCCATTTGGTTTAAGTTGTGCACCTCTGATCTTCACAAAAATATTAAAACCTGTGGTAAAGAGACTGAGAGAAAGAGGCGTATCTTTAGTAGTATATCTAGATGACTTTCTTATTTTGGGAAGATCTTTTGATGAATGTATTAATAATGTTAACTTAACCTTGGACTTACTAACATACTTGGGTTTCCTAGTTAATTTTGAAAAGTGTAGTCTCATCCCCAACAAGATATGCACGTTTCTGGGTTTCACTTACAATTCAATTAACATGACACTATCATTGCCCAAAGAAAAACAGTTGAAGTTAATAAAAATGCTTAAGCACCTGTCAGGCTTACATATATGTAAAATTAGAAATTTTGCGAAACTCATTGGTACAGTTATTGCTGCTTGTCCTGCAATTAAATATGGTTTTGCACATACAAAACTTTTTGAAAGGCATAAATATTTAGCACTAGACCAATCGAAGGGTAACTACAATGCTACGATGAATTTATCACAGGGTTTGCAACCCGATATTGCCTGGTTTCTTAATAAAATTCCAAGTTCCATAAATCACATTCGAATTTCTTGTTTTCAGATAGAAATTTTTACCGACGCATCTTGTTCAGGCTGGGGCGCTTTCTGTAGAAACAAGAGTATTTTTGGTTTTTGGTCGGAAAATGAAAGAAAATTTCATATAAATTACCTGGAGCTTCTGGCATTATTCTTTGGTTTAAAATGTTTTGCTTCAATTTTAAAAAATTGTAGTATCCTGTGTAGGGTAGATAATACCACAGCAGTGGCCTGTGTTAATAGAATGGGGAGTGTAAAATACATAAACCTAAATAGTATTACTAAAAAGATTTGGGACTGGTGTGAGGAGAGAAATGTTTTTGTTTTTGCTAGCTACATAAATACTAAGGAAAACATAGAAGCTGACAGAGCATCTCGTCAGCTTCACAAAGAAACTGAATGGAGCCTGTCTAGTAGCTCTTTTAAAAAAATTGTTAAGTTTTTTGGAATGCCAACCATTGATCTTTTTGCCAGCAGGATAAATAACAAATGCCCCATATTTTTATCATGGATGAGAGACCCAGAGGCTTTTAAAATTGACGCATTCACTATTAGTTGGAGCAATCTTAATTTTTATGCTTTTCCCCCCTTTTCGATGGTTTTGAGAGCCCTTCAAAAAATTTTGGAAGACAAGGCGGAGGGTATAGTAGTGGTTCCCTATTGGGTCTCTCAACCGTGGTTCCCCCTTTTTAAATCCTTATTAGTTGGGGACCCGATTATTTTAGGACCTAAAAAGTCTTTACTTTCTTTTAGCGGCTCTCCTCACCCCATGTGGCAGGACCTTTCCCTGGCGGTAGGGAAGCTATCAGGAAATCGCTTTTGTTAGGCAATATTCCCAAAGACTCCTTAGATATATGTTTGTTATCAATAACGCCGACTACCTTAAAGCAATACAATTCAGGATTAAGATTATGGTGGGATTTTTGTTCCAAAACAAACAATGATCCTTTTGTGGTTACAGTACCAAATGTTTTAGAGTTCCTAACTGTGCATTTTAAAAACGGTGCATCCTATAGCACTCTTAATAATTATAGGTCCGCTGTAGCGCAGTTAGCTGGCCCAAACCTGGGGCAGGATTTTAGATTAAAAGGGTTTTTTAGAGGTATCTTTAGTTTAAGGCAGCCCTTACCACGATATGAAAATACATGGGACCCGGGTATAGTTTTAAATTATGTACGAACATTGATTAATGACACTATCACTCTGGAAATTCTTACAGAAAAGTTAGCCAGTTTACTGGCCCTTGCAACAGGGCAAAGAATCCAAACATTAAGTCTAATTAATATTAAAAATATTTTTACTAGGGGAGACAAGATAGAAATTAAAATCTCTGAAAGAATTAAGACCTCATCTATTAATAAATTTCATCCTCTTTTAGTTTTACCTTTTTTTACCGCGGATTCTAATGTTTGTGTAGCAGGTACACTCTTGAAATATCTAGATAAAACAAAAGAATTAAGAGGTTCCTGCGAATATCTATTTATTACGTACAAGAAACCCTTTCATAAAGCCACTTGCCAAACTATTGGTAGATGGATCAAAAAGGTTTTAAATAAAAGTGGTGTGGACATAAATCAATTCAAACCACAAAGTACTCGTCATGCTGCAACATCGGCAGCAGCTAGAAAGGGTGTTAACTTTGATTCTATAAGACTAGCTGCTGGTTGGACCCAGAACTCTAAGACATTTGCAAATTTTTATAACAGACCTTTAGTGTGTAACGAACAATTTGCAAATACTATACTAGGATTATAAGTTGTAATTGTTACACTAGGCTATAGGATACAGTTATTTGTTACCATATGTTAGTTTATATTTCACCTTTATCTGATTTGTTTTTTTTCTTTTCTCATGTTATAAACAAAAATAATTATAGTTGTTGCAACTACTTTAAAAGTCTACATCATTTATTTATGAGACGAGGCCGAATATAATCTAAAGATCAAACGAACTTACCTTAAGTGATGTTCGATCTTGATTATATAAAGGCCTCGTCGAAATAAATAAGTCCCAACCCACCCTTATCCTTGGGATAACCCCCATGGGTGTTGCAACAATAACTTTAAAATAGACTAAAGTAAGTATTTAGGTACGGGCGGGGAGTGATGGTGATTTTTAAAGTCTGTGCGTTTTAAGAAGTCCGATATCGGATTAAATCACCAAGGGATGTTATCGCTTTTAAAACAGTAAGTCGGTTAAGTTACAATATCTTCGCACCTTCGCTATACTTGATCACACCGAACATCCCACTGGTTTACTGTATTCTCTTTCGCTCAGTAATAGAATACAGTAAACCAGTGGGATGTTCGGTGTGATCAAGTGTATAGCGAAGGTGCGAAGATATTGTAACTTAACCGACTTACTGTTTTAAAAGCGATAACATCCCTTGTTGATTTAATCCGATATCGGACTTCTTAAAACGCACAGACTTTAGAGCGCTTTAAACTTGTGGATGTTCCGGCCAGAGGCGGAGGTACTACATCATTTATTTATTTCGACGAGGCCTTTATATAATCAAGATCGAACATCACTTAAGGTAAGTTCGTTTGATCTTTAGATTATACTGGGTTTTCAGTAAGTATAAGGTAATATTTCGCCAGCGTACAGGGGAGGTTCAAATAATATTATACAGGGTGTTTCAGAAGTACGGTACGTAACTTAAGGGGGTGATTCCCTATGATATTCTAAGAGAAAAAGTTCATGTAAACATGTGTCCGGAGTTGTCCCGTCTTTGATATACAGGATGTTTAATTTTTTTTAAAAGAATCGTTTTTTTATAACTTTTGTAAATATCCTTCTTCTTCCGATTTTTTTTCAAATTTGGTACCTTTATTTATAACAATAAGGGGCTCAATTAACCCCAACTTGATTAAATTTATTAAGTTTAGCAACGTCCCGGGGGGCACCTTAAAGAATATTATTGACAAAAAAATGTACGCGACTGACTTTCTCCAATATTGATATTTTTTTTCGGATTTACCAACTAATAATGCAACTTTTTTATAGATATCATTTTTGGAAAACTAAAAAATATTTTTTTAATTGCATTCTCTTAAAAAAAGATGTTCTTCAATCAAAAAATTTAAACATTTCCGAGATAATCACATTCTTATACAATCTAATATCAGCAGTAATTTATTACAAAATTTTCAAAATTAATGTATCTACCGTCAGTTCTAGAAACTAACTAACCTCTTATTTTCATACCTATCTAATTATTACAAGGTAGTTATTATTATACACAAATAAACTTAAGAAATTAGTAATGCTATATTCTTGAAATAATTTAAAATTTATCCTAAACTGCGCACAATTGGTAGGCAATATTATTATTATTATATCAAAAGTGCAATACACAAAAATCAAAGAAATTAGTTAAATAACACAGATTTATTAAAGAAAGAAAAATTTGTCAACAATTAACAGAACAGAAAGAAAAAATATAATACAGAGAATCGACGCTTTCAAAATGTGTTTCTGCAGAAGAATCTCGTGGACTGAGCATGAGTCGAAATCGTTAAATAACGGCTGCAGTTGAGAAGACTGATCGTTTTTGGGAACGTGGCCGGACCAAGAGCTGGAGGCCGATTATCAACAAGATGGTTAGACCAAGTTCAAAAACACTTCTATGGCTCCAAACAGATGATGAAGAATAGAAAGGCTGGGAGTTATCATGACCCTTAGCAGTGAGGGATACGACTAGAGCAGAGGCATGTGCTCTAATAATTATTGTTTAATTAAAACCGATTTAAATCTTAAATAGAGGGATTTTAGCCAGCGAAATTTTCAACGCCCACCGTTGTGCAGATAAATTTGACGTACGGGACGAAAATATAACCTAACAAAAATAAAATTGATTTCCTGATAGCATGGCACGACGCTATCCCTTAGCGCAACCGTAAGCTCGAGAGTTGTTGCCACTTGTTTCAAACGGGGTTTACAGACTAGCTCGCCAGCCGGAGCCTCCTATGTAGGACCCGAACCAGCAATAGGCATATCCAAACAGCACTGAGGGAATGAGCCGCCAACCTCTCCAGCGAGAATGGCGGCAGATGCCGGGCTGCAGAGAGGTCAAAGATTTCATATCTTGACCTTATTAGGCTAAGTTGGAGTGGATTCTTAACAGGAGTATGCGTGCCCTGAATCCTCTGGTAGGATTTCTAACAGGGTATTGCAAGTTGACGAAGCACCTGCATACGATGAGTGTGGAGGAGGATCCGATATGTTCGGGATGCTTGGAGGACGAGGAGACACCACTGTGCTTCCTGTGCGCTTATGAAGCCTTAGGAATACTCATACAGCAAGTCTTTGGGACAGTGGTGATCCAACAGGAGGAAGTCAGGACCCTTGCTTGGAAAAACGTCAGGCAGGTTTGGCGAGGGCCTGGGTGGTTGAGTGGATGGGGAAAGACCCAGGAGGCAAAAAGGATCGCCTTAGGTTTACTGGACCCTTATTTTTGAATTGCAGGGAGTAGAACTTGCGAGAGAAGTGGGTGTGGTTTTCTTAAAAATGTAAAACACTGTATTCTTGAAAAAATATTAAGGGAGGGAGCCAGTTCCAAGAGAACTTGAAGTTCTCCTACTCGCGACCGAGAGAAGCAGCAAACCTAACCTAAAATTGTGTTGTGTTTGCTTGTACCTATTTGTTATATTATTTTTCTTATGAAAAGTGAGCTAATGGTTAAATATCTAAAATAGATAATATGGAAAATTTTAATTTAATGCTGTGGAATAAGATTTTTAACGAGGATGTTGAAGCAGCGGTGGCAGAACTGGCTATTGGGAGGGATGTTTTTCCCCAAACAAATGCATTTCAGTTATCTGACAGAAAATTTGTTCGGTTATTCAGGGCGGATAAGTGGCAGTTAATTTGCCCTTATACATATCGGGCATCCACTAAAACCTCTTTTTGTTTAGAACTAAATTGCCTCGATTTAAATTCCATTTTAATGAATCCCTAAATCAGTTCCCAAATACAAATTACAATAAAAAAAAAAAACACAAAACAACAGTGAGGTTATGTGGAATGTCAAAATTTGCAGCAATGCCATTGGCTAACCAACCTAGCAACGCTGTTCCCCGATTTTGATCCCTCCCTGATATTCCCCGGCGCGTTCGGTGTTTCAAAAATACGGCGTTTTGCTGTCGGGGAGATCAAACGAGGGACACTCCCCGAGAGCTCCCAGGGACCACTCCCTTCTCTTGCTTTCAAGAATAGACGTCCTGGTCAGGTCCGTGCGCCTCCCCTCACCTCTACCATTAGCGCGCTGTTTAAACAATCCTTAACGACAACGGCAAGCGGTGCTGTTAGCTATGCACCTATGCCCTTACGGTACGTGTTGAACGTATCACTGAAAACCAGATTTAATCAGGATAACCTTAAACGAATTTATTCAATAGTAATATCACAAGACCTCGTTTTCTTATCGGTTAAATTTTTCAGCTGTCACGAAAACTTTTTTGTTTGGAAATTTTACGAGTTGAATTTGTACATGTTTATTCTGATTAGATCCCGAGAGCGAAGCTCGAAGGATTTAATCTTTGAATAAACATGCCCAAAGTTCAACGAGTAAAATTGCCAAATAAGTTTGAGTGAACAATGGAAAATTTAACCAATAAAAAAATGATGGTCGAGTGATATTTGGCACGATTATTTCGTGAACCCCAAATGTCCCATCCATTAATTGAGTAATAATGTTTTATATATTTCTTAGTTTGAGACTGACAACCAAAATACATTTATTATAATTTTATTATTGTATGTTTGGTTGCCAGCATTGCAGCAAAATATGTTAAAGCAAAAGCAATACGTCAGAATTTTAGAATCGTTATAATATAATAAATGACATTGATAGGTTTTTTTAAATGTTGTGTAATTTACAATAACAACCTTATTGGAGAAAAAATAGACATGGGTGTATTATAATATAAAAACAAGTAGGTAAATAAATATAGTACTAATGTAATTGTATTAAAATATCAGAAATTTTATGAAAAAGTTAGAAAAAAATAATTGACATTGATTTATACTTCGAAATATTGTGACAGAACTAGACGGGCCAATGGCGACGTTTAATCGCTAAAATCCCAAGGGGTTTTATCAGTATTATACTAGGTGATTGGCTTAATCGAGACGGTTCGATTGGACGAAACGGCGAAATTGGCAGGTGTACGAAATAATCAATAAAAATATTTAATTGAAAACGAGCAACAAAATATTATATTTTTTTAAATCGACCGGAAAGCAACCACTTTCTACTCAATTTTTTAACCGGAAAATGTCATTTTATCGGTCTAGACCAGAAAGTCATAAAAGAGGGACCGGTAAAGTACTTTACCGGTCCCTCTTTTGACTTTACCGGGCCCTTTTTTTACATTCCGATCAATATTTGAGAAAACGAACCAAACCCATAATAAGTAGGCTTTGACTTGATTGTTTCTTTCATGGCGTTTCATGGTAACGAACTGTCAAATTTGATACTGCTTATTAAAAATTGTGTTTAAAAGTTAAAAGTTAGATTATATTATGGAAATGAATGTGGATGAAGGTGAAATTCCTCTTGAAATAACTGAAGCGGCTGCTAGAGCTACTCACGATTTGTTGCCGCATAAGTCCAGGGACAAGTATGAAAAAACGTTTGCCGTTTTTAAATGTTGGTGTAAAGAAAAAAATGTCAGAAATATTTCTGAGGATGTTTTGTTAGCCTATTTTGCTGAAAAATCCGAAAAATTAAAATCATCTACATTGTGGAGTGTGTACTCGATGATTAAATTGATGTTAAATTTAAAAGAAAATTTGGATATAAGCAGATATTATAAACTTATAGCATTTATCAAAAGGAAGTCGGTTGGATACATACCCAAGAAATCGAGGGTACTAACCAGAGTAGATATTGACAAATTCCTGCTGGAAGCTCCTGATAATGAATATCTTTTAATCAAAGTAAGTAGGACTTAAATATGTATTTTTTTCATTTTCTTCTCTCCTTATATTTTTTAACAATAATTATTAAAAACGGCTATTTATTTTAATTATTTCTTATTTTTTTTTAGCTTTTACTAATATTGGGATCGGCTGGGGCCTGTCGCCGTGAAGAATTAGTTAATATGACAATTGACGATGTTGAAGATAATCAATCGATGCTGGTGATAAAAATTCCAAATACAAAGACAAATCATCCCAGGTCATTTATAGTTGTTGACGAACAAAACTTAAATGTATATAGAACATATGTTTCTTTACGTCCATCCAATGTCCCACATCGAAGGTTATGTATTTTTTACAATAAAGGAAAGTGCTCTATTCAACCAGTAGGTTTGCATTCTGTAGGAAAAGCGCCATCAAAAATAGCATCCTATTTGGGATTATCAAACCCAGAGCAATTTACAGGGCACTGTTTCCGACGTAGTTCGGCCACATTGTTAGTGGAAGGTGGAGGCGACATCCTTAATTTAAAACGACACGGCGGCTGGAAGTCATCACAAGTTGCCGAAGGCTATATTGAACAGTCTCTACAAAATAAGATTGACATAGCCAGCAAAATTCAGGAAGCAGGAGGGTCAAAAGTACATATTACATCACAAACAACCCATAAAGATGTATCAAAAAATTAAGCAGGAGGGTCAAAAGTACATATTACATCACAAACAACCCATAAAGATGTATCAAAAAATTTTCCATCAAGTCTACAATTTAATAACGTACAAAATTGTACTTTTAACATAACAGTTCAAAAATAGATATTATTAATTATTAGAATAATTCTAATTTTAATTATTTATTAAGTACCTATTATCAAATAATATTTATTATAACTATTATAAATAAAAAAAATTCCTGACTATAGAGTTTTCAATCTGTTTAAAACTATATTAATGTAGTAAGCCATTATCTAAATTTTCTTGTACGCCACTGGTCTTGCGTCGATTTAAAAAAAAATATTGTACGTTACACAACCGGAAAGTACGTTTACAGGACTCGCAGGCTTCCAGGACTCGCCTGGCGGCTCGCCCTGGAAATTGCCTGCTTCGTCCTGTAAAATAGTACTTTCCGGTCTTGTAACGTAATATACTATTCCCTGAATTAAATTATTTTATTCACAAAATTTATTTCAGACAAACACGTAATATTGCTGTATCACAACTTACGTTTAATTTGACCAAATTCGAAAATGATTCCGTCAATTAATAATTGGGTTTCCATATAAATATTTAAAAAGAATTGTGTCAATTAAGTCTTCACTTTTTTTACTCTAGGTCTGGTGTAAGTAAATTTAGTAAAATATAGCTTAGGATATTTTATAATCTTGCAACAATAGTACTTAGGCTCTAATAACACACTATAAGATTAACGTGCAAATCTACCGCACTTTACTCTGCTTTGCACTGAAACTATTTCACTAATTTAAAGGGTTTTACCCGTTAAGCGCTGAAAATCTGGGTGGCTTAAAAAATCTTTAATATTTTCTGTTAATTTGGTTCTAGATTTGTAGATCCAAAATTAAAATTTAGTGTAATGTAAATTTTCCTCAAAATTAATAAAAATAAATAACACTCAGTATACAGCTACCCGCTCGGTCGCCAGTTTATTGGTACGAGGAATTTAACATCAAGCTCTTTCAAGAATATTATCAAGTGGTAAAAACAAACATGGGCAAATGGACATGCAAATGGTTTAAATTTTACTGATCTTACCATATAGGATGGTTACATATTAACCCAGGTAGTAGATAAAGACATACAGAACATAATATAATTCCCAGTACACACGGTGTCCCAGATAAGAATGCACTCTACAGGGATTTTGTAAGCCATTGGATATATAAAGATGATTAATATAGGGAAAAGTTATGCATTACAGAACTCTGAAGTATGTTTCCAAATTTTAAAAATTGCGAATAGTTCCGATGATATTCGAAAAACCCGAATTTTTGCGATATCGTTCTTATTGTTTTCCGTTTCTATTTGAAAAGATAATATGTCAACATAAATTCTACATTCTCAATGCCACTTTTTATCCTCTACAACAGTGTTTCCCAAATGGTGTTCCGCGGTACACTAGTGTACCGCGATGACGTGCTTGGTGTTTCGCCAAATATCTTACGTATTAGATACTAAAATACTAAAAAAAACCAATTAACTAACCTTAAATCACTGGACTAAAGTCAACACCGTATTAACTAATTTGACTGGACTAGACTATCAAATTCCTTGGAACAAATGTAGAGATGTGTGCAGCGATGGAGCCAAAGCGATGGTTGGAACTATAGCTGGTGCAGTAACTCGTATAAAGAGTGTAGCTGAAAATTGTACTAGTAGTCACTGCATTATTCATAGGCATGCACTTGTATGTCGTCGCATACCAGAAACACTTAAAGAAGTTTTGGATGAAGCAGTGCAAATGATAAATTTTATAAAAAGTCGTCCATTGAAATCAAGATTATTTAAAATATTGTGTGATGATATGGGAAGTCGCCACACATCGCTACTTCTTCATACCGAGGTTAGGTGGCTTTCGCGAGGAAAAATCCTTGTGCGCCTTTTTGAATTGCGGTATGAACTCTTTGCATTTTTCCAAGATTATCAATTCCGATTATCGCATAAATTAAATTCATTTAGCTGGTTGTCAAGAGTTGCGTACCTTGCTGATATATTCTCAAAATTAAACGAGACAAATTTATCGCTACAGGGAAAGGACGTAAATATATTTCGCGCCAAAGATAAGGTTATATCTCTGTCACGGAAATTGGAACATTGGCGATCTGCTGTGGAGCAAAACGAGTTTGATAGTTTTCCGTTTCTTATGGACTTCCTTCATGAAAACCAGCTGACATTGGAAGAAACTGTTCGTCAGGATATTTTGGTGCATCTTCAGGAACTAGCAAAATCACTAAAGGAGTATTTCTCGTTCCTAAATGATACTGAAAACCTCAACTCATTGGTTAAAAATCCTTTTCAAGTAGAAAAAAAACCTAATGACTTTTCTGGATTGAATTTTGAGGAACTTATTGAAATAGGATCAGACGGCCAATTAAAACAAAAGTTTAAAGAAGTTCCTCTTATTACTTTCTGGGGAGATTAAGGAAACGAATATCCAGAACTTTCAAAACGTGCCATGCTTGTGATGTTGCCTTTTGTCACCACCTACCTGTGCGAATCTGGATTTTCCCATTATGTTTTTACAAAGACAAAATATAGAAATAGGATGAATGCTGCTCCTGATTTGCGTTTACAGTTGTCAACCATTAAGCCTGATATAAAAAAAATCTGTAAGAATAAAAAAAAAATAACACTGTTCTCATTAGTTCTTTCTGCGTTGATTAGTGATGTTTTCAGTTTTTTTTTTTTTTAATTTTCGTTATTTTAAATTTTTAAACAAAATGTATTATAAATTACTTGCTTCTAATTATTTTCATTTCATTTTTATATGAATGAAATATCGTAATAATTATTTTAAGTAAATAAATCCAGTCATTTTAAGTAGGTATGTAGAAAAATAAGAGGTACTGTTCCGGCGTTCTTGTGTCAGCTTGTAAGTGTTCCGCCGTCTATTTTAATTGGGAAACACTGCTCTACAACATGGTTTAATTTAAATTTTTAATCCGAAGTTTAATTTTTCCGCAACCATCATCAACTTTATTTTTTAAATAGTCCAAAAACTTTACTCTACGCTTTATAAACTCTACTTTTTTCTAAATCCAACGACATATCACACTGATTTTTTACTAGACGTGTCGGACTAAAAAAGTCATCATCAATGCAAATCAGCACCTAATTTAATTTTCTTTTTGTTTTTATCGTTGCAATCAAACTCTAATTGACTAAACAATTTTTTCATTTTACATTTACAATAATATTAGATTAATTTTCAAATGCATAAATATTAAACATGCTGGCACATAATAAAAAGAAACTAATGACAAACCATTAGAAACGTATGAACAATTTAGAAATTACAGAAGCTTATCTAAAAGAGTGTAACAAGTAGGTATTAATTAATTTTTTTTTCTTTAAACATTTTTATGCAGTAAAACCTCTGCTTGCGAACGCCTCTATAAAGTAACCACCTGCGTTAAACGACCGGTTATGAATTACCTATATTTAAAAATGGAAATCCCATTATTTTAAACGCCTCTTTACAGACCAACCCGTTAAAAGACCGCGGGCACTCATTATCGGAATATTAAGTAAACATTAATGCTAAAACACCCTCAATTAGGGGCAGTAAAATCCAACCCGATAATTCTTAAGAAATATACGTACATACACTAATTACTTTATTGCAGGCGAATCCATTGAACCAGAAGATGTTAAAGGGATGCCCTGACGTAAAACCCCATTCATGAACCAATATTGCAGGCGGATCCATCAATTTCGCTTTAAAGGCTGATAAATCGGTTGTTAACATTAGTTTTGTTTCGAACAGTTTTTGTGTGTTTTGGGACTAACGGGAATATTTGAAGATGACGGGAAAAGGAAATGTGTTTCTTTAAGCGAAAAAATGGAAATAATCGAGGAACGTGAAAACACTGATATAAGTTCCAGGAAACTCGCTGAAAATTTTAAAGTAAGTAAGACCCAACTGACCATGTTGCTTCAAAATAAAGCAGAGGTAAGAAATTTGTTTGAAGAAGGTGGCAACGGTGAATAGATAACTTCAAGGCATCAAATGGATGGTTAGAAAAATTCCACTGTCGGCACGATATTACCTTCAAGAAAATATGTGGTGAATAGGCCGATATCAATATCGAAGACGTAACTATTTGGAAAGAAAGGCTATTGACTATTTTAAAGGATTATAGGTACCCCAAGGATCATATTTAATCTACATGAGACAGTTCTCTTCTATCGCGCATTGCCAACAAAAACATATGCATTGAAAGACAACGATTTGCAATTCTGTTCTGTGCAAATATGGAAGGTGAGAAGGAAGAACCACCTATAATAGGCAAAAGCAAAAATCCTCGATGTTTTAGGGATCTGTATATGGATTTCGGTGGCCTGGCGCAATTTGCCCCCAGTGACAATAAAAAAATGCTGTAAGAAAGGCGGATTTATGTGTAATACAGATTAATATTGACGACTTCGAAGAAGAAGATAATATTCCGCTCGCACAATTGTTTATTAACATTAAGGACACATTTGTGAACTTGAAACAAATGGCCTCCATTAATAACGATTTGCCAACAGAAAGTGCAGAATTGACTATCATCGAGTGTAGAAACGGATGAAACTACTCCTAACTCTGAGACAGAGGAAGAGGAACTTGAACTTGCTCCAATGTCGAAAATATCAAGTCTATCTGAAGCCTGCGCCAGTTTGAGACACATAGAAAACGTTTCTATTAATGTTAACAGTTTTGAGAAGTCTACAAATATTTCTCAATTGCTATTAAAATGTGAACATGAACTTTATAAAAATAAAATAAAAATCATTAATTTCTGATTATTTTAAAAAGTAAGAATTTCAAGTCAAACATACAGTACATTGTGTGCATAAACGACTAAAATATAGCATTTTAGGCCCTTCAACACTACCCCTCTGCCATGTAAGTGTTCCAGTTTTGTTTCCTTTTTACACCACTAACCGTAACCCTGCAGATCTCTCCTTTTTGTTCAATGTTCTACAATTTTCTATCCATTTTGACTTCGACTAAGGTTCAAACTTATAAAAATGGAATTGTGATTCAGCGTAAATTTCTACACATCAACTTTAATTAGCAAACTACTCTGGTCGATAACTGTATACCCTAAGGATGCACATATATACGTTCGAAACATGTTGGGAACACTGAAGTGATTCTTTTAATATATATTATGGAGGTAGACCGCCTGTGTTTTATTTGAATAAGTGAAATAGTTTAATATATTATGAAAAGTTACGCAGAGATCAGGTCAGAGTTAGAGTCAGCATACCGAATGGTTCTGTAAAAATAAAATTTAGATTTGTCTAATGAAAATATGCCATGACCAACTGATTGAGAAGAAGAAAAAAAAAGAAAAATTATTATTAGAATAAAGATTTTAGGTGGGAAAGTCTATTAGACTTTATGAACCATTTTGAATTAATTTTTTTCTGTGGTCTTGTGGAGTGCAAGAAAAAAATTATTTTAGTGTAAAAACATTTTCATGCTGTAATTTAAAAACTTTTTAGCTTTTGGGGCACTGGGTGTTGTTGGGACCCAGTAGACCTGTCTTAACTGTTTTTTGTTTCTGTTTTAACACAATTAAATAATTATCATGGTGAAGCAGAATGTTAAATGTTGAAGAGTATTAAAAAGACGTTACGCTCTTTGGAAACCACACGTGTTAGAGAAGAATAAGTTTTACATTTTTAACAACATCGCAAGTAAAAAATTTTCATTGAAATAAATTGTGTTGAGCGAACTAGAAGTTATATAGCTTCCTTGACAATTACGTTCGAACTAAATTAGAAAAGTATAATTACTGGTCTATTGATATTCACCCCAAAGCTGCCAAAATATCCATATCGTCATTATTCTAAAAAATAATATGATGCCATCCAATCGTTTTAGGACAAATCCCATTCCAGATACATTAACTTAGTATTTCTGTCCTTGTTTTATTTGCAAGAACTAATGAACCTTCTCTGTCCTGCTACCCTAAGTTAGCTCAAATTTCATCGAAAACAATACAATGTCGTTTAATTATTGGGGTGTTTAAAAATAGAATGCAAAACTTCCTATACTTATTATTACGGAATCATGTGTGTCAGGTGTTGTAAAATAAAAATATGTTGGTACATATAATAAAGGTGACAACGTGGGTTGTAAAAATGAATTTGCTTCATACACAGTAGGAACTAGTGAAGCTTTTAAATTACGGAAGCAGCAAGTTGCATATCACAATTTAGTTCAAGAAATGCGACTTCAGGACATAAAGAATTCAAATATTACCACAGAATGTCTATACAATATTTTAATGTTTTGCTGGAAAAAGTGTCTCCACTCATTTACCACTACCTTTTACGTGAATAGAGAAATGAAGTGGGAACTGGTTTAGTTAGTGCAGTAAGAATGTAAGGAGATGCTTATGCTCGAGGGGCTAGTGTTCTGCGGTCTACTCTCTCCCAATACTTTCTTGACACAGCACCAATTGACTGTCGATAGTCAAAATAAAAGTATTTATAAAAGTAGTTAATCCTTTATTTTAACTGTTAGATAACTTGGATAAATCCTTTTAGTCATCAGTATTATATTGGGCATTTAATAGGGCCGGACTTGCTTGGATTGCTTCAGATAATCTTAAAACTAAATTTTCTTCTTCATTCGATTATTTTCCTTCAGTTGTGCCCTCGGTCAGACAT
The DNA here is from genome assembly GCA_963920685.1 of Polydrusus tereticollis. NCBI lineage: Eukaryota > Metazoa > Arthropoda > Insecta > Coleoptera > Curculionidae > Polydrusus > Polydrusus tereticollis. The sequence continues at coordinate 69,775,639 of OY987333.1, read as the reverse complement.
TCTGTTGTACAACCAACATGAAAGTTCAACGTCTCTCCACAAACACCGTATTCAACTCAATACTAAAATATAAGGTAAAGAAAATTTTTTAGTTATACAGAAAATGTCCCCCAACCTCCCTATTGGGGTCCCAAAATTTGATTAAATATTTCCAGCTGCTTTCCGAATTTTGCATTGTAACATTTTAAAATCCTCACTCTGTAGAAAAATCAATTATTAAATCTCTAAAAATTACAGGGATATTTTGACACTGAAATAGTCATATTTTACATACCTACATTAAGTTCGTCATGACTTGAAATGTAACGGATAGCAAAAAATATATTATGGTGCAGGTGACGAAGCGCGGGTGTGGGTGCGTTACGTTCGAGAACAGCTATTAATTAAATATGTAGTTAAATTAGTTTAAGATATAAAGTTGTAGTAGGTAGCGTGCAATTTAGTTTATATAAATCAAGGTCTTCAAAACTCGATGGTTCGTTCGAAATTTTTTTATAAAATCTTGGCTATATTCATAAGGCATATTAATTTAATATTCTTGAAATGTAACATTGCCGGTTCTACCTCTTAAAATTATAAATAAAAACTCTTTACCTATACTAAAAAATATTAAATCTTATTACAATCTCAGTAATTTAAAGAAGTATGTCCTATCCCGATCTCTCATCGTTCGGGTTGCGTTAGTTCAGGTTAGGTTTGGCTAGGTTAGTCACATTGTTTTAATGAAATATCCCGCATATATACCTATTGGTTATATTAAGTATGTGAACTTTGAGTTAGATCTGATCTTCTCCTCTTCATTATCGTGCTACTTTTTCGGAAAAACTATTGAATGGGTTTTGACGATGGCTATTTTCTGTAGTCTAGGCTGAACCTTTGATTATTGTTGCTTTTTAATTGACTTTGATATTTTTGTTTGAAATTATAGCTGATGCAGCTTGTTGTATCTCTAGGATAGGACCAAGTCTCGTGGTAGTCTGTGTCTTGCTCTGTATGATGTGTGCGCATATGTGATTCTGTGATTAATAAATTGTCCAGAAGGTTTGTCCGTGCAAAGTATTTCGTTACTATTTTGACAAAGTATAGTCTAGTGTTTCCATATGCGTGTTGTTGTGAATAACTTGTGTCGGGGTGTGTCTAGTTGCGTTTCCAAAGATCCTAGAAGATGTCTAGTCCATGTCGGCGTCTCCGTCCTTGCGTCTATTGGGCTCTGGTTATTTATGAAGGGGTAAAGAGCGCAAAGTTATTTATTGTCGCAGGCTAAACGGTGGTCTGCATCTGTGTTCCAAGCCATTTGTTTATCGAAAAAGAACCCCGGGTATTGGACTGTGTTTTTCCATGGAATTTGTCTATCGATGACCCGACTTCTTAGGAGTCTCACTCGTGATTTTCAAGAAAAGATTTTTCAGTCGTTCAACCATTTTTGGAGTATATAGATTTATGGGGCATTGCAAACGTGAAATTACCCTTAGTCCCTTTCGATGGTAAGCTATGCTTACCAAGTCCACAACGATATTTTGTGGCAGATTCTTTACTATTTTTTTTTTAAGCTGTCGAAGTCATCCCAGTTAATAGAGCATAAGCATCTCAATATACAGCGTGTAACAAACGTCTGAAACGCTTTAAATATCTTTAATATCGGTTTTCCAATTTAGCTAAAATTCGGTATTTGTATTTAAGAGCTTATCGCGGAGCTGCCAGTCATGCAACATTGGCAATGTTACTAGCAGCTCCGCCATAAGCTCTTACATACAGATACCGAATTGTAGCAGGAGAAACGGTATCAAAGACAGTTAAAGGGGTCCAGATTTTTGTCACACGCTGAATATTTATAAGATGTCCCTACACCTACTTTTAATCGTTTATCTTGCTTGTAAATAAGCATTTTAATTTCAATCAAGTTATTAATATTCGCTACTAAATATTTGAAAATAAATATATAGTGACAACTTGGTTTGGTAAACAAAAAAAAATGGATACATGGGGTCCACTGAAGTCTCCAGATTTCACTTCCCTAGACTACCTGGGTAAGGTTAAGGAATAATTATATAAAATAGCAACGGAGACAGAAGAGGATCTTAGGTGTTTCTACATAATATTTTCGCATTTAGATGATGATTCGGGCGATACAGAACTCCGCAGATCGACAGGTAAGAGGATTAAAAATGTATGAGTCTCCGCAGGTCATAAAATGTTGCCCTCTTAGTAATACTTGAAACTCCGCATATTGATATTTAAAATTATAAATGCCATTTGAAACTTGCTGCCTTGGTGTTTTTTAGTTTTTTATACCTCTTTTATTTTTTTTTATAAGTAGATCGACTCAAAAAGGGCTGGTAAATAATTGGCCGGTGAACTTGAAAAAGGCGAATTGAACCAAAAAGGTGGATTAGATGCCGTGTTAGCGCTGTTTAACCAATATAAGTCTATATGATTGCGTAGCGTGGGGCTCAACTTTTTTAGCTCTGAGCAAAATTGACTGTAAAAGCCGTAGGCGGCGGGTAAAAGTCGGAGATACCTATTCCAATGGCGAAATAACCTCTTTACAAAATGTAGCCACAGTGGCTTATAGAACGACACAAAAACGACTTATCGTGGTCTTGGCGAATCTTCCAGGTTGGCGGGGCTTCGCAAGGTACCTTTGGGACCGCAAACCAATGGGGTCGACGTCCACTTGGATAGCAACGAGAAAGGGCTAACAAACACACGGAGCCACTGGGGCGAACGTTAGTGACGTTCCCGGTGGAAACAAAAAAAACTAAAAATGCGCGAGTAGATACTTCTGTGAGATCAAGATTCGTACTACTTTCCGAGACGGAGATGGATACCCTTTTTTGGTCGCTTTTGTGTCTTTTTTATTTTACATTAAAAATAGAGACCTTCCGCAATTGGAATAAGTCGTACCATAACTGAACATTCCGCCGGGCCAAAACGGATTGTTCCAACAATCAGTTTTTAAAGAGATATAATATACTTATAGTTAAAAAATAATAATGCGAAAACAGGTAAAAAAAAAACCAATATATAATGTTATACTAAAATCTAAAGAAATTTACACCAGTAGATTGCAGTCACAATAGTGCGTATGAACTCAAAAAAGAACAAAATAAATATAAAAAAAAAGAAATAAATAAGAAACTCTTGCAACCACTGATGGATAAAACAAACAAAAAAATGCCGAGAACTAGTTTGACATAGGAAGTGGACACAATTTGACCAAAGGTCTCTTAAGTATGCCACTAGCTGTCTTTACACTTGCCACACGTGCAACACCATCATCCCCTGGATTTAGGGATATAATACGGCCCAAAGACCATTGACAAGGAGGGACGTTTTCGGTCTTTATTAAAACCAGCGTACCGATTTCTGGGCAAGTATCGAAATTAAGCCACTTGTTGCGCTGTTGCAAAGTGTGCAAATACTCTTTTTGCCAGCGACGCCAGAAATCTTGATGTATTCTTTGCAGCAATTGATACCGTGATAAGCGACCAAGAGGGAGATGAGTTAGATCAGGCGAGGGTAGTAACGAGACTGGCTCTAAAGTTAAAAAATGACAGGGAGTAAGAGCGTTTATGTCATCTATATCAGAGCTGGTGGGAGTGAGTGGGCGAGAGTTTAAAATACTTTCAATCAAGGTCAGGACAGTGTAGAATTCCTCGTACGTAAGAATTTGCTCGCCTACTACTCGAGACAAATGGGATTTGACTGATTTAATTCCTGCCTCCCAAAGCCCACCAAAGTGAGGTGCAGATGGTGGGTTAAAATTCCAATTAATATTTTCATGACTGGCAGCAGTTTCTATAAGGGATTTGATTTCTCTCGCTGCCCCAACAAAATTCGTACCACAGTCACTATAAAGACAACTGATTTTTCCGCGACGAGCGAGAAAACGCTGAAGAGCAGCTAGTAAAGCCTCTGAAGATAAACTAGTTACCAATTCAAGATGAATGGCTTTAGTCGCAAAACATACAAATAAGCAGATATAGGCCTTATAAGTTTTAGCGCCGCGATATCGACCCATTGAAACTTTAAAGGGACCTCCAAAATCGACACCGGCGTGGGAAAACGCTTTTGCCTGCGAAACTCTTGTGACAGGTAAATTACCCATAGGGGGTTGATAAGGCTTTGGTTTTGTCTTCCAACAAGTGATACATTTACTTAGAACTGAATTTATGCTTCTCTTAGGACAAATAATCCAAAAGTTCTGCGCCAGCAAGAAATGCAACGTATTAAGTCCTACATGTAAATGCCGTTCGTGATAATATTTTATTATTAACATGGTTAGCGGAGACTTCCGAGGTAAAAGCATGGGATGCTTAGCGTCATACGACAACGAAGAATGTTTTAAACGTCCACCAACACGAAGAATATTTTGACTATCAAGAAACACTCCAAGTTTGCGCAAAGGCTTTGAGAAGGTTTTACTATTAAATTCGTTTTCAAAATAAATTTCTTGTGTGCGTTTGACTAAACAGTAGAGGGCAATTTGCAGTTCACTAACTTGTAGTGGTCCTATAGATTTTGAAGATTTTGGGTGTGCGTTGTGGATAAAACGCAAAATGTAGGCAAGGGTGCGCTGAATGAATGAAAATGACGAATGGTTGACAACAAGACTGTCAAGAAAATTCTCATTTACAGAGAACGCGGCAAAAACAATTTTCTTTTCTTCGGTTGTGCGGATGTTGTCTAAAATACTTGAATCACACGGCGGTGACTCTGACATAGTCGTCAAATTTGCGTTATTCAGTAAAAACTCTGGTCCATGAAACCACATCGAGTTGTGTAATAATTCGGATGGAAATGCGCCTCTAGAGGCGACATCTGCGGGATTATTTTTTGTGTTAACATAATACCAGGAGGTGGGGTCTAATTTCTCCTGGATGTAGGCCACGCGATTTGAAACAAAAGTTTTCCATCGGTGAGCGGGTGACCGAATCCAGGACAGCGAAATTTGGGAATCTGACCAGGCGTAAGTTTCCTTAAATTTTACAGTATCTTTATAAACATCTGCAACGTAGGTAAGCAGTTTAGCTAGAAGAACAGCTCCACATAGCTCCAAGCGTGGTATCGTGATACTTTTCAGAGGAGCTATTTTGGTCTTTGAACAAAGAAAATGCGTGTTTATGATGCCATCAGGTGTGAGGCCCCGAAGATAAATTACGGCGGCATAACCCTTTGATGAAGCATCACAGAAGCCGTGCAACTCATAGATACAATTTTCATCTGATAAAATCCATCTAGGAATCAGAAGTTGCGACAAAAGAGAAAGTTCTAATTTGTATTTATTCCAACTCCGAACGATGTCTTCGGGTGGACGTTGGTCCCATGAGAGTCCAAGTGACCAGAGAGTTGACAACAGAGTTTTGGTATAGAATGTCAAGGGGGCTAAGTAATCAGTAGGGTCAAAGCAGCGAGCAAGCTCAGAAAGCATGTTGCGTTTTGTACAGGATCGTTCCAATGGAGATATTGAGAAGGAGAAACAATCTTTGGTTGAATTCCATTGTAATCCTAGAATTTTTACCGAAACTTCGGGGCTTTCTTGATCGAATGAAATAAGATTTTGATTTAAATGATCTAAAGGTAGGTCTTCTAATAAAGAAGGAGAATTGCTAGACCACTTGCGAAGTTCAAACCCACCTCTTCTTTAAGAAGTGTGGCTTCTTCAAGCGATGGAGCTCCGGTTGTGATGTCATCAACGAATGTATGGCAGCGGATAGCGTTAGAAGCTTGGGGAAACTTTGAACCTTCATCGTCGACCAACTGTCGTAAAGTGCGAAGCGCTAAGTATGGCGAAGGAGTTAATCCATAAACGAGAGTTACCAATTTATATTCGTTTAAGGACTCTTCGGGAGAAAATCTCCAAATAATACGTTGATAATCATGTTGACTAGGGTCAACGAGAATCATCCTGTACATTTGCTTAATGTCGGCACAAAGAACATATTTGTGATATCGAAAATTAAGCAAAATATTTACTATATCAGGCTGAAGCTTTGGGCCGGTCAATAAGTGATCATTTAGGGACTCTTGGTTGGGTAATTTTGCAGAACCATTAAAAACTACACGCAGTTTGGTGGTTGGACTATCCGGGCGTAAAACACAATGGTGGGGAATGTAGTAGCTAGTAGACGATTCTATAGGATTTGAGATAAGTTGCATGTGTTCCAATTCTAAATATTCTCTCATGAAATCGCAATATTGAGCGTAGAGTTTAGGTTGCTTTTGAAGACGGCGTTCGAGCGATAAGAAACGATTAATAGCAAGATCTCGCATGCCAGGGAAAGAGGGCGAGTAGGTTTTAAAGGGCAATGTCACCATATATTTCCCATGCGGATCTCGCGCATGCGTGGTAGCAAATTGAGTTTCACATGTCTCGTCTTCTGGAGACATTAATATGGCAGAAGAGGGTACGGATTCAATCTCCCAGAATTTTTTAATAGCAGTATCAATTGACGTTTCAAAATTAGCATTACAGAAAAATGAAAAGGGTTTTGAAAGATTTTGGTTATGTTTTCCCATTAAAACGTAGCCAAAACATGTATTTATTGCGGATGGCTCATTATCGGAACTAGGGAGATGAGAATCCAAAAGAATTTTCGAAAATATATCAGCCCCTAACAAAATATCAATTTTTCCTGGGCGATAAAAATAAGGGTCAGCGAGAGGTAAGTCGCGTATATGGGACCATGTTGTAATATCAATTTTTTGACATGGCAAATTCTCACATATTTTTTGTAAGACTATAGCATTAGTATGAAAACTAATGTTTGCGTTACCAAAAGGCCGAATTAGAAGTGTGATAGTGCCACTACTAGCTTGTACATGCATAGGACCAAGTCCCTTAATTTGAAAATGGCCTTCGTCTTGTCGCAACCCTAGTCGCGATACTGTATGTTGCGTTATAAAAGAAGTCATGCTCCCTGAATCTAACAAACATCGAGCTGTTTGAACACAGCCTTGATTATCGAGAAGTTCAACCACAGCGGTAGCCAAAAGCACAGTTGGTCGGTCATGGAGCATTCCAGCACCAACAAAAGAGGATGATTTTTTTTATGGAAGTAGTCCATCTCACAGTGGAGTAATATTTTAAGTGAGGAATGAAACACAAAGTCTGCTCCACTAATTTAATAAATAGGTTCAGATTAACATCCCAAACATGTTTCAAAGGCATAAACCTTCATCTTCAGTGGGTAATTATTAAGATGTTGATATTTATGAAGAGACCAATGACATTGTTACGTTTTTGTTTTATAAACTAATGTTGCAGAAAAATTTTTTATGAAACCATATGTAACTTTAATTCAGTAAAAATATATCTTAGATTAAAATTAAATGAATAAACATAATTTAAATTATGTTTATTCATTTAATTTTAATCTAAGATATATTTTTACTGAATTAAAGTTACATATGGTTTCATAAAAAAATTTTCTGCAACATTAGTTTATAAAACAAAAACGTAACAATGTCATTGGTCTCTTCATAAATATCAACATCTTAATAATTACCCACTGAAGATGAAGGTTTATGCCTTTGAAACATGTTTGGGATGTTAATCTGAACCTATTTATTAAATTAGTGGAGCAGACTTTGTGTTTAATTCCTCACTTAAAAGAGGATGAGTTTGTACTATGAACTTGCGAGTTATTTTGTGAACTAAGTGTGGAGAGTTGCTCTGGAGCGTTTTGTAAGGAATGGTGCAAATACGTAGAGGTTGCTACTGGAGCAGGTACGTTAGACGCTGACTGCGTAAATGTTAAATTTTTGCTTTGGGTTGAAGGCTGATGCGGTTTCGGGAGATGCAACAGCGAGTGATGGCGTTGGTTACAAATGCGGCAAGTCATAAGAGATTTACAAGTTTTCAAATCGTGAAGACTACTTAAGCAATTAAAACAGACGTGGTTACTGCGGCAAAGATTAAAACGTTCTTGCGGTGGTTTTTTTAAAAATTGTTGGCATTGATACAGATTATGGTTGTCCTTACATAAAAGACATTTAAATCGGTTTTGTGAATTGGACTCTTGAGCCAAGAAGGCGCGTGGATTACCATGTGAAGGCGTTTTCATATATTTGGATTTATGTGGCGATAAATTTAAAGTATTGTACGCAATACAACATTTTTCTAGAAATTCAACTAAAATTTAGGAATCTCATTGGAGCCATGGCTTAATTCAAATTTGGTAGCTGTCTCGCTGTCCAAACGTTTCAAAAGCATCATCACTAGAATGAAATCCCATTCATCAGTAGGAAATCCCAAATTTTTTAACGCGCTTAAATTTTCAGAAAATATATCAAGCAATTTTCTTAATCCACTGGGGTTTAAGGAAACCAAGGAGCTCGCATTTTCAAGAGCTTGCCAATGCTCTTGCGCTCGAAGGCGTTTATTTGAATAGCGTTCCACTAGAATGTCGTAAGCAGTCAAATAATTGTCTGCTGTCATAGGCAAAGTGCGTACAAGTGATAGTGGAGGACCTTCTAATGATGAGATTAGATAATTAAATGTTTCAACATGAGCTAAAGCACTATTAGAGTGAACTAAAGCATTAAAAAGATCTAAAAAGGTAATGAAATTTTTATATTCTCCTTTAAAAGTAGGAATTACTATTTTGGGTAAGCGTGCCTGTGACCCAGTCGTAGAGTTTTGGCGCGATAGAGTTTGCATATTAATCGCATTCGCAGTTTGGCCAAACTCAAAGAGTTCCATATGAATAGTTTTTACAGAGAAAAACTCACTTAAAAATGCATCGTGAATAGTATTCTCAATATTGATATCAGCTTGCTCGTCATTCAATACAATCGCAATAATATCGTGATGATGCTCAAGAAAGGTGTCCTTAAGGGAGTCGAGATCATTACCTCTTACTTTAAATAAATTGACAACTGATTTGTCGGTTTGAGCGCGCTGAGCGAGATTTAATAAAACCTGAATTTCAGTGGGACACATATTCCTTTTGTACTTCAATTTCTTGACCCTTTTTTGAGTAGCCTCAGCCATTGTTAAAGAATAAAAAGGTCACAGATACTACTGCAAAACAATTATTGACTAATATTCAAATAGCGTTAACGTTAAAGTTTTACGGGATGTCTCTATTAATTCACCCAGCTCAAGTTAGACGAAAACAAGCTTCGATAAAAAAGGACAGTAAAGTTTCCAACCTTTTAGACAAGTTTTTTAAAAAACTTAATTTAAAATTTCGAGATATCAATATTGTAAACACTAAAAATTATTCTTTCCTGTGACTTTGAAATTTAACAGTTCTGGTGATAAAGAGATTAGCGATAACAAACGATAACAAAAAATGTGTTTTTTCTAAGACTTTATACACTGTTGTGACTGCTATTGTTAAAATATATGAATAAAATGGCGCAAAGATGTCTGAAAATATCTTATGTAGATTTTAGAAAGAGAAATTTTAATTTTCAAAAGTTGATAACAATCCGGCTCGAAGGACCAATGATTGCGTAGCGTGGGGCTCAACTTTTTTAGCTCTGAGCAAAATTGACTGTAAAAGCCGTAGGCGGCGGGTAAAAGTCGGAGATACCTATTCCAATGGCGAAATAACCTCTTTACAAAATGTAGCCACAGTGGCTTATAGAACGACACAAAAACGACTTATCGTGGTCTTGGCGAATCTTCCAGGTTGGCGGGGCTTCGCAAGGTACCTTTGGGACCGCAAACCAATGGGGTCGACGTCCACTTGGATAGCAACGAGAAAGGGCTAACAAACACACGGAGCCACTGGGGCGAACGTTAGTGACGTTCCCGGTGGAAACAAAAAAAACTAAAAATACGCGAGTAGATACTTCTGTGAGATCAAGATTCGTACTACTTTCCGAGACGGAGATGGATACCCTTTTTTGGTCGCTTTTGTGTCTTTTTTATTTTACATTAAAAATAGAGACCTTCCGCAATTGGAATAAGTCGTACCATAACTGAACAGTATAAAAGGGGCAAACAATTAATAATAATATTCCCCGGTGAACTTGAAAAAGGCGAATTGGAACCAAAAAGGTGGATTAGATGCCGAGTTAGCGCTGTTTAACCAATATAAGTCTATAAAACCTTATACCTGCGCAAGGATTCTGCGGAATTTCATAGGCGGATTAAGAGCAATAATTTTATGACGATAGACTAATTACCTGTATCTGCGGAGTTCCATGCTGCCCGATGATTCATATAGGGCTTGTTCCAAACAGCAGTCCGGGACTAGTTCTTAATCACAAATAGAGTCTACTAGATGAATATTACATGTAGACCCTAGGATGCCTTGTTAAGTCCTACAACTGGTTTATTGTATTTGACGGTTTGAAACTGTCAGGGACTGATGGTTGGAACAGACCTTTAGTTTCTCATTTTGGTTATCAAAATTTTACATATCATAAAAATGCCTAAACTTTCTTAGCTGCATGACCTGCATGACCCGTCTTACAAACGTATTTCTGGCAATATTTGTTTTTCTTTTTATAGCCCAGCGTCTAAAAAAACAAATATATCCGCTGCCTATAATAAATACGTTGATGAAGTAATTACATTTAAATGGGTATATTATGTAAAGGCACACTAGGAAGTGATGGAATGTAATTTGGCTATTTTTAGATATTTACTTATTTAACAGAGGTAGTAAAATAGGCTTTAAGTCCAAGATTTCATTAGTTATTTTAACCAAGAAAAAAACTTTTGATATTGTATCAAATCCCTACCTCCATTTGATAGATAATTTGTAAGCTAACACTACAATATGGAATTTTCAATATTTTATTGCAAGCTAGTTCAATGGATATATCAATTGTAGTGATTATACAGGGTATTTGGTTCACCGACGTATATTTAAAAGAGGGTGATATGTAAGATGAGTTTGGACACATTTAACCATTTACATAATATACTAATATACAAAGTGTTACGCGTATCGAAATATCATCTTTTTTCCGAATTTTACCGAGTTGGTGAAAAGTTTTGTCAAACATCCTATCTGATTGTGTCTTTTTTTCTATAAAGCTGAATACGTATTATAAGACACGTAATAGCATCTATAATATGTGATAAAAAAATTTTGTGACTCAGTAGAGTTTACAAATCCAAATTTGACTTTAAAACTGAATAAAATAAAGTAAATAACCACAATTTTCGTTTAAATATCTTTAAAAACTTACTTTATCTTTTTCCTGTTTATTGATATATCACATTCCATCACTATATCCTAGTTCTGGTTAGTTCAGGTTACTTATCAAAATTTTATTTTTGTTATTAATGTTGTTCCTAAATAGCGTTGCTCCGTAACGGACAAACTTATTATTAAAGATTTGATTAGTTGTTAATTCGTTGGTTCTGCTTAGAGATTTAAAATTTCCGAAAAAAAAAAACGTTTTGTCCCCAGAAAAATTGGAAAAGAACGGAAATTTTGGGAAAAATTAATCGTTTCCTATGAACAAGAAAAAAGACGTGTTTTATATTATTAAATATAAGTATTTCAAATAATATTTATAAATTGTTTTTATTAAAAAATGCATGTTATGAACAGGCATGAAAAATTGCTCAGTCAGAAAAATACCCAAAAATTAAAATAATTTCTAATTATGACTGTGAAATCAATTTTAAGCAACAAGGAAGCTTTGTAGTGTACTACTAGATCGTCTGGGTGTCGACCAAACCATTTAAAATGTATATTAGACGACAATTTTCGAAAAAACCTACACTACAAACCTGAACTAAACTGATAGACTCAGATAAATTTTTATTATCAGAAGTGCCCTATGCCTTTAGGTATAATAAAGATGCAATAATTAATATCCCGGCAGAAGATGGCCCGATTAGAGGAAGTCTTAAAGAAAACTTGTTAGAATATGTAGAAGAGCGCCGTTGTAAACACATTCATTTTGCAGGAAAGCTTCTGGTCTCCTGTTTTAAAAGAAAGCATTTAAATGAAGCCAAGTTATGATGGCTATTGATTCTATTTCAGATATGGCTCGTTTATCAAATTTAGATGTGGGGAAAGTCCTGACAAATTTACCCACTTTAGAACAGAAACTGGATTTTATGATAGATCCTCTTATATGGTGGCAGGGATTGTGTAACTCGCATACATACAAATGAAAGGAAATAGTCTTGTTGGGGAAACGTGTGTCAACACGTCAAAGAGAATAGGTTGGTAAATGCTGTGTGCGTGCGATTTCAATCTCTGCTATTTTTGTTTCTAAATAACAAAAGGGTTATAGCTCACTTATTGGCATTCAGTCAAGGAGCTGGTAAAAAGCGCGCCTCAACGGTACTTGTAAAACGTCATTGGGACGCGAGCTTTCTATTGGGCCAGAAATAGGTTGAGTCGCATCGCGCGCCGGTTGAGAGAGGCTAGAAGCCCGGCGCAAGAGTGAAGCCAGCAGTCTTCCAAGATGGCTCGGTGAGGTAAGTGCTTTTATGTACGCTACGCGAGTTTAAGGCCTTTTTGGGCAGTCAGTGGTTTCTTTTTAAGTAAAACTAGGCAGTTAGCGATTCCGCGTTATCTGACGTACGAAGTTGAACTCACTACGATACCGGGGCGGTTTTTTGATGTATTTTCAAGTGATAGTTAGTGGACCAATATATAAAAGGAGTGAGTAATATGAGCGTTAAGTGCCAACCAGTGTATTTGTCATGAATCCTTGTAACATGATACCATAACTTGCATTTAGGAATAAAAACACAAGTGTTTAAGTAAACAATTGTTTTAATCAAAGGCAGCAGAAAATTAACGGATCAGTGAGCAACCCTATTGGCCACGCAGTATAAATTAATGTAACCATTAGGGCACTAGGGAATTAACCCAGTGCGCCATCAAGTCTTACAAAAGATAAAGTTCAATAACTTGTTGCTATTCAATCTCGTTTAAATTTAGATGAAAATGACTAATTTGTTTATAATGCTAGACCATTTCGACTATTAGAACAGGATGATATGGATACTGAATATGTCCAGGATGACGAAGAGCAATATGATGCTATAAAATCTGAATCAAATGATTTCTCTAAAGCCAAAGAATCAGACTCTGACATTCACTATGAAATGCCTTTAAGTGTTTGGCTTTGACTTCGGCTAAAATCTTTTCTGTAGTTTGAATTTGTTGTTGTTTTTACTTCTTTTGTTAACAAAGAGTAAATGTTTTGTTTATATTACTTTAGAATAAAATATTAGGGTGTTTCAGAAGTACGGTACGTAACTTAAGGGGGTGATTCCTTATGGTATTCTAACAGAGAAAGTTCATATGAACATGTGTCCGGAGTTGCTCCGTTATTGATATACAGGGTGCTAAAGCTTTTAAAAATATCGGTTTTTTATAATTCCTTTAAATTATATCCTTTTCCCGGTTTAATTGAAATTTGGTACCGTTATTCATAACAATAAGGAGCTTAATTAACTTCGACTAGATTAAATTTATTAAGTCCAGTGGCGTCCCGGGGAGCACCTTAATGAATATTAGTGACAAGAAAATGTACGCCACTGACCTTTTTCTATTTTTGATATTCTTTTTTTGGATTTACTAACTAATAATACAATTTTCTTGTTACCTTTCTTGTTTTCGTATCTTGCTTCGTCTTCAAGAGAAAAAATAAAAACCACTTTACATTACTTATGCATTATGTACAGGGTTATTAATTATAAATGGACCGCCCCTTTAACTTTGTTACTTTTAAAGATCGAGAGCTGATTTTTTTACCAAAATGTAGGAAATCTTTTGAATTTTTTTATGATTTATAAAAATATTATACAGCGTGTTCCAAAAACGCGTACCAGATCAAACTTATAGTTTTTTAATGAAACACCCTGTATAATATTACAGATTCAGATTCTACTTCAAATTCTGAGCCGATTTTATATAATATACCCTTTACCCAAGTTTAACTGTTTCCGAGCTAGAAACAATTAAAAATCGACTTACAATATTATTTATTTAGTGGTAATTGAATAATTGATTGATCTGCAAAATTAACTTCTCTTAGAGAGAAGAATAAATACATATATGAAATAGTATATACAGTGTGGCCCAAATTGGGCCTACATGTATGGGGATCTTGGAAACTATAGAAGATAGAGAAACGGTTAAATGGGGAAAGTTTTTGACAATTATATTTCTAACTGAAAACCGTTTAGTACGCGGCTCTATCTTTTTTGGTTTTTGAAATATGTTGAAAAAACCAAAAAGATGTATCTTCGAAAATATGCTGTAGATTTCTTATTATTCACTATTTTGGCAATCTGTAAAAACATTTTTAAAGCAACTTTTTAAGTAGATTTCAGTTCTGTAATTTAATTTTGAACACGACGTTTCAGTTATTTTATACCATCATCAGGTTCATTTTTTCTTATGGGCGCCATATTGTATTTTATACTTAAAAGGTTGCTTATGACGTCAGCTTTTCAACGATGTATTATTTGTTGGAAAATAAATGAAATTGACTTGAAAAATAAAGAAAATTAATTTTCGCAACACGTCAAATTTGAGAAGAACACATTAGGCAGGGTTAAATTTGTTTAAAATATCATAATATTATAATACATTATTTTATTTTTTCCTTATGGTTAAAAATCTCATATTAACATTTCAAATAAAGAAAACTAAAAACGCAATGAATAATAATTATTGTTTTGAAAAGAAAATAAGAAAAAATATCTAACTTACTATACTTATTCGAAATGTTGGCCGTTTTTATTAATACATTTTTGACACTTTTTTAACACAGTATTGATGACCCTGCGAAGCGTGTTGCCATTTATGCTCGTAAACACATTCCTCACTCTCTCTTCTAATTCTTGTATAGATTCCGGGGGTTCAAACTCATATACTTCATTTTTTACATAACCCCATAAATAAAAATCGAATATCAGGGGATCTAGCAGGCCAATTAACTGGTCCGCCGTTTGAAATTAATTTTTCATCAAATATCTGTCTTAAGAGAGTTTGAACTTCCCGAGCATTATGTGCGGGACAACCGTCTTGTTGAAACCAAATATTATTCAATTGATCTTGAGGAACTCTTGCTCTAATTGCCGGTAATATTTGATCATCTAACAGCTCCAAGTATATTTGGCCATTCAACGTATGATTATAAAAGAATGGTCGTATAAGTCTGTTGTCTAAAATGTAAGGAGAAAAGTAAAGCTGGGTTACTTAATACCTGCTATGTATTTAGCAAGCTAGGTGACATTACTTACCATACATACCACACCATACATTAAAACCAAATCGGGTTTGCAGTCTTCGTTGAGCCAATTGGTGAGGGTTTTCTGTTGCCCAAAAATGATGGTTATGTCTATTAAATACCCCGCAGTTGGTAAAATGTGATTCATCGGTCCAAATTACAAGACGACTGAAATCATGATTTTGTTCGCATTGATTCACATACCAATTTGAAAACTGCATTCTTCTATGGTCGATATTTATTTTCCTTAAGGACTCTTTGTATGGTACTTCGCGGGGTTGGTAAGTCTCTTGCCGACGCTCTTGTAGATGATGTCGGAGCGGCATTAAAATAGGCTCGTTATTACCTGTTACCATGGTTTCTCAGGTTCATAACAATTTTTGGAAAAAGTCTGACACTTGGCTGCGGTCTTTCAGGAAAATTTTCAAAATACCTTTCTAATGCAAGGTTTGCATTTCTGTTGCAATGAATGTAACATTCTAGCAAATCAAATTTTTCTTCGTGAGAAAAACGCAATGCCATTTTCTTTTAAATTCAGAATACACAAATAAATCGTTATTATTAGATAATAATAATAAAAACTATTATACTTTTACTCGCTCTGACAAGTAATATTTTTGTTTCATTTTCAAACGGTAGTGGTTGGTCATAGGCTACTGGATTTTATTTTTGATTCATAGGTTATTGTAAGGTCATAGGCTACTGGATTTTATTTTTGATTCATAGGTTATTGTAATATTGTTGATTGAAACAATGCAAGCAGTATTTTGTGAATACTACAAAATGTAAACCTTTTAATTGGTATTCAATTTAGGGAGTTATAGTGCAGTTGTCAAATTTGACGTGTTGCGAAAATAAATTTTCTTTATTTTTCAAGTCAATTTCATTTATTTTCCAACAAATAATACATCGTTGAAAAGCTGACGTCATAAGCTACCTTTTAAGTATAAAATACAATATGGCGCCCATAAGAAAAAATGAACCTGATGATGGTATAAAATAACTGAAACGTCGTGTTCAAAATTAAATTGCAGAACTGAAATCTACTTAAAAAGTTGCTTTAAAAATGTTTTGACAGATTGCCAAAATAGTGAATAATAAGAAATCTACAGCATATTTTCGAAAATACATCTTTTTGGTTTTTTCAACATATTTCAGAAACCAAAAAAGATAGGGCCGCGTACTAAACGGTTTTCAGTTAGAAATATAATTGTCAAAAACTTTCCCTATTTAACCGTTTCTCTATCTTCTATAGTTTCCAAGATCCCCATACATGTAGGCCCAATTTGGGCCACACTGTATAGGTATAACAAAAATGAATACCTCCAAGTTTTTACTGAAATTATATTATTATCAAAAGTAATGGTAAAAAATGTTCAACTAAAAACTAAACTAACATTTACTGGTATTTTACGTAGTTGACTTCATTCTAAAAAATCTTAATAAAAACAAATTTAATTTAAAGAAATTATTGAAGTAGATGTTCAACATGTCCTTCATTTTCTTGAATACATCTTCTATAAATTCGTTTTTGTCTCTCTATTGCAGCTAAAATGATTCCTTGATTTCTGCCATTTAATATTTCTATTTCTGTGGTTAGTATTTCCCTAATCCTATTCACCGACGGTTGTTTTCATGATTTAATTTTCCTTTTAAAAACCCCCAAAGAAAATTATCTAAAACAGTTAAATCTGGGCTGTTCGCTGGCCATCTGCAGGACCCAAATCTTCCAATCCAAAAATCAAAATTTTCGTTCAAATACTCCGTAACAGCAACAACATTGTGAGCAGGAGCCCCATCCTGCTGCCAAATCACTTGATTATGATTCCTTAAATCAGGAACGATTTCATGTATTAATTCCAAATATCGGTTTTCATTCATATTACCGTCAAAAAAAATATTGGACCAATGACTCTATTATTCAAAATACCAGCCCATACGTGAATAGATTGACGGCCTGAATGTTTTATTTCCCGAAAAGCTCTGGTATTTTCAGTCGACCAAAAATGCATATTTTTTCTGTTAGAAATGCCAGAGGTTGAAAATGAAGACTCGTCCGTCCACATAATTTTATTAAATCATTGTGCATTTTGCTCCAAACGTTCCATCATTTCCAAACAAAAACGTAAACGAGCTGCTTTATTTTCTTCAGACAATTTTTGCACCGGCAAAATTTTGTAAGGGTGGTATTTATATTTTTGTAGAGTTCTCTGTATCTTAGAATAAGATTTACCTAGTGTTTCAGACACAGGTATAATGGATTTCCCCGGACATTCTAAAATCACAAGGCAAGGGAATTAAGATGCAGATACCAATTAAAGGAAAAAATTACCTTCAAACTGCAAAAGAATTTCTAACTCTTCATTTTCACGATTTTCGTTCCCAGCTAATGTTCTTTTCTTACGCTTAAATGTAGTTTCAGTACAAACTTTATGGTATATCGAGGAAAAGTATTTAAACTAGGAATTCTCCTTTCTCCTTCAAATATTTTTTGATATTCTCGTTTAGCTTGTCTTTTGTTGTATGCGTTTTTAATATATAATTTATATATATCACGTTTTTCTGCCTCAGAAAAGCTCATTTTTTAATTAATTCAACTGACATTAAATAAGTCATGTTTTACTTTGTCAGGGTAACTGTCAAATTTTTTTAAATTACTGAAATCATAGCTAACTTGGCAAATTGAGCCAAATAAAAATTAATAACCATTCTTTTCTGAAGTCAAGTAACCTAAGGCTATTTAAAGCGGAGGTACCACAATAATTGGCACTTATTCAGGTAATTCTTAAAAAGTTAATATAAGAAAATCATAATCATTTTGCTGCATCTCTGACCGTTTTGCGGCAATAATTAGCAAAATTTGGTAAAAAGTAGATTTTTAATTGTTACCAGTTCGGAAACAGTTGAACTTAGGTAAAGGGTATGTTATATAAAATCTGCTCAGAATTTGAAGTAGAATCCGAATGTGTAATAATATACCGTTTCATTAAAAAAAACTATAAGTTTGATCTGGTACGCGTTTTTGGAATACCCTGTATTAAATTTTTATAAATCATAAAAAAATTCAAAAGATTTCCTACAATTTGTTAAAAAAATCAGGTCTCTATCTTTAGAAATAACAAAGTTAAGGGGGCGGTCCACTTATAATGAATAACCCTGTACAATAAAAATACCTATGTATTTCAAAGTTAATTAAAACATTGAAATTAAAAATAAAATTATTTTTTTTTTAAATAATGATACAATAACAAATGCAACAGCTAATCACAGCAAATGTTGAAAATGGCCACCTTATAAAATGCACGATGGCAACCAATTTTTTTAAAAAAACTTTAACAACCTATATATTAAAAACGGGGCAACTCCGGACACATGTTAGTATGAACTTTCTTTCTTAGAATATCATAGGGAATCACCCCTTTAAGTTACGTACAAATTTTCTGGTTTTTATTCGGACATTTAAAATTTTCAAAGTTAGACCGCGCGAAAACGGGGCGGAGCTTCGCGTGACGTCACTTTGCAGATGCTGATGGAATAACGGTCGAGATTTACTAAGCGTGTGGTGCGCGATATTGTGTTTCTGTATGGAAACTGAGTTTGATAGTTAAATTATATATTTTTTTATCTTCATGCTGGTTTAAAATAAGGGAGAAAAAAGCTTCTAATAAATATTGTGTGGTTTCTGAGTGCCGTAACACTTCCAGAAATGCCCCAAAAAATCTGTTTATAAGCGTACCTTCTGTACCTGCAATTAGAAAAGTTTGGCAGGAAGCTATGCGTCGAGATGTTTTTGTCTTTGACAAATACCACGTTCATTGCTGTGAGGATTATTTTAACGTAAGTTTAAATGTTAATGTGGAAGCAGACTACAAAATATATAATATTTATTACCTATTTTAGATAGAATATATAGAAAATTATATGTACATAAAGACAATGAAGAAAGGAAATATTATTAAAACCAAAAGTAGTACCAAGGTTTTTTTTTATTGTCAAAAAGATCGAGTTACGGCCCACAAGTCGAAACTATCGTCACGGGTTTTCCAAAAAAAAAATGGACAGAAATCCTTGATTAAGAACTTGTTACTTCCTGACACTTCAGAAATTTTTATTGAGAATGGACATCGAGCAGGAAAATGGGATGAAAATCGAACCAAAGTCTAAAGATATGGTCTCTTATTTGTTTTGTGATATGGGTGTTCAAGTGTTGCAGTTTAAGGCTGAAGCTCGCAGCAAGGGAGTCCAGTGTGCAAATGAAGATTTGCCACTGTCAAAAATGGGAAAAAAGAGAAATTATCCTTTCAAGGAAAAGGTTTCGAAGGAAATAGCACCGATTCACTTTGTAGTAGCAAAGGCTCTATAACAACATTTATTTTATCAGAACTAAGCTTGTCAGACTCAGATTCCGATAGTAGAAAACATATAGATATTCGAGAAGAAATACAAAAGAGAATATTTTTCTTGATAAGAAAAAAATTAATTATTTATTGTAAATATGCTAGCTTAAAAATGTAAATTGAATAGATTGGATATTTTTTTAATCCTAAAAAAGATCAAACTAAAATTATCCTACAGAATATTAGCTGACGATTTTAGTGTAAAAGTTGCCCAAGTATGTAATATTATTCAGAAAACAGTACCTTTACTAGCAAGTTACCTTTATCCATTTGTTCATTTTAAATCATTATCTGAGGCTCAAAAAAACTTCCTATTCCCTGTTTTGAAATCTCAATACAGAAACTAAGTGAACCGATACCATACAGTCCCTTTTACGATCAGAATATAAAGGTTATAACACCATGAAATTCGTAATAGCATGTACACCTAATGATTTAATTTCTTATATTTCTTCTGGTATTGGTGGTAGAAGTACTAACAAAATAATAGTTTAGGAATCGACATTTTTAAAAAAATTAAATCCAGGGGCCCAGGTAATTGCCGACAGAGGCTTTAAACATCTCGAAGAACAACTTGCAGCCCATATTAATAGACTTATTAAGGAAGTCAAATAATCAAAAAGGAGTGCAAGCCTAAGGAGAATAAGGGAATTTGCTACTCTTTAATCACATGCCACGTTTCATTTAAGTTTGGTTAAATATATAGATTTAATACTGCAAATTCTATTAAATACCATAAAAAAAAATAACCAAAAAAAATATACAAGCCTATTCGGAAACACGATGATGTCTCGATATGCGTAACACTTTGTATAATAGTATTCATGGTCAAATGTCTTCAACATTATCTTACCTATTACCCCCATTCAGTTATGCGTCGTTAAACCAAATACCCCGTATAAAGGGCTTTAAAAACGATCAAAATATTGAATAAGTCTTATCAAGCATAAAGCTATTAATATCATAGTCACGTTCTAGTATTAATACTATTAATTCGTGAAGTAAGATATTTTTTACGTAGCAGCCGAATAAATAAATCGTCGAACAAAATAAGGTGATGAAGGAACCATAAAGAGGTGTGTCTTAACCCTTAATTCATATTATTCATCTTTTTGGTTAGTAACTAAAACAAGGTCACTAATTTATTTGCAATCATCATTAAACTATTGTTAGTCAGATACACACGACGTAATAAATAATAAAAGCTATGTGGCGTAATTACAGAATAACAATAACCAGAAATATTTTTCCTATATACGACCATTAAACAATACAGGCATTACTTACTTGATTTTGAACAAGTTATGTTATTTTTATATTTCCCCGGTTAAGATATTACTGTTGAGATATGTTCATATTTCTATTGATTGCGACCAAACATAAGTCGTACATTAATTTAATTAACTAACCTAGAAAGTTTAAAGCCAAGCGCAATAAAACAACAATCGCGGTTGATGCCATGGAAATCCAATATCAGTTATGTCAATGTCAGGTTAATCCCTCACTTGGTCAAACCTCAAATTATACTCTTTACCTAATTTTTATGAAGCATTTATAAGTGTATGTTTACATTGGACGCGTATGCGTGCGATTTTTTAGTCTTACTACGTCGAGCGTAAGATTACGTGCCTATACTATCGCTTGCGGCACTTTTTTTTCACAGGAAACCTAAATCCGCGTCTGCATAGCCCCCTCCCCCCATTCCTAAATCCTGGATCCGCCCCTGCATTGTTTAGCACTTAAGATGGACGATAAAGACGATTAGTATTTTATTGAAATCCCTTTTTGAAATACGATATAATTACTAAAATGAAAAAGTATGGGTTAAACTATTTTGTTAAAAAGGGACAACCAAGGAGAATATGTAGCCCTCTTTAATGAGTCAAGGAAGCAACCTCAAAAGTTGTCTCATTACTTTAGAATGTCGCCTTTAATGTTTAAATATGTACTAAATTTTTCAGAAAGTGATTGAAGAATATCGTTTAAATTATTTAAAAGTCAGTATTTAATACACCAAAGAATTATTGGCCTTGTCTAAAATTCGTACGATGTCGCATAGAGGAACAAATAAGTTTGTTGCTTCTGATGGTCGGGCGATATCGCACGACCTCGTGTGACCATACCCCACGTACAATAACCGGTTACACTTAAAAACATTAGTTTGTTTCCAGATGCGATGTCGTACGACGTCGTAGGACTAAAAAAATCGCACGTATACGCATTCAATGTAACCACATACTAAGGTTTGATCAGCCCTAAAAATTTGAAGTCAATCCGATAAGTAGTTTTCGAAATATACGACATCAAAATCAAATAAAACGCTCGGGAGGCGGTGACGTCATTACCTCCCACAGGTTCTTCCAGTTTGAACTTGTGCAATGCTATTTCTATGTGTAAGGGAAAATTACATAAAGGAAAGCTGACTGTATTATTATTACGACTAACTCTAAGCAACCGTAGCTTGTCGTCACCCGGTTGCAACGCCACGTAACTCAGCTGGAAAGATGGCTTTCGGCTTGGAAGATTCGCCTGAATCCCACCAAGACGAAGGTCGTTTCTATCTCCAAAAGTCGCGTATATAGACCTAAAACAAGGCTTAGAGTGTTTAAGTGAACCGATGCCAGGAGGTCAAATACCTGGGACTTATTTTTGACCAGAGACTGAACGGGAGGTTCAATTCAATCAATAGAATCAAGCTTGCATTGCGCCAATTAGGTTCAATCTACCCTTGCTTCACAGGCGGAGTAGACTTAGTAATTGAAGGAAAGTAAACCTCTACAAGGTAAAGTAAGCGCCACAAATATAATATTATTGTTTACATTTCTGTTTTGTATAAAATCTCCAGCAAAAAATGCCGCCTCTATGCAGCATGAATTGCAGCTTCGGCGAGCGCCTTACTTGGAACTTAAGGGCGGCCGCATACAATCGTTTTCCGTATTCGATTTCCGAATTCGAAAAACGAAAACGGAATTCGGTGAAGGGGTCGCAGACGTTCGAATTTTTATATTCGAAAAACCGCCAGTATTGCGGAAGCAGTCGCACTGTTTCCAACAAAAAATGGACGATGACGAATTTTTGCTTGCTATTGCATACCTGCTGTCCCAAAATATGACTAAGAGGAAACGGCGTTACTGGGTGCATCCTTTAAATACTCGGCGAATAACGCAGAGTCAGTTCTATATTTTAAGATTGACATTACGTGCACACCCAGACAAATTCTTCGACTATTACCGGATGTCTGTAGAATCATTTGACGAGCTGCTTAATATATTGCAAGGCAAATTACAGAAGAAAAATACATATATGAGGTTGACTATTGACGCGGAAGAAAGATTGGCAATAACGTTAAGGTAAGATTTTAATATTTTAACACAAATATTTTTTTCTTAACCAATTAGGTGATATTTATTTAAGCATCAGGTATGTTTCAAGTGGTTCGTCTATATCCTCAGCCCCACCAAGCTGTTGTGAGTTATCCCTCGATTGGACATTTGTTAATACTGGTTGATTTGACTTTTGAAAATTAATTAGGTTTTGGTAGGGTTTTGGTTGGTTATCATAAAAAGAATATTGTGGTCTCGGTTGTGGTATAGAATTAAATGGAGTACTTGGATAAGGAAGATTGGGACTTGGTGATGACATCGGCGAATTACTGTATGAATGAGAAGTCGATGGAGAAGTAGATACGTAAAGAGTTTGATTCATTTTTTTAACTAATTGAAGCATGCCTATTTTAAAGTCAACTTTTTGATGATCGTTCATTTTTTTCATTTCGCCGCGAAAACTTAGTAGAAACTTAGTATCATCATCTTCATCTGCAGGCATTTTTACTGGCGGGTGGTCTCTTTTTGTAACATTGTTAAAATCTGGCTCGGTACGTCTTTTCTTTTCGAGCCAATAGATGGTGGTGGTGGTGGTGATTTCATAATAGTTGTCTCTTCTTGCACAACATTAAGGCAGTTGGGACTATCTACCTCTTCTTGAGAATCGTCCGGGTAGTTGCCTTCAGAACTAAAATGAATATCATCACATATTGTATTCACAAGGAAATAAAAAATATAATTAAAGTATTGCGAAAGTTCTTTGTTATTACCTTCTCCTTTCAAAGACAGGCTCAAGAAAATGTAGCATATCTGCGTAGACATATCGTTTTTGTTTCTTCGCTGCCGATCCAGTAGGCGTATTTTTCACATTATATAAATCTTTTCGGAAATAATCCCGTATGTGTGTCCATTTTTTCTTTAAGTCAGTACCTGCAATATACATATAATGTGTTTTTTTTTAGATTCCTTGCAACTGGAAAAAATTTTGAACAATTAAAATATGATTATTTGATGGGAAGTAGAACAGTGTCTCTAATAGTTAAGGAAACATGTCAAGCAATCTGGGAGGAATTACAGCCTGTTGAAATGAGTCCACCATCATCCAAAGAACGCTGGCTAGAAATTGCTGAAAATTTTAATAAAAGAACCAATTTTACCAATATGTTAGGAGCAGTTGATGGTAAGCATAGACGTTTGATCTCACCTATGCACAGTGGCTCAAACTACTACAACTACAAAAATTATTTCTCCATTGTGTTGTTGGCAGTAGTTGATGCTGATTATCGGTTTATAGCCATAGATGTGGGATCATACGGCAGGGAAAGTGACAGTAGCATTTTTAACAATTGGACTTTTAGACAAAGACTTGTCGATAATCGTCTAAATTTACCCGAAGCAAGAGCTCTGCCAGGTACCCCAACCCAGCAATGCCGTATGTGCTTTTAGGCGATGAAGCATTTCCCCTGAATAACTACTTTTTAAAACCATAGGTATCCCAGAAGTAATCTCAATACCAGGCGTCGAATTTTTAATTATCGACTTAGCAGAGCTAGACGAGTAGTGAAGTGTACGTTCGGCATTCTTGCAAATAAATAGAGAATTTTCCATACTTCTATGACCATTCTGGAAGATTTTGCCATATTCGTAACAAATGCAGCGTGTGTATTGCATAACTTTGTACGCAAAAGAGATGGTTATAGATTTGAAGATACGCTAACACACTATTTTGAAGATCTGCCTTTCCGATGCCCACAGCACAGATCTACCAACCGAGGCCGAAATATAAGAGATAATTTTGCTGAGTACTTTATGATGCCGGCAGGAGAAGTAACATTTCAGTATAACGAAAGAATTATTAACAACTAAAAAGTTTGATCTGCTGCAAAAAATATGAATAAAAATATATAACATTAACTTACTTGTTTAGTTTCTATGTGGGATTATTACTACTAAAATCACAAATCACCTCCTTGCATACTTGTTCCCATGCCAAGTCTTTAACATCCCTGTTGTGATAGTCTTCATTTTTTAGGTCCCAAAGACATGGGTATTTTTCTACAGCATAAATTAACATTTCGGTAACGCCCATCGTATAATTTCACACAGAAAAAATCCTTCCTGTATACTGGCACTTTTTAATCACTGTTACAGTCGTTACGGAATAAAACTTCCGGACGTGTGCGGCGATAAATACAAGTCTCTACAGGTATCTTGCGTTCGGAAAGACGAATTCGATTTTTTAACGAATCGAAATTCCGAAGGCAGGCAGAGAGAACGTTACTAAAATATTCCGTTCGAAAAGACAACGAACGTGTGCGGAGCACAGACTACCAGCATGGTTTCTATGCATTCGGGTTGTCCGAATCGGAAAACGAATTCGGAAATCGAATACGGAAAACGGTTGTATGCGGCCGCCCTTAAAGTCAGATGTACGATTCGTACAGAGAGCCGTCCTCGCATCTATCTCATTTTAACGTAGTATAGATTAGAACAGAGCGAAGCCGTATCGGCACTTCGCCAGTAGCGATAAAAAATACTGTCA
Organism: Polydrusus tereticollis; assembly: GCA_963920685.1. NCBI lineage: Eukaryota > Metazoa > Arthropoda > Insecta > Coleoptera > Curculionidae > Polydrusus > Polydrusus tereticollis. Next base: position 69,750,203 of record OY987333.1, on the reverse strand, counting down.
ATAGGTCGAGATTCACATGGTGATATCAATTTCTAACTGTTTCAGTCAATGAGAAACGGAAAATGGACTTTGAAGGCTAATAGAACATCCACAAGAGGTAATTAGCTATAACTTTATTGGCGTCCACGTTGATTATTAAAGTATTAACCCGGGTATTGTCGCTTCCTTTGATACATTTTTTGCTGTAGTTTTTATGCAAATATTTAAATGTGAACGATAATGTTATATTTGTGGCGCTTCCTTTACTGGTCAGACCGGTTCTGTCTTATGATGTGCCCTCGTGGTGCAACATAAGCAACGGGTTAGTTTTCGATCCAGCAGGTAGCTACTCAGGATGGTCAGTGTTGGTCCACGTATTCCCACGTTCTCCAATCCCGACAAAAGCCTCCGATGGTCCACTGTATCAAAGGTCTTTATCCGCTCCAGGAAAATTACTGCACAAACGTTGTTTCATTCGAGATTTGAATTTACCTTATTTATTAAAAATTCAATAACATCATCGGGGGACCGGTTAGTTCAGGTTATGGTACCCAAATTGTCGATCAGAGATAATTTTCTGTTTATTCAGGAAGGCAATAATCCTCTTTTTGAGGACTTTTTCAAATATTTTGCTACTGTATACCTAATACTAAAGGGTAAATAAGGAAAACTAAACAAAAAACAAAGTAAGGATTATTTCTTCATAAGGGTCTAAAGAAGATCGCCTGGATGACTCTACACAGGAAATTATATATTTAATATAATACTTATCAATGTGTTGGTTGCGGCAAAAATATATGAAAAATAAAAAAAAGGAAGGTTTTATATAAGTGGTAAATACGAAATAAAGAATTTCTGTTTTTTAAAAAATTGAACTCTTCTTGGTATACCCTACTTTTTTAATATCAATGCCAATAAATTGCGTAATATTTATTCGTATTCTCATTTACTCCACGACCGAGGACGATTGGTTGATAGTTCTTCTGTGGTACACCTTTAATATTTTCTTGATTAGTTAAGATATTAAACAATACAATAAAACAATGTTATCGTATCGTAACTATTTCTAGGAAGTTTAATTATGTCATAATGTTTATTGGCATGTTACACGAATACGTGATAATCGTGGCGTTTTTTCGTTAGTTCAAAGCACATATTATTATATTCACCTGCAGCGGTAGGAAATCCTTGAGGTGGTTTGAAACTAAAAAATCTAATGAACCATAATGATCACATTATTTGCGATTTCATAAATATGTGGCATTAATATTATTATTACACACAACACAAATTATATTATCGTGGAAAATGTTTTTTTTTTGTTTTAATTTGAGCATCATTAATAATCGAAGCTGGTTAGGAATAATATATTTTGATTGAGAGATTCCGGGTTGTTAATTGAATGACGATTTAAGAAAATATATAAATTATTCTGTCATAGATTTCCTCTTGGGAAGTCAATATTTAGAGGCAAAATTATTGGGCCGTATTTCTTTGACGGGAGTTCAACCGATATAACTTATTTAAAGTTTGTGACATAATAATATTCTACATCAGTATCCTCATGAACATAATAAACCCCAATCTATCAAGTGGTTCCAAAATTAGGAAGTAATATTTAAATAACCTGCATAAAACTGCTGCAAAAAAAAACTAGAATCGTACCTACTTGTATATGTATAACCCTGGCGTTATTGTCTACAAAGATCTATGAATGTTTTGCCTTTCCACTTTCGCAGGTTTTGACGTTTAGTTTCCACTCTATTTTTATTTTCATTATGTCTTTATGTTTATTAAAGCACTGCACGATGGTTTCATCGGTATACTCAATTGCACTTTGAGCATGTGACAATAGAACCAGATTTCGAATGCTTTAATCTCTTGTTTGCATTTTCAGATAATGGCCATGCCTTTACCCAGTAGAGTAGCAGCACTAAGAACACATAGCATTTCAGTACCTACTTAGACTCTGATACAGTTAGGTTTAGGGGCATCTCACACAGCACTCTTCTACATTCTCTGTACAAGTGTCGCTCTCACCCGTCATTGAGATAGCAGCTACTGATGTTAAGCATGGCACTTTCTGGAGTAATTCTTCGACTTTAAACATATTGTTGGTCTGTTTTAGAACTCAAAATCATTATTTTGATCTCCTTGATGTTAACTCGGTCTATTAATCCTAGAAGACTCAATAGCAAAATTAAATAGGCGTTTAGAATAGATCGCAAGTTCGCAACCGATAAAAAAGAGTTGGTTTGGTAAGATATTGAGTAAACATATAGAGGGTCCAATTTAAGAAGTAGTAAAGTTAAAGTTGTTTCGCTGTAGCTACAATTAAAAATATTTTTAGAATATGCACTTTGGGCAAACAACAATTTGCTTTCAATTTACAATCATTCACAAAAGTATCTAACAATAAAAAAAAAGTGGCGCATGCTTAATTTAAATATCTATTATTCTAACTCCAAATCAATTTGCTTTTTGTGTACGTGAAAAATAATGATCTCCACTGAACAACAAATCTGTGTAACCCGGAACAAGAAACATTGTGAGCGAAAACTTGGTAGACCCAACAAAGTGCCTTCCACTTCACGTTTAGTTGGGCTGGAGAAATAATTTGTGAATGCATTGCGGAATTCTTGTCAAAAATTTTCATCACTATCAGAGGTCAAGCTAAAGGAAGATATTTCTGTCGTTCTAGATATTCGGAGGGTAATGAAAATTATTTTGTTTAAAATTTTGTAGCCACAATGAGTGCAGATGAAAAAGAAGCTTGGAAGCTACATTTCTGAGATGTGGAGACAATTTTCGTCTCAAAAAAGTTCCGATGTTTGATTGTGTTCAATTAGTAGAAAATATTTTGGAAAAACTGGGATATAATATGCGTCTAAAACTGCTTTTTTTTTTATTTCTCTTGGACTTAACATAGATGCACATCGTTTACATTTGGCGTGATTGATAACAACATCTCACAGTCCTATGTTCTATTTACAATGGTATTAAACGAATGGCGATAATATATTCTTTAAAATATTGTTTTGGGTAGTCTTTGTTTTTTTTTTATGATAAGGCATAGCACTACAGGTATAGTCCTTTATGGCGCGAATGGTGCGTATGCGCAGGAAACGATTCACGTTGGTCTTGAATCTTTGTTTGAAGATTATACTCGTTGAGGATCACGGCCTCAGGGAGGTCGTTCCAGAGTGATGGCGTTCTCCAGATCAAAGAATTTTTAAACAGTGTCGTTCGATAGATACTAAGCTGAACCACGAACGGGTAGGCTGCAGTGGCTCGTCGTGCATTTCTACCATGCACCGCTCTGGGTGGAATCAAGCGGGCAACCTCAGTTGAGCAGTTGCCATGAAAATATTTGTAAAATAGCCTCAAGTCGCCAACCTGCCTTCGATGTTCAAGGCTTTCCAAATTGTCTGTCAGATTATGGTCACCTATCAAGCCAATGGCTCTTCTTTGAGTGGAATCTAGCAATCTCAGGGTATCTTTAGGAGCAGAGCACCAAATGTGCGAACAGTACTCCAGCGATGGTCGAATCTGTGGTTTATAGAGCAACAAAAGTTGTCGGGGTGTATAGGGGTTCTTAGTTCGGAAAAGTATTCCAAGCTTCTGCGAAGCTGCCTTAGCAATGGCCGCAACGTGACTATCACAAGACATATGACTATCCAAATTTACGCTCAACAAATGAATTGATGAAGCCAAAGGAATCGAGTGTCCCGCCATGACTATATCCGGTTCTTCAACATTAACTTTTTTAGAAAATTAGCAACAACACGTTGTTGAATATTACCCTTCTAAATCGGTAAATCGATTTATTCGTCCTTTCAAAACTTGTTTTCCAGAATCCCATGAAATATTTGAATATCCAGCAACAACGCTTTATACATTTAACCTTGATTAAGCCATAGGCTGCTGACTTTTGGTTGACTTTGAACAACATATTTTCCACCAAGCTGCAGTAAATATCCCTTCGGACAATAAAATACTAGGTGATACTGGAGATTGAGGGAATAAAATGTGTAGGTGATACGACTTATAACAATCGGGGCGAAAACTCGATTGTAATAATTAATTAGGTTTATTGTAAATCAATTTGTATATAGGAATATATTTGTTTTTAAATTATTATAGCATTTGCTATTACAGAAATTGTTTTTTTAATCATCTCTATAACTGAAAACCCTTACGTGATGGAAAATGAATACCATATCCGAAATTAGCAAGCCATTATAATCGATACTTTCAGGCAGACAATTTCGAAACACATACATTTTGGAGACCTGTGTTAATAAATATTATTATTATTATTATTATTATTATGAGTTTATAATAATGTACGAAATACCAAAGAATAATATCTGAACGCCCTCTAGAGTATAGCCTTCATTACTGTCTTATAACTTATATGATTTTTTAATAGCATAGGTAATTAATATAAACAGAACTGAAAATAAATGGAGCCCAAGGACGTTGTAAAACGCGTTGTGTGATTGTAAATATGCTTATGCATAGCTTTTATGATTTTATGAATGGTATGTATGAAAAACACTATTTACCATTTTAAGATTTCGTTATTTCAAGATTCAAGATTAAATATTTTATTATTCAGGTTGTGGCGTAATATTATTGCCTGTGTCTAGTTAAAAGGAATTCCTATAATAAAACAAATTGCCTAGATATGTTTAGGAGGTGTGTTGTGTTTAGATATAGTAAATTAAAATTATCGCAATAATAGTTCTTGACACGAAAAATTCCGCAGCAAATAAATAACACTATTAGCGTTTTGAAAAATGTAATTAGAATTTGTGAGTGTAATGAATTTCGATATGCAAAAGAATTTAAAAAACAAGTGAAATTTGCTCAGAAAAAACAGATTTTCGGGAGAAAAAATTATCAGAAAATCCGTGTTTATAAGACATTTTATGATTTTTTGACCAGCTCCCAAGGATTCTTTCTGGATCCGACCCTGTAGTAGGGAGATTAATGATATTCACTTCGTTTACGTATTCTGTAACGGTTATTCGAGGATACATTTTTACGTGCGCGTTTGCAGATGAATTTTCAAAATGATGGTCGCCTCGATCTCCAAACCGCAACCCATTGGATTATCTTATCAGGGATCGTATTTCTCAAAGATACATTCAGAAAAGTATGGTACATTAAAGAGACCACACTATACATTTATCCTCCAGACATTTCGGAACCGACCGGTTATTACGATTTTGAAATCGTGATTCGTCATTAAACATAATTTTTTCCAGAAACACTGGAGTATATTATATGAACTTTGTAATAAAAAAGGCGATGAATTCGTCTATTTTTATAGATTAGGTATCTATATGCTGCTAATAGAATTAGTTGCACATATTTTACAGGTCGAACATGCTGTTAGCCCGTCAGGCTAGAAAAGCAATCATTTCCATTTTTCTCCCCACATTTGAAAAAGTATATTAAGAAAAACGGTCTGAAAACCGTTCTCTGTCAAGCTGTTGTACATGCCGGTAATTTTTCTAGCACTCACTATAGATTATTATCAACACATTAACATATTATATTGGCAGGAAAAAGTGACTATGTAATAAATTTATATAATTTTTAGATATGTTCATAATTGATGTTAAAATCTTACTAATTTGTTACTATATTAATAAGTAATTATTGTTAACATAACCTTTTAATGCCTTTTGCCCTTAAGGTACCGGAATACTAATTTTATTTTATTTTACTATTATATTAAAAACAGGCAACAATATGCATGGTAGAGAATTTAAGGCAAGAGAATTATTTTACAAAATAATCAGGGGCTCCTCTTTAAAAAAAATAAAGTTGGTAGTAATTATTGTGCTTTCTAATTACCTTGCATTCTTTAACTATAGCGGTTTTTTTAACCATGCACAAACTATTTGTCTTATAAAACTTCGCAAAAGAGACCACGGTTCGTATATTTAAAATTTAAGTCAGGTTCAACACCATTAACTTTTCTTCTTTCTTCTATTTCATTTTCAGCTATCTTCTTTAGACTTTATTGAGGATCTCTCCTAAACAAACCTCCCTAACCGAAGATCGACCATACAGCCAAACTACGAAAGAATAAAAGTGAAATACGATTTTGGTCTAACTTTAGTAATACAATATATAATCCCAACCTGAAACCGAATTGTTCGGGGCCAGAATATTGCGTTCAAAGACAAAATCAGTGAGTCTATATAAGATTAACCTTTCCCACACTTGAGAGAAGACTGATTGATCTATAACTGAAAACTAGTGTTGGATCTTCGCCTGTTTTGGGTATTTCTTTTTGAGCGTTCGTCCAAGAGCCGGATGTACTTCGGTCAGGTTTCGCCCATAGTGCTTACCCAGGCTTGCTCTACACCCACTAATTTATCCCAGTTCCTTGCACTAGTTTGTATAGGTCAAAGGAGGAGAGTGTCGGGATACCCTCTGGCTCTAGTTTTGGTTGCCCGGGAATTTGTTGCCTTTTCCGATCCAATGACTCGCAGTGCCAGTTTATGGGCTGTATCGTTTCTCCTTCTTGCCAGCCTAACCTGCAGCTTAGTTCTTCTTTGTGCAGTTGCATTCAGTGCAGGTGATTTTTAACGGCCGTATGTTCTGTAGTAGTTCTAAGCTAATTTTTGCTCATCAGAAGTTAGTTTCGGGTCTGGGTTCCCAATGAAACCTATTTGGGGTATCAGCACTACTATGGCTTTTTTCGGTGCCTGGTATACAAAACAAATTAATTAAAAAACTCTTCATTTCTTTCTTATATCTTAATGTCAAGTATACTATCTATGTTCGTATGCTATACCTACTATGTAAAAATAAATATTAAAAATATGGAACGGAGGCCAATGATGTCCCATTAAGAAAACGTTAGAATGTTTCCAACGGGAAAGCGTCGACATGATGGCAATGGGGAGATCTTTGCACATAGACAGATACAGCTCGCAGGTGTAATCATTAATCAGGATAAGTGCAGCTGTTACTGAGTGGCTACACACGGCTTATGCATGGAGCAACCAAGACATGTGCGAGGACAGAGCCGCGAGTCACTGCTGGAAGCTAGAAAATATTTTATTGTTTAGAAGGAGGATCCTCAAAATAAATTGATAGCCTAGCACATAGAGGCTTATGAATAGGTTCATGTGCGTTACGTGTCGGAGTGTTGTGTCTAGTGTGTTGTGCATATAATTATGTTTGATAGAAATACTCAAAGATTTCGTAAATATTGCACGGTTGTCACTTTCTTGTTTTCTGTTCTTATCATTTTATTTGATCATATTGTATCTGTCGTACAACAGCAAGTCCGTGATTCTACGTCCTTGTACCAAGCCGCTCTTCATTTTAGGCTGTGTTGGCCGTAATTTTAATTATTCTGTGTTATATTTACTGTGGGTTTTGAGATTGACGGAAAACCGTCATTTGGGTCATTGGGTGAGATTCTACTTTGCACACTGGTGTCATAGACCAAAGCCTTTGTGGGAAAAATTTAAAAATCTTTTTCCATCCCTGAAATTTCCACATTTAGCTTTGTTTAAAGCGCTAACTTGATAAGTTTACTACGCAATTTATTCTAGATGATCCATATTTTTGAGATTTTTGCCACATAATCTCTAGAAGTTCATGTGTATTTTTTAGAGTTAGTATTTCGATTTTCCGTTAATTCGGACTTTGGTAAATTCAAATTTTACCCCGTAGATTCGGACCTGTTTTCTTGGACCTCTTGTGAGGCCTATTTGACGGCAACCTGTGTCTCAATATGCCTTAGAGCCACCTCCAGGAGGACCCGCAGATAAGTAGCATTTTATTTAAACTGCAAACATCGTGTTGGTTTTGATCTTAGCTATACAGTCAAATGTAATTTCTGTCGTATCTAAAACTAAGTAGTTTTCTTTTTATTCTAATTGAAGCCACAAGCTATTTTGCTCAACTATTTATAACATAATTTGACAGTACATTTCAACATATTAACGTTTTAAGTGATTTACCTTATAAATTTTAGTTATTCAGATATATAAAGCGGCATGTAAAAGAGTTGCAACTTTTGCGCTATAATAATTAATAGAGAGTATATAACTTAGAATTATTGCTGTAAATTAACTGCTTACGATTGTTGTGTTGAAGCAGGTAAGCATTAAGCATACAAAACTTCATTGTTTTTAAGTTAAACCATCTTTAACCTTTCCAAATAACCTTTATTTAATTAACTTTGATGTTTATATTGGCCCTTTGTGTGGGCACCATTGTTTACTCACAGGAATTTGATGTTTTTGTGACAGGTTAGAGATAAAAGCAGCTGTGAGTGGCGCTTAAGAACTTAATCTTATCTCATTGGCCTACACAGCTACATTCTATGCGTGTACACATTGTTGTTTAACTGGCAAGGACCCTTCACGAAAGAAGCATCCCGGTTACAATTGCCACGAGCTTGAGGTAGCTGAGGTAGGTGATGACTTTAAACTGTATTTATCATTAAAAATACCGTCAGTTTTGTGTTGTTAACATCAAAAAAGGTTATAATATATTCATCAAATCTGCGCGTTTTTGCTATATCGTGTATAGATCGTTGATTGTAATAGATGGCCGGAATGACGTAACGGAGCGAATAACTTATTCTGGAAGGGTTGTTACCTGGCGATTTGGGTATTCGAAGCACTACACCAAATAGGTGCAGCGCATGCAAGCACAGGATTTGTAATTTTATTCCAGAAAATCAACTTATGTTGAGGAGAAAAAGGGGAGCGTGGGCATAGAACGGGGTAGAGGCTTTGCATTGCTGAAAAGCCTGTTTTTAGGATGTGTGTTATGTGTTGGTGAACTTTTAGGTGCGCATCAACGATGACATCCAAGTGCCTTAGGCATTTGACAGGCATAATTAGGACACAGTTTCCTGTCATATTATGTTAACTTTTTCCCTCATCAGGTAGAATTTCGTACATAAATTGATTTGAAACACTTAATGTATCCTTCGCACACTCGAATGGAGCGAATAAATATCGGACTGACTAACTTTGGTAAACATAAATTGATTGCATTTAAATTAAATACGTATGGAATTTTCATTTAAAATGATCGTGCAAGGATTGCAGTATAATGAATTGTAAAATACCGAAGGAAAGTAATATAAGTTAATATAATATAATACGAGTAATTGACCTTAAATAGGTGTGGCCATAATAGCCTCTAAAAATGTTTACAGAAATTATGGCAACATACGTACTTCAATCACTATACCTACATATTTTATATTATGTCGAAATCTATACTTTCATCTAAAATAATAAAAATAATCTATTAACACTTTTAATGAAAAATAGACCCTGAAACGACACGACCCCTTTCTAAAAATATGTAAATGAATCGCTAACTTACTTTAAGGATAATGTGCCCTATTTTTAAAAAATATGTGTTAATTCAATAAGAGATTCTTGGAAAAAAAGAAACAAAATAAAGTATTACTCTGACAAGGCTTTTTGAGTTTTAAGTAATTATTATACGGGATCTTGTTTGGGTTTTCATGTTAGGTAAAACCTTTGACATCTGTTGGGTCTTCAAAAACTTATTAGGTCTTTTCATTTAGGTAGAAAATTTATATCGACTTCTTGTCTTGATCGAGGAGTGCGTTGTGCCGAGGTTGATTTAGAGTTTTTAAGTGCAAAATAATTTGTCGCCTTTCTCAACAATGTTTTGTTGTTAGTGAATTTAGTGCCTCTCTACTATTAGTTGGGACCATTAGGGAACCAGTCTTTAGGTAGCTTATAGGTTGCGTCTTATCCAGCTCTCGTGTGTGAGTCCGTTATTAGTTGGTTTGGCGATACGTCCGTACGTTTGTAATAGTCCGTGATAATTTTAAAAAATAATTCGTTAATTGTTGGTACGTGAAAGTCCTGATGTAGCACGCGGTTCATTGTGTACCTGGGGACATCTGCGATTAGCTTCAGCGCCCTATTTTGAATCACCTGAAACTTATTTAGCTCCGCCCTGCTTATGTTACACCACGAGGGCGCACCATAAGTCAGAACCGGCCTGACCAGGACCTTGTAGAGGTTTACTTTCGTTCTGTTGCTAAGTCTACTTCGCCTGTGAAGCAGGGAGTAGATGGAGCCTAATTGTTGCAATGCTAGCTTGACTCTGTTAATTAAATTAAGCCTCCAGTTTAGTCTTCGATCAAAGATAAGTCCTAGGTATTTCACTTCCTGGCACCAGTTCACTTGGACTCCATTGACTCTGAGCCTGGTCTCAGGACGTTTAACATTACTCTTTGAGAAGATAATGGCCTTCGTCTTGGACGGATTCAGACGAATCTTCCAAGCCGAAAGCCATTTTTCTATAAGTTTAATATGGCGCTGCAACCTCGAGACAACCAACCACGGTTGTTTGGATTTCGCAGTAATTGCAGTGTCGTCGGCAAATAAATAGAGCTCATTTTGTCTATCTTTCGGTATGTCGTGAGTGTATATGTTGTACAACATCGGAGAGAGAGGTGAGCCTTGCGGCCACCCCGCCCTGATGCGTTTAGTCAATGAAAGCGCGTTCTCCGACGAGACTGCAAAACTTCTATTTTTCAGAGAAGAAGCTACTACCTTGATGAGGTAGTTCGGAGCTCCAAGTCTTATCATTTTCAGTAAGAGGCCGTTGTGCCAGACCTTATCAAATGCTTTGCTTACGTCAAAGAAGACCGCTCCCGTGTGCGCTCTTCTATTAAATCCCTTTATTATATTGGACGTTAACCTTGTCGTCTGCCTAACTGTGCAATGTTCGGCCCGAAAACCGAACTGTTCGTTTGGCAGAATGTTACGTTCAAACACAAAATCATTTAGTCGCCTGAGAATGAGCTTTTCAGCAATTTTTCCCAGGCTCGACAACAGTAATTGACCTTAAATAGGTGTGGCCATAATAGCCACTAAAAATGTTTACAGAAATTATGGCAACATACGTACTTCAATCACTATACCTACATATTTTATATAATGTCGAAATCTATACTTTCATCTAAAATAATAAAAATAATCTATTAACACTTTTAATGAAAAATAGACCCTGAAACGCCTTTCTAAAAATATGTAAATGAATCGCTAACTTACTTTAAGGATAATGTGCCCTATTTTCAAAAAATATGTGTTAATTCAATAAGAGATTCTTGGAAAAAAAGAAACAAAATAAAGTATTACTCTGACAAGGCTTTTTGAGTTTTAAGTAATTATTAATTATATTATTTCAAATACAACTAAGGACTAAAAGTGTATACAAATATGTCATAATCAGCTAACCTCTCGAGATATAACGTATTTGTTAGTAAAAAACGATACAATTATTTCGAAAACTCAAAGGTCATTGCTTGTCAGTTCAAATTCAAAAGTTCGATATTTACTCCATGGTAGTCGGGTTATGGTAATATTATAACTTATACTTAAAAAACAAGGACGACTTCTTAAAAAACACTCAAAACGCAACATATGATATTAGAACGTTAGATATACATTATCCGATACACACATTTTTTATGACAGAGGAAAATCCATCGTACATGTGCACAAGAATATTCAATAAATTGCTTAATAATATAAAAATGCTTAAAAACTTAAAATAATTCAAACGAAAAACAAAGCAACTCTTAGTAAATCTAGAACTTTACAGGCTGGAAGATTATTTTAGTATGTAGGGTAGGTAATAATACTAATAACACTAGCTTACAGCCGATTTGTAACTGTAAGTACAAGGCAGTCTTTTGTTTGTTTGTGCGCGACGTTGGCAAATTTGCGTTTTTTCTATGTACAAAAGGACGATTTAAACGACTGTTACTTTTGCATGACAAAAATGTAAGGGTTTCCAAGAAAGAGCAAACATAATATTGAATATCCGGATATTCCCTCAGCAATAAAACCGGTTCTTCATTGGAGAAGGTTTACCAGTTCCAGCGCCCCCGGCAATTTAGAAGAAATATTTAGAATTATATGATGATAAGGCAGAACCCGATAATGTATCAGACAAGGACGATTCTTATTTTCCCGAAAGTGAAGGAAAAACACTCCATTTAATCGACCAACCTGAATTAAATGATCTAGTTCGGGACCTCCACTTGTTCAAAGAGCAAGTATTAAGTTCTAGATTACAACAATGGAATTTATTGGCCACTGGAACCAAAGTTACAATATTTAGAAACCGTAACCAGGAGCTATTCTCGTTTTTTACTATGCATGATAAAATGTGTGTTTGTGTTAATCCAAATAGTATTATGGAAAACTTAGGATTTGCACATAACCCGGATGAATGGCGCTTGTTTACAGATTCTTCTAGAATAAGTTTAAAATCAGTTCTGCTCCATAATGGCAACAAAAGACCCTCTATTCCTCTTGCACATGCAGTGTGTGCAGACTATTACTAGGGCTTTAGGGTGGATTTACGAAGTATTGCTGTTTTCTTTGTTGTCTTTGGGACAGTAGGGCAACACAGAGCCATTGTTAAGTAAAAGAGAGGCTTCCAAGAGATCAATATATTCCAGGGCAAGCTAACTTAAACAATTTACCTGTTGTTGACCCCAAAAAAGTTCTGTTACCTACTTTACACATTAATTGATTGGGATTGATGAAAAAGTTCGTTAAAGCATTACTTAAAGAAAAAGATGCGTTTAAATATCTTTAACATATTTTTCCTAAACTAAGTGATGCTAAGCTTAAGGAAGGAATATTTGTTGGACCACAAATTAGAAAAATACTAAGGGATCAACAGTTCGATCAAAAATTAAGTGATGTGGAATTAGCCGCACGGAGTTCTTTTAAAAGAATTGTTTCTGAAGTTTTAGGAAACAAAAAAGTAGAAAACCACGAGAAACTTGTAGACGAACTACTTGAAAGCTACTGCAAAATGGATTGTCGCATGTCTCTTAAAATACACTTCTTGCACTCTCATTTAAATTTTTTCCCATAAAATTTGGGTGCGGTTAGTGAAGAGCAAGGAAAAAGGTTTCACCAGGACACACTAATAAATGAGCAACGCTACCAAGGCAGATAGGATCCAGCAATACTGGTCGACTATTGTTGGTTCCTTATGAGAGAGAGCGATGTGTATTTTTGTAAATAAATCCGGTTATCCTTAAAACATCTTGTTTTTTTTTCTTGGTTGCAACTTATGTATAAATACTATATATGCAAATGTTTGTATAAAATAAAAATATCTGATACATTCTATAACTCAAAATCTATACGTGGTGGAAAATTTTGGTTGTTGAATTCGCAATCAGGATGGTTTAAACTCCCCCGTAAAGCCATTATAACATCAGTCGCAATTTTCTTTTGTATTTGTTGGCTTGTGTAATAGAGGTATAATATCAATCCATCAATATTTGCTTTATTTTTCAAGAAAACTAAATCCCTATTAACAAAGCGAGAATAAATTAAGCCTGTAAAATATAAGTAGAAAAAAATATAATAATAATAATAATAATAAATATCTTTATTTCTAGTTATGTACAAGAATACATGGAATTATATCATACACAAAAAGCAAATGGCGTCAATAAAAATAAACCTAATTGTCTAATATTACGAAATTCTACAATAACTACTTTCCATTACTTTATAATCCTGCATAGAATAAAGTTCCATGTCAACTAACATTTTTTTCACTGTGATTTTAAAAGTTTTAATTTGTTGATACATGCGTCCTGGTAAGTTATTAAAGAATTTTAAACACATATATCGTGGACTTTTGTCTGTTAGGGTTAGTCTGTAAATAGGGTAGTTTACATTTAAGGTCCCTGTGTTATATTAATGAAATGTTTGTAGCTGAAACATATTTTTGTTTCTAAAGAAAAAGATCAAACATTCGTAAATATAGACACCATATACAGTAAAGAGTCCACACGATTTAAAAACACTTCTGCAACTTCCATTATAACCCATTCTTTTCACAATTCTTACTGCTCGTTTTTGAATTACCAATACTTTTTCAATTAGGCTCTTGCTAGCCCAGAAAATTATGCCGTACTTCATTATTGATTCAAAATTCGCATAATATATTGTAATTAGACTCTTTTCATTCAGGAACCAGCCAACAACCCTAACACCACAGCAAATGGAATTTAACTTCTTTATCAACATGCTTATATGATATGACCAGTTTAAGAATTCGTCCAAGTAAATCCCTAAAAATGTAGTTTGCTTAACAATTTTTACATCGGATTCCCCAAATGACATTATATTTGGCTTACTTGCTGGTAACATTTTTGGTCTAAAAAGTACAACATTTCTTTTGTAGCTATTTAGTATTAATTTATTTTCTGTGAACCAGATGTTACCCTTGTTAAATAAGGATTTTCCCATAACCATTAATTCGCCTATACTTTTCGCCCCAGTGATAAGATTTGTGTCGTCTACATAACATGTTACGTCTTTAGTAAAAGCTGCTATGGAGTACAAGTCGTTGAGAAATATCACAAACAATATTGGTCCTGCAATACTGCCCTGAGCAATTCCTAGTTTATTATCCATATTCATATACACATACACATACACCCATGTATTTACATACCTCCATACAAACAATCCTCCAAAAATCTCATTACTTTCTTTTTTCAATTTCTTTTCAAAGTGCTGACAAAAGAAAAATCGGTCGGAAACTGGAAGGATTAGTAGAATCACCTGCTTTGAGTAATGGAATATCCACTGCTCGCTTAAGGCATGATGGAAACTCGCCCATCCTGAATGGTTCATTAATGGAGTGTACAAGCGCATGCAACGGAGTCTCAGGCAAACTCGTTAATACTTTCACAGAAATTCCATCCCCACAGAACACTTATTTTTTCTTTAAAAACTTGCTTTACTCGCACTATTTGCATCAGTAAAACTAACTAAGAACCCATCACTAATATGAATACTTGTTAGATACTCAAGAGGCGTCTTTTAGGTTTTAACGAGGGTTTTAAATTTGAAGATATTTTTTTCCCAATTGCACCATAAAAATCATTTAAAATATTAGGATCTGTCTCGACATTCTTCCGTATTGAGTTCTTTGAACCCCTTAAATTGTTAATCATTTTTCAGATTTGTTATTTGGATTTTTAAAGTTTCTTTATTATAGAGATCCCTTATCCCTGCCTGATGAGCTTTCTTTAAATTATATTTATATTTATTAAAAAACTTTAATTATTTTCACTACAAAACTTTCGTACTGTATGTGGCGATCTTCAATTCCTTGCAGATGTTTTAATGTCAGCAGTAAGCCAGGGTTTTTTCCCTGGCTATTATGTTTCGAAGTGGGAAAGCCTTATTAAAAACATTTATTACAATATTATGAAAACACTGAAATGTTTTTTCCGACCTCAAAACACTGTGCCAGAATTCAATATTGCATGATTCCTTAAATCTATTGTACTTCCTCTTACTAAAGATTCTACCCTGTCGGTTTTATTTGCAACTTACACCTGAAATTGCCAGAACAGGAAGACAACATAGCCTCATGATCCGCTAATGCTGAAGCGAAGGTATTGCAGTTAATATTATGCGAAATTTCTACAAAAGTAATCTATGGTTGTAGCAGAGAATATTATAATCCGAGTTGGTTCACAAACATGCATTTTAAAGTTTAATTAATGAAACAAAAATTTATATTAAAATCACCCGCAAGTATTACTAAAACACCAGCATTACGGCTTGAAGAGCTATAAATACAAAGAATATACAAATTTTATGTTTTTACGTATATCATTGAAAATTGGTATTCATTTTCCGCCAAGAAGTTATTATAATTATCTACGCTTTTAATTAAAAATAATAGGAAGGATAAAGTTGAGGTGACGCTATTTCATATCATGTTGTTATATTGTATGTACTGCAGAGATATGTATGACAATGGCGAGATCTGAAATAAAGAGTTATGTTATGTTAACCATAATAAGTTTCAATTTTAATTTTATTATTTTAACGAATAACGAGAAAAACGCAGGAGACCGTTTTCATAAAGAATTAATTATTGACTAGGCTTATCAGAAAAAAAATCCGGTTTTATACTATTAATAACACACACTAAAATTAAAAATAATGTGTAAAGTAATTTTGGAGATATTACAAAATAATACTTTTAAAAAAATTAGCACCCTGCAGCCAAAAATGTAAGTCCTTGTGGTTCATAATATGAACTTTTCGTCATAAAATTACCGAAGAAATCACACCCTGACGTCATTAAGAAACGCCCTTTATAGTGACATACATTTTTTTGATCTTTTGCCATTAAAACTTCTTGTCCCTAAGTTCGATAGTTCTTATATTTTTTGATATTTTTAGTTCAAAATTAGTAGTTACCTATGTAAACTTTATCAAACCAAATTTCAGCTAAACGTTGAATAGTCAAAATAGGTTCCAACACAAATGCCTTACTGCGTATTGTAAATATATTCTATGCTGTCTTTGGTCGCTATTTTACTTGTGAGCTGTATACGAATAATAATTATAACAATCAATTAACCATGAATTAATTAAAATCATATTATGAATAATCAACTATTAAAAATCATGTGATCCTACTCATGTTTCTTTTATTAAAAGGCCATCACATAAATCATTTATTTAGGTAAAGTGATGTTTAATTATTAAGAAACAACTATACAGGATTAACTTAAATTAAGATGATCTTTATCGTAGGCACGTTTTCGTTGTTTAGTATTAACCAAACAATATTTCACGTTGCTTTGATTGAATTATTGGCAGTTTTTTAGTTACGTATAGGAAGTATCTAAGAACAAATTATTGTAGTATCTTATTATGAAGGTTTTTTTGTCTTGAAACATACATACATTTGCCGAATTGAAAATATAGCGGGCGTATAAGATACAAATTGCAGACATTTATTATTGATTATTTTATTGTGTTTTTCATATTTTTGTTGCTTTTTTTATCACTTGCTTTACAATGCTAAAAACCAAGAAGGATTGTGTTAAATACAATGTAATATTAGTATTTTCAAGGCAACTTATAGCAGTTTAACAGGCACATTCACTTTTTCTTACCTTTGTATTTTCTAAAGCTAATTATGAAGAATACACAATAGTTAACATCAACAGTAAAATACGAAAATTAGTAAACAAAGTATTTCTTTTCTGTCGCCTCTTATTTGTTAAAAGTAGGGTCTCCAAAATTTACCAAAAGGAATCTGGCTGCGGGACCTCAAAAGTTGAGGATCATCGTGCCGACAACGCGAGCAACTTACATCGAAAAAATTAAATTGTTATTACCTAATATATATGGGGGCAATATCCCGGATTCAGATAGAACACATAAAAATAATTTATTAAGTTCCTATACATCCCCCCCCTACGGAGATACGGGCCCATAAAGGACGCCCCTGGAAAGTATTTGTTTTTAAATAACTTTTTAAGGACTAGGTGTAATTTAATAATTTTTTAATATGATGGTTTCCATGTAAGTCTCCTTAAAATGGGCACTTTTATTCACATTCGGCTTAATGTTACCACATTCTTAGATAATCATTTCTTTAACTGTTCTAAATTTTCAACTGGTGTTTTAAAGATATTGTTCTTTAAATGAGGAAAAACGAAGTAATCCATAACCGTCGAACAAGGTGATGTAAGTGAGAATTCAATGCCTGTTCGAAAACTGATCAATCTCATCGTCGAAAAAGTTGCATAAGTAGTTATTAATATTTTCGGCAGATATATGGACGATTGCACCGTTCTGTTGAAAATAACCAAAACGTAGTTCATGGATTCAAAATATTGTCTCTATACCGCTGTGCTGTAACCGTGTCATGGAAAAAAATAGGACCAACAGTTCTTCTTTGGCGGGAAACAGCCCACCAGGTGAGGGTGAAATGCGGACTCTACAAGAAAATGGGGATTTTCACTACTCCACATGCCTATATTCTGAGAATTCACATAACCGGTGTGGTGGAACCAGGCTTCATCAGAAAAAAATGTCAGGTCTAATGAATTATTTATTTGTAATAAATTTTGGCTAAACCACTGACAGTAATTCCTGCGTCATTCAAAACTGCAGCGTATTTCTTCAAATACTTGCACTTTATAAGAAAACAAATTTAACTGTTTTTTAAAAATAGTCCTGCATGTTCCATAAGATCTTCCCACTTCTTCTATTCTTACAGATGGTCTTCCAGCTTCTTTTTTATGTTGTACAGGGTGTTACTTAATGATAGACCGTAATTCCAAAGGTGCATTCCGAAACCAAATTCAAGTAGAAAAGCTCATATAAACATGTGTCCTTAAAAGTCTGGTTTTCCAGATACAGGGTGTCAAAGCTTAAAAGTAAATCGTTTTTTTTATTAATATTTCAAAGATCTTGTTGCCGATTTTGGTGAAACTTAGCAGCGTTGTTGGTTGTAATAAGACGCTAAGTTGGCACAAACTTGATGATAATTATGAGTTCCAGTGGCGTCCCCGGGGGCAGTCTCACGAATAATATTGACAAAAAAATGTACGACACTGACTTGTTTAAAATTTTTATATTGTTTTCGGGTTAGGCAGCTAAAAACACAACTTTTTGTCTCTTGATATTTTTTCGTATCTTACTTGTTTTCGGGAAAAAAAAAATTTCGACACGCAATGAAGTGGCTTATATTTTTTTCTCGAAAACGAAATAAGATACGAAAAAAAATCAAGAGACACAAAAGTATATAACAAACGAGAGCCCTACAATCTTTTAAATTTTACTATAGGATAAGCTCTTTCAAACGAGACAAAGTTTGTTAAATTTGGTTAATGCAATCAGGAGTTATGAGTATTTCTATCAAAAGAGATTCCTCCCCTTAGTTTATTTTGCGAGAGCAAAACGAATGAAAGTAAAGATATTCCGTATACTCCAAAGGATAAAACACTTAATTTAAGACATTGTTATCCTCTTAGTCATAGGCTTGACGTCCCCCAGCGGTCAAGTTAGAAACTTAACTTAATTTCCCGCAATTTCTCTTGGTCGACTTTGTAATACATTTTTTGATTTGAAAACTCTGTGATAAACGATTGCTGAGATATGGCCGACGTCCATTCTTATGGCTACCCGGTACATGCTATCTAAGTTAAAAAAAAATATATTTTTGTTCAGAATAAGTTCTAAATAAGGCATCGGTTTGTCGTGGAGTCGTCGACATACAAGCAAAATCATCCAAAATATCCTCGTAATGATTTCTAACTGAATATATAAAATGACTTGCCGTAAATTCCACTACAGTGTAATACCACAAGCAAAGAAAAGATGCCGGAGTCCGTCTAGACCGAAAAACATGATAACGCGATTTCGGTTAAGATTCATTTGTCACTCGGGCGTCTTGTAAAAGATGAGCGACAGCTCTAAATGAGACATTATTCTTATTGGTATTTTCGGTATGAGGCACCAGACCGATTGAAATCAGAAAATCACTGTTAATGATATTCGAGTATCTACATACCTTATGCCCACCAAGAGCAGGTTCATACGCTTATGACCTCGGGTCATACACATACATATTTGACTGGTTTTTGCCTTGTAATAATAAACAAAATATGAAAGATATATATAGGTATTTTCTAAGAAGAATGGAATACGGTTATAACGTTTCTAGAAAATAATCTTACAATGATACTCTGTTGCTTAATGCGATAAACCCATTAAGCAGCGTGGATAACTTAGCAGTTGTATTGTAAGTTTCAGGTAAATTGCAATGATAGTTTTAAAAATTCCGTATTTCAGATATTTAAGACCTACACACCCCCGAATAGGTCCTAAATTAGGGTTACCCTAATTTATCTACAATAGAAAGACAAGTTTGGCGAATAAAACATGCTTCTCGCGCTTTTTATATGTTTATCCTGCCATATTCTATCAACGGTAAATCCTTCATTTAACCGAGTTTCGTCCATATAATAGATATTCCTGTTTTCCCTTGGAAACTGTCTACCTGCCCTCAAATATCGTAATCGGCGGCAGATGATTTCGCCTTTCTCTATTCAGTCATATTCTGTTTTGAATTTTTTTATAACAAAAAGTTATTTCCTTCAAGGTTTTCCATAGTTTCTTTTTACCCGTGGGTGGAATTAAATCATCCTTTTATATTTCAGGCATTATTTTGTCCAAGGCAGGTATTTCTTTCTTTAAGTAAAATGAGTGCCTGATTCTTCCGATGGCAGTCTTTTCATCCTCGTTTATTACAGTTTCTTTTCTTCCTGTACTTCTCTTTGGTGACCTGATGGGGCCGCGTTTATCTTCGTGCACAAGTCGGTAGATTGTTGATTGTCCGACGTCAGTCATATTCGAACACATTTCAACTATTTTTGCAACTCCGAATGTTGAATTTTGGTGGCGAGAAGCGTTGAATACATTGAGAATAATAATTTTCTCATTTTTAGGAAGCGCAGTTTTACTAATAATTGGACTACATTTATGAAATACGACGAAGACCACTGGGTTTTATAGTTCAAACTTTATTCAATAACTATAAGAAAAAATATATAATAAAAAGATAAGAGATACCTATTCTTAGGAGAAGTAAATGGATAGGTACGCTATAACATAAAATAATTTCACTTTGAGACCATTTTCTTACATCAAGTTTTTACCCGAATTTTCTAATCTACACACTTTTACTCTAACGAAAATAGAATTTTATTAGTGTGTTGGCTACATCTTTATTATACTTACGTACTTACTTACAATAGTAATAACAATTTAGAGAAACAACTTAACTGTATGAAAAAAATTAATAACACGGGCATTGATGACAGCTTGACAACGGTTTGGCATACTGAGAATCAGATTTGTTATAAACACCTGATCCATGTTTTCCCAAATTCCTTGTAGGGCCAATCTCAACTGAGCCACACTTTCTGGCGGATTAGCGTCCGCACGAACCTCTCTACCCATTGGGTCCCACAAATGCTCAGGGTTAAGATCTGGACTTCGAACTTTCCAATTCATTACAGTAACTCCAGTTTCTGCTAGATATTCCATTACTACTCTCGCCGTATGTGGACGTGCGTTATCTTGCATAAAAATGAAGTTTTCTCCAATAAAGGGAGCAAAAGTCACAACATGCTCCGGAAGAATCTTCATAATGTACCTGTCGCTAGTTAAACGCTCTATGAATACCAATTCCGTTTTCGCCTCTAGAGATATGCTTCCACAAACCAATAATTGATCTACCGCCATAACTAAGCGTCTCTTTGAAGTTACACTGAGCATAGCGTTCACCAGGTCTTCAAAATACTTTTAAACAGCTGCTGTTGCTGTATAGATAAAAACGGGATTCGTCGCTAAACAAAACATCAGCTCACTCATCTTTACCCCACGGCAAATGCTCTTGAGCAAACTGCAATCGTTCACGTCGGTAATGTCGTTCCAGCTTTGGCCCTATCGCTGCCTCGTACGGATTTAGTTGGACCTCTTTTAAACGATTGAGTATTGTTTGTTCACATACTCAAACATTGTAAACGTTGGACAACTGCGCCTGTAGCTTTGTACTTATTGTAAATCGCTTCATAACATACCGCATTGTTAGAAACCGATCTCGATTAGCAGTTGTTTTTCTTGGGGAGCCTTGCACTGATTTTCTTTCATTTGATCCATTTCTAGATTCCAGGCTCCTTAACATTTTAGAAATAGCCCGTTGCGTTTTATTCATAATTCCGACAATTTCGGACTTAGATATACTAAGGCACATTCTCCTGGAGATATGTATTGGTTATTGGCACTTATTTTTAGAAGACCTAGACAAACTAACAACCGCAATTGTTTGGCCAGTAACGTAGAACAAAGTTCCAGTAAAACGTTCTCAGTTCATATAATTTGGTTATATAATGATTTCTCTCAATTGATACGAATGGCACTGCGCTATAATTGATCCAGAAAATGCCTAACATAAAGCTGTATCCAACATACTAATCAAATTCTATTTTCATTACTTTGCATTTTGTAAACATTAGTTTTAAAATCCATCGCCTGTATAAAATAGACGTAAAGTGAGGTCAAACGGATTGTTCTAAGTAATCCAAGAGACAGCCTACCTAACAAACTAAAAAAGGAATGGATTAATTGAGCTATAATGAAAATAGAGACGTTTAAAGTTCGGGTACTTATTTACCTAATCCACAATTAATGGACGCAGGGTATGATTTCAACATTATTCAATATTTCTTCTATGTTATCTTATAGATGCAATGGAAATATGGCCACATAGTGTACTATTAAAGGGAATTGGTGACTATTGCTAAATTAGTCGGCTGATGCGCGTGCCGCTCGCAAAAACAAGCAGCCGATATTTGTGTGAGTCAGTGGAGTAGTGATACAACGGTCGAAAAAATATATATAAATATAATCTTGTATATGCATGGTCATCATATTAAGTAATGCATAAAGTTCTATATATAAATATATATATTACTGTTGACAAAATTAAATCACCAAAATAGTGACCTGTCTTACCCGAGTTTGTACAAATTTTAGGATTTTACATATCCGTAGGGTCTTATTCTAACTGTTGCTATACTTTAAGGTCTTTAGTCAAGATTCTCATCCTCACACAAAACAAGAAAATATTTTAAAATCATCTTATTATTATTATTATTACACTAATTAAATTACAATTACATACTAAAATAACAAGCATTAAAAGTGGCCAGAAAATTCAAATCAGTATCAGTACTACTGATCTGGTTAACTTTTATATTAAAAGAAGCTCTACTGTTAGTAAACAATAAATAATGTTGTCTGGCACGTAAGCAAGTATAATGCATACCACTGATGATGACTGACCATGACTGTCACAGAAATAGCATGAATGCTAAAAGCCTCACCAAACGTTTTTTTAAAATATAATATAAAGGATTAAATCGACATCTACGTATTTCCATAACTAAAACTAAAGTTAAGAAGAGAAGTATTTTTTTATAGTACTTGATTGTATTCCTGATGTGAGCCGCCAGGAGCAGACTTCTGTTTTCTTAAGATACGTTAATTTAAAAAACAATAAATTATGTGAAGGTTAAAGGTCGATTTATAAAACTTTTCGTCGCCGTTCCCGTTCGTTGTCACTGCTCCCGCTCGTCGCCGCCGTTGGATAGGTATTTATAAAAAAGTCGAACTACGAACTGCGCCGCAATAACAAAAGAAGGTTTAAGGTTAGAAAAACAAAGTAAAGAATTGTATTTTCTTTTAAAAAGCGTGATGTAAGTACCTTATTATATGATATTAATGTTTTTTTTGTAGGAAAATCCACAAAACAGCAAAACACTCCAAGTACTCTAACCCTAAAATCACTTCCTTCAAAACTTCAAACCATATGGTCGAAAATTTCTTTCTTCTCATTGGCCAAAAGTGGGAACGACGAACGACCAAGGTCAGTGGGAACGACGCGATTTAAAAATTGGCCAATTCAGAACTACCAACGGGAGCGGTGGCGGCTTTTCTGAACGTATACGCTGTTTCCCCTTAGGTTAAATAGCGACGGGAACAGCGACGAAAAGTTTTATGAATCGGCCTTTAACCAACTTTTTACTAAAAACTTTGGGAAATTATGGTTTAGACATTTATAATATGCGCGGCCAAGGTTATGATAATGGTTCAAATATGAAGGGTAAACATCAAGGTGTACAAAAAAGAATTTTAGACATTAATCCACGAGCAATGTTTGTACCTTGTTGTAACCCCAGTTTGAACCTTGTCATAAACGATGCGAAATCTAATATTTCTAGTATACATTTTTTTTCAACTGTTCAAGAATTATAAATTTTTTTTTTCTGTCTCAACCAATCGGTGGTCTGTTTTGAAAAGTAACCTTTTTAAGTCTGACATTAAAGCCTTTGTCAGATACTAGATGGTCTAGCAGAATTGATGCAATAACTCCTCTAAAATTTCAGTTGGGCGAAATTTACGATGCTCTTTATGAAATTTTATCCGGAAATAATTTTGACAATACTACAAAACATCTCCCTAAGTAAAAAAATTAAAAATTATGAGTTTGTGTATGGTAGTCTTGTGGTACAAGGTTCTAAGTAAATTGGATGTTGTCACTAAAATTCTGCATTCAAAAACAATTATTATTTCCCAGGCTTGCGAAAGTTTAAATAACCTAATGAATTTGTAAATCAATATCGACCTGACAAAGGCTTCACTGACTTATTAGTAGATGCCAAAGAACTAGCTTCTTGCTTAGAAGTTGATGCAAAATTTTTATCCGCAGAAATTTTAAGGCCACGAAAGATTAAAAAACAATTTTCTTACGAAGTTAACGACCAGCCGATTGAAAATTAAGAAATGAAATTTAAAGTAAATTACTTTTTCGGAATGCTAGACAGTACTCTTTCATCCGTACATGAAAGATTTAAACTATTACACACACGTGTCATTCTGATGTTTTCAATTTTTTGTGGAATGTTGAAGATTTTGGCAAATATTCTGACAAATGTCAATTTAATTTTTGTATAGAACTGGAAGAAACCTTAGTTGACAAAGATCGAAACGAGAAAGATATAGACGGAACAGAACTTTTACACGAATTACAATTTCTACAAAATGGCGACAAAAACGCGACGTCTGTAGTAGAAACACTTAATTACATTGCAATAAATAATCTAACCCACTAATTTCCAAACATTACGATTGCATTGCACATATTATTAACCATTCCAGTTTCTGTAGCTAAAGCCGAGAGGTCATTCTCTAAATTACAGTTGATAAAAATTATTTACGATCTAGAATGGGCCAAGCGCGGTTAGAAAATCTTGCTATCATTTCTATAGAGTCTGACTTTTTAAAGCAACTTTAAATGGAAAGTCTTGTTAATGAGTTTGCAAAAAGCAAAGCTAGAAAAGTCTAATTTTTGTAAGACCATGATCATGTATTATCTGTTTCAAAACAATTGCTATTTTATTTCTTCATTTTTTTTTTAATATTTTGAATTAATGTTTTGTAACTTTGATACCCTTTTTGTTTTGTTACTGTTGTTTCGTATTCTATTAATATTTTTTGTGTACATTATGTTTGTCACAAATAAATATAGACATTAGTACTAAAAAGTATAGAGTTTTCCTCAAAAATTTCAACGATCAACTATGAGAGGAGGGTGGTAATTTTAGCTCAACATTATAATATTGGTTAAAAGCGCCTATCATTATTTCGCACGACGGCGCCGAAAATACTTGGCGCGTCCCTGTTTATGAGCATCAATTTTCATTAAACGTATGGGTGGGAATATTCTCTAATTTTCCAATTGGTCCCTTCCTCTCCCAATGAGACTTAATGGTGATATACAGACGATTTCTTGAAGACTACCCACTTTATGAGATTACGTCCCACTTAGGCTAAGAAACCAACAACTTGCAAACCAATGAGGCCGAGGTGCTGACTTACCAAGTCAGTTGTTGCCTGCAAGATCCCTTCATTTAAATCCATTGGATTTTTTTCTGTGGGGTCACTTGAAAACAATAATTTATACAAATCCTGTACAAAATCTGGACGATCTTAGAAACAGGATAATTGAAGGATATGACAGAATACGAAATACTCTAGGTATTTTTGCACATGTGCGAGAAAATATGAAGAAAAGGGCTGCAACTTGTGTCATGGCTGAAGGTGAACCTTTAGCCATGAAAATTAGAAATTCAGTATTGGGGTGTTTTTGGTAACGCTGAATGAGATTATTTTACAATTAAATATAGGCCTAATATCTTGTTTTCGGAAATTAGGTCCCTTTTTCTTCATAACCATGAACGCCACTGGTGGAGTTTGAGATATTCTATCGTGCCAACCTTCTACCCAAATTTTTTAAAAATATATGAAAGTCATGAAAAGTAAGACATACTGTATATATAGTGGAATTTTTACATTTCCCATAAACATGCAAAGAAAACAAATCCCAAATACTACGTATTTTATAGTTCCTAAAAGTGCACTAGGTCATAAGTTTACTAGAACGAGAATGTCGGTAAAATTATAAAATGCATCATAATATGCAATAATATCTATAAAGCATAACAAAGCTAATAATCCTATTACAACATTCACCGCATATTTTTCCTACTTATTTTTATATAATCATTATTTATTGTTTTAATTCCTTGTATTTATTTATTTAGATTTTAATTCCATAGTAAACTACTTCCAGGAATACCTTGGACTATAGGCCAGTAACGGTAAGTTTGTCTTGCATATGGATCAGTCACGCATTTTTAATGGGTGCATAATAAAATTCACATTATTATTTTTGATTTTGTATTTCGGGTATTATACAGGGTTCAGGAATATTTTTCTTTATTACTTTTATATGGTACGAATTTCCTAGAATGAAACTGTAAACTTTTGCTTTGATAGGTAGGTGGTAGGTAACCAAGAAATCCATGACTGTTAAATCTCGACTTCTGAGTCGCCAGCACGTAAGCAAAACAGAATACTGAACTCACTTCAAAAATAAACAGTCCATGCATAAGAGGACAATGAAAAAGCAGTTTTTGTTTCCATAGGCTTTGAATGGCAAATCTGTTTTGGCTACGATATCATTTTGATGTTTTGTATAACCAAAGGTGGATTTATGCATAGAAATTAAGAAAAATTAAATTAAATTAACAATTGGCATATAAAATATAAACGTTCGTAATGGTATGGTGGCATTTATGCAAATCACCTAACAATTAAACGAAATTAAGGAACATTAGAGGCCGGCACTTTGGGTACTGATTTACTCAATTGATAGACGATTAACTTAATCATATAGTGTTTAATGTGCTAAAACTTGCGAATTTATATTGACATTGATACATTCATAACACTAATTGTTATAATCGGCTACCAAATGAGGTAATCAGAACCGACAGTATCGGTCATGGGGAAAATTAAGGTCTTAATAATTATTGGTGCAATCTATCTTAACTTCGTAATTCCAGGGTGAGCTAAAATGCAGAACTTTTTATAAAGAATAACTTTTTTTCGTAAAATCAACAATAAAGAAAATTCCCATATGTCTAGAACTTTTCTGGACACGCTGTATATGTATGACACACCAGTGATAAAATTGGGAATACAAGAAATTCTCTTTTAACTAATAATAATGAAAAAACAAATTTGGTTTATTTGTAATGGTATGCATCATAGCAACAGTAACCTGCTAACTTGTAACTTGATGGTTTGTTGGAAATGCCACTATTTTTTTAAGCGGCACAGATTTTCTTAAACAGAATTTTTCAAAAATATATAATGATCGTAAATACAATGAATGTTTAATTTCGTCTGGAGAAGTTTATATTAGTTTAGATTTGTAATCTCTCGACGAATGGAAAGCAACACTTTCCACCTCGATTTGTAATATACAATTACATGATTATTTCGCCCACTTTATAGCCTATTTGTGTCAAATGCGATTTTTTGGCCTGATAACCGACTGGATTTTCTGCCAGGTTAAAGAAAAACATGTACTTTTCCTCATTCACAATAAAGTACGAATTTTTTATTTATTCTGAAGCCAATAAAAATGTAATAATAAAATGTTTCGAAATTTTCCTAAAATTTAAAAATTATTTGGTGGCCCACAAATGATTTGCAGCATAAAAAATCGCAAATTAAATGTATTTATAATAATTTAATTAACCAGGCCAGCAGTTACCTCTGCAATTATGTTCAATTGTAATTTGTTAAATGACTGCACCATAATAGTTCTAATGCTATTGTAAACTATACTTCCAAGAAAATTAGTTCCAGTCCAGGCGTTCGCAATTAATTAAAAAATGAAATATCTATCAAGGTAAAAGGAATCTTTTAAGAAAATCGGATTTAATAATTTAACTGATTAGTGATTACACAGCGATTACGCTTAGTGGGATATTTCAATTATATTTTGCATTGCGATAAAATTTTAAAGATGTGTTTAATTTAATATACCTTGCATCATGTACCTATACTCACCTTAATTTATTTGGGTGCAGGGATCGGTGTAAATTAAACAAAATCTTGGGCAACATACCTGCAAAGAAACAATTATAATATTGTATTATAAAATATTAGAAACATACCAGTTTTAAAATTTCATAAAATTTCATAAATATAGCTAGGCTAATTATTTGTTCTCCAATTTCCTTATCGTCTACCAAAAATATTCCCATAAAGTTATTTATAATATTTACATGTCTGTACCTATACGTACACTTGTAAGAAGGAAATACCACATTAACTCTCAACCCCATATCAATAATCACCCTATAATCTGCTTTTAGTATCCGGTAACATTACAAATGCCCTGTCAAGACAGGTCAGTAATAAAATATTTTAGAACAATATTTCAAAATAACAACAATTTCCTTAATGTGTTTAATGTAAGAAAGGGTGTTTCTAAAAAACATGTAGCTTTCTTAAAGACAGTTCTGTGTGAGCAGCGATAGACGGATTTCTTTCAGACACATTTGACATCAATGCTAGAGTCCACCAAAGTTCTATATTATCTTCTATCCTATTTCTATTAGACATTAACGATCTTTAGGAAAAAACTAAAAATTCAATATATAGCTTCGCTGACGACAGCACACAAGTAGGATTTATCGCTAAAGAAACCCAGGCGGCTGTTTTTTCCAAAAAAGTTACTGTTAAAGAACCAGATAAAATATAGTCATGGCGGGACACTTGACTCCCTTGGCTTCACCAATTCATTTATTGGGCGTCAATTTCGATAGCGGTATGTCTTGGTATAGTCACGTTGCGGCTACAGCTAAGGCAACCTTGCAGAAGCTTGAGATACTTTTCCGAACTAAAAACCTCTATACACAGCAAAAACAGCTTTTGACGGTCTATAAAGCCCCGATGCGATCATCGCTGAAATGCTGCTCACAGATCTGAGCAGTGGCGGGTTTTCAGGGGCGACAGGGTAGGCAGTGCTGAGCGAGTGTCAAACAGGCAACAGGCAGTATATAATATGTATCTACATCAATATGCGTTTTTAAATACCCGCAAATTGCCAGCGAATAACCGTTCCACTTTTTAAATCGCCCTGTAACTTGTAACCCAGGACGTCACAGCGGATTACTCGTAAACACGCCACCATCTAATTAATATTTGTAATTATTAAGTCACCTTTGAAACTAGAGCTAGGTTCGGTAAGCCGACCCTGCCATTAGAAAGAACTTGAAAATTCCAGGGTTTAGAATAGGCAACCAAACATACACTACTGTCCTTACAATGATTTCACACACCGTCAGAAACGGCAAAAATAGATTTGCCGGTAAATTTAAGGTTTGTTCCAACCCGACCAAAACCCGTACCAGTACAGTTCCCAGAACGGTCGCACAACTAATTTACCACTGCAGCAGTCAATTTCCAAGTTCGAAGTTTAATTGACAGGCTGGAAATGATGGTTTGGGCATAGAATAGCGGGTTGGAACAAACCTTTAAAGAAAGGAGGGTTAGTTAGTTAGTTATTGTTATTATTCGTTGGTTATTATACTAATTAATTATCGGTTGTTTGTAAATATGCTTGAAAGAAAAGGTCTAACTTATTGTAAAATAAGTCAGAGTGAGTGTGGTCTCTTGAAAAACAAAACTTTCGGTTTGGTTTATAGGTTTGTTTAGGATTAGAACCTCAGGTAAGTGTTTTAAAATTTAAATAAAATATCTTGTTTGGACGCACGCACCACGCATTGACATGAAAAACAAAGTTGCAACTAAGGTAAAAATGGAGCCCATTCATTGCATTTTTGTCTTCTCTTTCATTTGAAATAAAAAAAAACAATGATTTTGTCCAACGACCAATAAGATGTTGGAGAACGACCAATAAGATGTTGGATATAGTTAACATTGTTGCCATAATATCCATTTTCCATAGATAGATTATTTCAGAAAAACTATTTAAAAACAAGAACTTACCTTAAAAGGGTGTAATACCAGCACAATCCATTGCACATTATTTTAATATATCCTTAATTTTGAGTTTGAGTACTTTCCGAGAAATCATCCGCCCAGTACATGTTATTAGAGAGTCTGAAATACAACTGACTCGTTGAAACGCGAAACGCGATTGTCATCGGCCATTTTGGATATGTTGCATAAAGGTACCAAAACGTTTTATAAAGGCAATCATCATAATAAAACATTTTATATTCAGTATATGACTCATTATGTATAAAATCGTTCTTATTCCCAATAAGACTATTTGGTTAAATTGTATCTATTATTTATGATAATTTTGTTATAATGTTTACTGGGGGTTTATACCCAGTACGTAACGTGGTAACAGGTTAAGTTACAGTATAAGGTTCTTTAGAAAACAATTTTATTTTAGCTACTATTTGTTGCATATAAGTTATTAAAAATGGTATTACTGTTATGATAATATATGATGTCTAGCAATCCTGTTTTATTATTCTATTTCGCTTTGTGTAAGTTCCCTATTCTTAACAATATTACCCTTAACTAAACGAAATAAATATTTTCGCTACAAAATGGTTAGTTTGTAAGAAATTGCAAATGTATATAAATTTGTAATTTTTGCATAAACATGTGCTGTATGTAATAACTTGTGTGAAAATCATTATTTGCACAAAAAACATAACGGAATTCGAATACTTGGTCCCTTCCAAGAAGTTATTAACGTTAAATAAGCGTTCTTCGGAAACGAATTTCAGCTCAGTTTTACTACCGTGTGAGCAAAAATTATTTTCATCCATTTGGACTGTAAAACGTAGGGCTTGGTTTAGATCATAATTATTATAAGAGGATGATATATCTAACCAAATCTAGGTTAAAACTGTGTCAAATTCATATTGTGACATGATATATGCCAAACTGATGAATATTAAATTAAGTAAACAATACAATTACAAAATTAGCAAAGTAAGAATATAGAGAAAGGAAATTAAAAATGACTGACATTGACCACCGCCATACCCAAGCATAAATTCACACGTCTCTTCATATTTTCGAAAGCGTCGACCAGCATCTCTTGACACGTTCTCGGAAATTCTATAATTTCTTGAAACTGTCCTAAATTTTCAACAAACTTTTCAGAACCACGCAAAAATAACAAGCACACATCGATGAAAGATTCGCACTAAATTGATATTTTTAATCTCCTTATCAGTCATTTTTTGTACTAAACAAAAAACTCTTGGTGGTTTTAAAATAAACAACTTTTATAGACTTAAGAAATGGATATAAATAATTGATTTATGGAATAAGACTTTATGACCCAGTCTCCCCGTAAATCCGCAAAATCGACCATTGTGCGGCGACGGTCCGCGTAGTTCCGCTTGTGGATCATTTTAATTCGGTGTCGTTAGACTGTGTGACGTATAGGACAAATGCAACACGAGAATTTCGTTGAATTCCGTACCCATACTAACGTGCCCGTGCAATAATATAAACATTTTCAATGTTAAAAATATTAAAAAACGAAACAAAATAAATTTGTATTTTCTAAACTTTGTGGCAGTATTTTAAAATCACGAAATTTGTCCTACTACCACCCTGTCCTATTTTGCACACATGCTCCTTTAATAACAACACTGGTTCTCATTTTAGACCAACCTGTCGGCCTGTCACACATTTGTCATGGTACGCTATAAGATTCTGTTGATTTTTCTACGCTGAGGGAGGTGTAAAGCGATACGATGTTTGGATGATGAATTAAAGAAGAATCATTATGTATTTTTATGGGCATAGCAAGAGTTTTTATGGCATCATAAAGGTTCGTTTTTTTAATTCTGACTAATGGGGGTTGGTGAGGATTTTTACGCCAACGACTGATGTGTGAGCCGGGGTGAAATTGTTTGCCCTTGCGTTTATAGATGCTTTGTTAATGAGCAGTGGGATTTATTTGCTTTTACATCGTTGTTTATGTTTAGGGGTATGCAGCAGTTTTATGGCGAAGACATCCATGGCTTGTGCCTTTTTATTACTAGCCAATAATATTGTCATAGTACCATATGTACCGGGTGACCAAATAAGAATGGACGCCGGCCATATCTCAGGAATCGGTTATCAGAGTTTTCAAATTAAGAAATTATTACAAAGTCAACTAGAGGAAATTGATGGAAATTATTTTCAAGTTTTTGAATTGAGGGCGTGCAATTTATGAGCCTTGAGAGGACAATCGGATTTTCATCGATAATATAGCAAATAAATTTATGTCAACGATTAAGTGTTTTATTCTTTGGAGTATACGGAATAACATTATTTTTATACATTCTGCTATAACTCGAAAAATAGACTAAGGGGTGAAGGGGGCATTTCTTTTGACAAGAATATTCATAACTACGGTTTACCTTCACCAAATTTAAGGAACTTTGTCTCGTTTGAAAGAGCTGGCCCTATAGTAATATTGAAAATTTGGATTGTCTATTGTTTGTTATATTCGTTGCCGCTAGAGGACACTATTTGCACAATCACCACATTTCTCAATTTTTCCAAAATTTTTAAATAGAACTATATCTATATAAATATATACTTATATAAAAAAAATAGATGAAAAACTTAGAAATCTGGTGAAAACCGCATATCAATATCATAATTTAAGTCAGAGATACGAGATAAAATAGTATGAAATTAACCGCAGGTATAACCTATACTTTACAGAACACGTATCGTGGTGTTTAGAAACACAAAAATACGGTTCAAAAATATTTAAATAAAGCCACTTATGGGTATTGTTAATATCTAAAATAAAAGCAACAGGTAATAATATATTAATTAAAAAATTTGGATACACGCCATCATATCAAAAATTATTTTGTCGTATACTAATCCTCACCAGATGTTATACACTCAGTAGCCTAGATATTGTACCGACTGTATCCAATGTGGATTAGTTGCTAACCAATAGTGCATGATGTGAAGGTTAACCTCACCTGCACTACTAAACGTTGTCCCGTCTATAGTATATTACGTACCGAGGTGAAAGTGTTTCATTACTGTCGAGAGAATCGGTAATCTAATCTAAATCTCAAGACGGTAATGAAACTTTACACAGGAGTTTGTATACTATTTTATTTACAACCACTTTATCCACTTCTTATTATTTTGAATTAAAATTATTAAAATTATTTTTAAAAGCGAAATGTCACTTTAACTTTTTCATTTAAAAATTAGACAGGCATTAGAATTTCAAATAACCACAGGTTGTAAATAATACACATCAAGTTTAAATTTTTATAATACTACTTTAACTTCAAATAATCATGAAATAAACCTTTTAAGAAAAGACATTCAGCAAGGTTTGATCATATCAGTGGCTGTCTACAGTAATGTCAATATAATAATTAATTCAAATAAGTAAAACATAAACCATGTTAATTTTTTGTTTTTTATAAATTTCATTATAATGTATTTAAAAAATAAACATTTATTGTCGTTAAACTTGTGTAATGAGTTTGAGTGGATTACAGTGTCTATGTTGGTGTGTTCGTATATTATTTCGAGATATCGATTTTTAATAAAATTATAAAAAAATAATAATTTTACTTTCCACCCGGGTGAAAAATGCTCACTTTCCAATCGGGTGGAAAGTAAAAGTCAAAAAACGTCAACTTTCCAACTTCCAAAGATAGGTGAAATGCCATTATTATATGCATGGTTGTAAATAAAAAGAATTTCTGTATCATCTTCGATCATCATCGATCATATCAACATCTAATGACTAAGGTTCAGCCACCTGCCAAAATCTTCATAATTTAATTCTTAAAGAGGAAAAAAAAAGGAATGTATCCTATTATAAAAGAAGAAAATGAAAGTCAAGTTATAGTAAAAATGGAAAGCCGTATTAAATGAAATCATAAAATCAGAAGTAACCTGATATCTTTTATAATATTTTGATCTGTGGTTCTTCTAATGCCCAAGTGCAATGAAATTTGGCGATTGATGCCAATATATGCTTACACATTTACAATATTTTTTCTGTTCAGCTTCGACTACGTCTTCAATATACGGGGCAATGAACACTTCCACTTTCTTGCAGTCTGGTGGCTAGTGTAACAAAAGCTCTGACAGCAGTTGGTTCATTTTGGAAGCCACTCAAAATATACTGCCAGCATATGCCGGCTTCGACATCTGAAATTAGTATTTTTGGGCAGAAAAAAGGTTGAAAAACTCGATGATTGTGTCAAATATATAGCATTTACACAATTAATTTTATTAGCAACAGTGTGTTTCAAGTGTTTTCCTCAATGACAGTTTTTCATGTTTCTGTTTAAAAGCCCACTTTGTAACAAGTAGGATTTCCTTGTTTAATTACATTACTAGGTTGCATCCCTAATCCCCATCATTTGGTGCTGATCGGGGATTACATAGGTATTCACCTACCAAATAGTAAAAAGTCGTCGATATAAAACGGACAAAAGTCATAATAATCCACACCGTATATTATATATAATATTTAAAAAAATATATTTAAGTTACATATAATTTATAGCTAAATATATGATACTGCTTAGAAGTGAAAAAACTATATTAAGCCTTTTTTCTAGTGATATATTTAAATCTAACATTCAGCATGTGTTTATTTCGTATGCCATATTTTATATGTATGTTAATATCTAAAATAATGTATTATTATTAAAATATTCATGTTTAAATTTAATATAGATACAAAATATTAAAGAAAGACTTCATAAAAGAATAAAAAAGATTAACGATAAAACGAGATATTCGATGAGCAGAAAACAAAACCTGACCTGTCTTTTTATTTAACTATCAGCGGTTATCGGTGAACGTTGCTTCGCACCGCACCTTATGACGCAAGACAGAACTCCTGCGATTCTGCGAGCTAGGCATAACTTGTCAGATTTCAAGAATGAGTATAATAAGTAATCATTTTGAGAAGTTTCGCCACTCCTGGGAAGGGGTGATTTAACAAAGAAATTTTAAGGTAAGTTAAACCTAAACTGACCCAAACTAATCTGAACTAACCTATAAAAGTTATTGCAGTTTTATCCGATTTATTGAAGAAGTTCCCTTGGAAGCAGATAAACTTAGGCTTAAATTAAAATACATTTTTTGGTCTAATAATATTAGCAAAACATGAATTTTAAAAATACTTCCAGTTCAAGTATTTTTATCTACTCTCATTTAGTAAGAACATCTATTACAGCCATAGTGCTGTAATGAGATTCATTACAGTGCACTTTAGCGCTGTAATTAATATTATTTTAATTTTAATAACATTTTTTGACACATAGAACCCTGTTCTTTAGAGAGATTATTATAAACGTTAATAATACACTTTTTATAATTTGTAGGTCAATGGATGTGATGGAGGTACCTATTTAAATAATTCTTGCTTGACCCATGATCTGGTTTGCTACCTGTTTCAGGGAATTTTCGATATAGGCTTCTGCGGTAGAAAAAGATTTTCAGGCCCCATGAACATTTGCATATCTGCACCGCCATCAACTAACATAGTAGTAAAATTTTGTGAAATATTGTAGGTCTAAATAATTATTATAAATATTAACTTTATTTTTAATATACTGTATATGTTTATTAATAATACAGTATAATTACTTTAAAAATCCTCTATTGCATAGTTTTATATATAGTTACCACGGCGTTAAGAAACAATATGTTTATAATAAATATAGATAAAATATATTGAATTTAGGAATAAATTTATTTTTATTCGAAGAGAACCTGTATTATTCGATTCAATATTAGTATACAGCCCTGACAGATGACATCACGACGAATGGCAACGCGTTCTCGACCGCGTGACCTGTTTTGAATTTCGGAGCAATTTCAATTACTTATGTCTTAGAGATGGAATTAAATGACAGTTCTCTTTGTGTTGGTTTATGTTTTCAGTGTTATTTTACCATTGTTATTTTTATGCAAGTTTCCTTTTACATACGCTCATAAAAATAAGCGATACATGTGCCTGTCATATTGTTTAAAAGCTTGTGACCCAATATAATTTTTAAAAACAGATCGTTCAAATGCAAAATTGTGTGATTATTTTGAAGTTCGAACGTAATGCGTTCAAATATTTAATCAATAATATTTGTCTTTATGTGTCACAATGATGTTGTTAATAAATTGTCACTATGCTATAATGAGTACAAAACGAAATAAATTGAGATTCGTACGATGTAATTATCGCAGTGCTCTTTCAGTTTCTATCAAATAATAACGCAATAAAATTGCAGTCTTCTCATAGGAAATTAAAAATTTCTTTGTTAGTCTGCGTTCAAATTTTAAGTGGAGTGTGAAATGTCTAATGTAAATTATAAATAAAAGTGACAACCCAGGCCTAGCCTAAATTACTTTTATCAAATGTATCAAAATGTATTCACCCATTCTGTCATACATTTATTTAAGTGAAAGTTGACTCTCCATACATATGTATTATGTATGTACGTTTTATGAGTAGGCGTTTTTTCTTTTTTTATCTCGACGTAATTATTTATAATTATACACGAATGTAAAGGTCTATGTCCTGGTCAAGTTTTTGATTTTTCAAATAATAAGAGTGATAGTTGTTTGGGTGCCGATCTTCGGCGGTTATTTAAGGTAGTTATTTATTATAATTAAGGTAAATTTAAGCAGTGGAATCTAGTAAGTAATGAGAGAAAACTATATTGTTTGAAAAAAATTAGAATGTCCATGTACCTAGGTCTACTTAATAGGTGAGAATTATACTTGTTATTAAAGACCTATCCAATTAATCACTAAATCCACTTCATGTCAGCAAACACAATAAATTAAGAAGTACTTAGTTGATTTATGGTGCTATTCTATATAACTCCTTTCTTAAATATAAGAGCGATATAAGCCTGACTTGGCATATTACATTCAATATAAAGTATTGCTATTTAGTATCTTAAAAATAATAATATTAATAAACCCTTTTTAATTTGAAATTTCGTTATATAACATAAAATTAAGTCGTGTCAGATATTATAGGCAAAATTTACGCTACAAATTTGAGATTTTTACAAAATACTCTTCGATATTATACAGTTGTAAGTCTTTTAGTAATTTAAATACGGTGTTTTTACTTTTTTATTGTTGTCACAAGGTTTGATCTGTCTTAAAGGGACTACTGTATAGTTTAATACAGTTATAATAAGCACCACTTTCGTACAATGTCAGCTTATGCTTAGGGAATAAATAGTTCAGCATTCTTGTTGAATCGCCTTGCCCTTTAAATATATGCTTATAAACTACAAGCAACCTTTGATAAGCATGTATTTTTAGGTGTTCCAGGAATGTCAGAAAGACGTTTTTCTGTGCTCCCGGCAAGCGGCTCTAGCATGGACGCGCATTGTAACTTGTACTTTAATAATACTATTGTGCATATAAGTCCACACACCGCCTTTTAGGTGGCGTCGGTCCGTCATGTTGTTTGGCTCGTCAACACGTTAGACTAACCACAT
Source organism: Polydrusus tereticollis (assembly GCA_963920685.1). Classification (NCBI taxonomy): domain Eukaryota; kingdom Metazoa; phylum Arthropoda; class Insecta; order Coleoptera; family Curculionidae; genus Polydrusus; species Polydrusus tereticollis. Next base: position 69,712,885 of record OY987333.1, on the reverse strand, counting down.
AAGTTTGACTGTATATTGTTATTGTTAGTCTTTTTAAAATACGCTTTTATGTTTTTAATATTTGCATGTTCTAAAATTATTGCTGTAAACAGTCAATAAAGAAGAATAGATAATAAAAAGAAGGTATAATAGCCATTGTGAATAATTCTAATTACATAATGATTACACTAATAAAAAAAATTTGTAGAAGTCAAATAAATGTTTGTTTGGCAAAAGTTTACTAATACCAAATATATTTTTTTTTTGGCACAGACAATTATTGTTTCGTATAAATAATCTGAATTAATTGTCTTTAAACGGCCTTTTGTTTTATTTTAAATAAATATATATTCCTATGTAACAAGTAGAAATACACAGTAGTTGCTTGACACAAACAATTTTTATTTGTCCTTAATAATTCGAAGCTCGAAAGCGGAAAAGCGGGTTAATACTCGTTACGCCGCCAACTAAGTCGCCCTTGCATTGTCAGTAGCTGACCGTGATTTATATCTTGAAGAAGCAACAGTAACAGTGCCAAGGCACAGTGCGTGAATGTGAGGTAAATATCTTCAACATGGAGGTGAAAGGAAAATGGGATCTGGGCTACTTCTAGCCTGTGTTTGAGTGTATTTTATTAAAGTATAAGATATATTATTATTTGTTTTTTACTCGACATGCATGCGTAAAGCATTTTATATCGGGTGATGCATGGCTTAGTTAAACATAGGAAATCCAATGTAAATTTTGAGGTGGCTAAATATTGGTTCCCCTGTACATTTTAGAGAAACATTGTATTATAATTTCTTGAAGAGGCCGATATATTAAACCCATATGCCAAGTTTGAATAAATTTTAATTAGCCAATCCTAACTTATTCAGTTAAATGTATGTATGTATGAGTTGTATTATTTCTGGAAACAATAAAGAAGTAAGTAAGTAAGTAAGTAAGTTAAATGTGATGGCAAAATTACGAAATTTTCATAGTTTAGGTAACACGGCAAACACCAACAAATTATTATTTGGCATTGACAAAAGGAAAAGTAACGTCAGTGACAACACTTTCATTGAAGGCGCTTTAATTATAGCTAAATATGAGCTACTCCATTAAGGAAATAGTAACTATGATTAAGTGGTATTATACAGGAAACAGTTTAAGCGCAGTGTCTGAAATGTTTTAAGTTTAATTTCCTGATAAGCCTATCCCTTCCATTTCATTAATTAAACTTATCATTAGTGAATTTGAGTCTAAAGGCACTGTAATAAATAACTGTAAATGCTCAACTCAGAATGACAATAGAGCTGAAAAAAGGGATAATAGAGATCTTGATATTTTAATGCACGTGGAGGAAAATAAAATGATTAGCACGAGGATTCTTGGACAAGCCGTAGGAAAACATCAAACCACAGTGTTGCGCACTTCAAAAAAACATAAATATTTTCCTTACAAGTATGAAAAGCATCAACAGCTACGGCAGGGTAATGAAGAACGGAGAATGGTATTCTGTTTTGAGGTAATGGAAAGAGCAAATAATAATAGGGATTTTTTGAGAAATATTTCTTTTACCGATGAATAGATACGATGTTTAACCGACATTAAAAGGTTCAAATAGTTGGGTATGCAAAATAAAAAATTATTTGTACCAAACAAATAACCTAGAAATGAGCTAAAACTTTTAAACAAATATTTGTTTGCGAAATAGGAAACAAATATTTGCTTCAATCTTTATCATACCCAAACTGAGTTTTAATAATTTAAAACATAAATTATATGAAATTTTAAACTAGTAGATATCTAGTTAAAAACAATTCTACCAGTCAAATATTTTAATTATAATCTAAGCTAATGAATATTCCTAATTGGGTGTTATAAAATTGATTTATGAGTTATTTTGGAGAGAGGCAATTAAACACCAAGAAAAGGTAACAAAGTTATGTTGTTATTTAGTTTATTTGAATAAGTTGAATATGATAATTAAGGAGCAATATCGATCGAAACGTTATGCATAAGTTGACCCAATGCTGTAAAAAAATGCAAAAGAAATTGATCGAATGAATTTTAGTGAATGAGCCTATTTTGTCCCTATAAAAGATTACTTCCCTCTTTTACAGACTTTATAAGTGTTGAAGAAATAGGATTTGTAAATAAAGTACAGATTTGATAATAAATTGAATGATAATTTAGCAATTACATAGGAACAATTAGTTTAAGTGAAAAACTTTTACAAAATAAAGTGTAGAACCCGTTATAGGCGCCACACTTAAACTCGACAATGATCCCGATGAATGAAAGAGAATTAAAAGCAAAAAAAAAGTAAAAGTACTATTTATAGTGCATTACCGGTGCAATTATGGCTTAGCGAATCGTTTGTGAACGCCAGGGACAGGTATACAGGTTGTTGTCAAAGCAAACTTTCGAACAGTTCCTATTTATTGTGTGGGCGTGGCAGGAAGTGTACAATTTAAATTTGCGACGAGGAAATATTGGATTTTAATGGGCTAAACCAGTATTGGACTGGGGACCATTGGGTTCACTGAAAAAAGCTGATAGCGACCCACTAACCTTTTCTCAACCAACTATTTGTTATAGCAGATACTCTTATTTATTGTGATGACTAGACGTTCATGAAACTACCAACTACAACCAATTTAATATCATCCTTTGATATTTTTTTGTCAAACTAACCTGAAGTAAACTAAACTTTTCTATTTTTAACTTTACGGACAAAAGTCACTCCTTATTTAAAGTTCTGTTAAAGACTTTGACTCAAAAAGAAAAAAACATAATGTAATATAAGGAAAAACCACAATTAACTCCAATTATAGACTAAATTATTTTAAGAAAATGGTCAAAATTGAAAAAGCGATCTAATAGGAAATTTAATAAATAATAATTTATTAGCAATTATCTTATACCTAAAATTAAAAGAAAAGGCGACAAAAACAATTTATGAAGTTGTCTCCATACAAACTGATAAACGTCGTTTAGTGAAAATTAATTACGCCAATGTAAACTAAACCAGTATGTTGTCTGATAATGCTCCCCAAATGGTCGATGTTATCGGGTCTGTGGACATAAACTTTTTGTTTTAATAATAGGAAAAGATCGAGAGGACTTAGATTTAAGGACCTTGGTGGCCAAGGAAATTTGGATCTACGTCCAATCCATCTACGTGGAAATAGCTGGTTTAAAATATTGGTCATTCTTGCAGAGTTGTAACATCGAGTAGCGTCATGTTGGAGCTGAAGTGTGTTTCTTAGTTCTAGTGGTATTTGATGAAGAAATTTAAATAATGGCGTGTTCAAAAAGTGTAAGTAAGTTTCACCGTGAATATTTCCTCGAAAAAAGTACAGCCCTACAATTTGATTCGTAAAAACATGACAGCAACGTGGGATATAAAATAGTACTGGCCCCGGTACTAAATTGTGGAGATAATAAGTGGAGATTCTCATCACTCTACCACGTATAGTTTTGGAAACAATGGCACTTAATTTAAGGTGAAGATCTCATCTGAAAATAATATATTTATGATAAACTTTTATCTCCACTTCAAACCAAGAGCAAAACAAAAATTTTGAGTTAAAATCTGTAGATGATCACTTTGCTCAATTTTGAATAACGCTTTCATTTAATATTTTACTCCACAATCAAGATTTTTCCTTCGAGTGTTATGTTTTCAACAAGCAGAATTTTTTATGAAGTGTGACCTTTGATCGTAAAGTTAAAAATAAAAAAGCTTTCCATTTGCTAAAATTTTAATTGATCTACACGCTGTAAATCAACCTTAAAGAAGTTTTATTTATAGTTAAGTAGCAATATAGCTATTGAAGTTATATGCTGACATTATCTTGTTTATTCTTGCATTCTAATTTCAAATCTTTATTTTATTTACTTTTGTAAACTGTAATATTTAGGTAAGCCCATAAATAAAAGTATAAAAGAGTCAGGTTTAGGTATCTGGCAGGTCACTTAACTTCGCGTCTTTTTCCTATCCGTTTATTGGACAAGTTTCATAAATGACATGTTGATTAATTTAAAATATACGTTGATGTTTCAATTAAACAAATAAATCTAGTCCTGGCTATAGGATGTACCTTTTAAAGTAAAAGATATATTTAATATTCATCAAAATATTTGCAACATCAACTGAACGATAGTTATGGTTATTTTTATGGATATTAATTTATACGCTATTGGGGAAATCTTAGTTTTAACAAGCAATGTCTTAAATTTGTACACTATTTGTTTTTTACCACATATCAAAATCAAAATAATTTTAAAGGGATCTCAACAGGGTGGATTTAAAACACAAATTAGCAGCCGTCATAAATTAAAATACCATTTATTAGTCTGACTTTGATCTGTTGCAAAGGAATAGGACCGTAGGGATATACGTGTATAAAAGTTAAATCTGTATTGATTATTTATTTCCAAACCCTAAAAAGAAAGTAGCTATTTTTAATGCTATCGAATTAAAAATGTTTATTTATTATCCGCATTCATCCAAATTGGAGTGAGACAACAAATTATGCAGTATTTTATTTTTATATTACTTTGGAAATTTTGTTGGCTTCTTGTCCCAAAATATTACACACAGTCCCCTGGAGCAATTTTAAAATATTGTTAAAAAAATATCTAGGTTACGCGAAGACGCCTTTATGTATTTTGGAACGTTACCGATGCCGATGTAAAGTTCCCCACATACGTTATAGCAAAGAAACTTATATGCGTAGCTATAAGTTTCTTTGGTTATAGGAAGGAAAGTTTTAGCGGCATCTTGTTCAGTGCGATCTCAGATTAGCATTTTTAGAGCATCGCGTGTTGGGATCCGCGCCGCACATGCGACAGCCCTCTAGTGGTTACAGTTAGTTTTGGTTACCAAAAATAAAAAGGCAAACTAAAAACGTTGATTTTGAAATGCCAAACATCGGCTAGTCTTTATTTTAATTTTTAAAAGTACAGGGACATTTTTTTAAGTGTCAGTGATATTCGAAAAGGAACCCAAATGTAATGTCAAAAAATATATAGGTTTACAAATTTAACAGATACGACGCCATTTTGAATTTTTTTAAATGGCAACCCTCATAAATAACCACACGAATTGCATTTGGCGATCCCATTTCAAAAACCTATAGTTGTTAATATTTATTTTCAGCCGTTTCGTAAAAACGGGGGCTCCTAAATTGCATTAATCGATTTTTTCTTTTTAGTGTCAAACAAATAAACCGAGTCTTGGGTATAGGATGCAGGGCCGTCGCAAAGGCCCGGGCGAGCGGGCAGCCGCCCGGGGCGGCCATTTTTGGAGGGCGGCCGTTGGCCGTTATAAACACCCATTAATATTTATATTTTTTAAATAAAATTTGTCTATTGATTTAATTTATTGCGCTCAAGTTCGCCATTTTAATAAAACAGAACATTTTGAACACTTATTTGGCAGACAATAGAGGCGGCAGGCGGCGACACTCCCACTCCGTACTATGCCGTCGCGCCAAAATAACCTTTACCGACAGCCGAAAGCACAGAACTCAAAAAAATAGCCGACAGTATCGACTCGACAGGGCGGCCGAATAAGCACTAGCAAATCGCAGAAATCGCAGCATGCGCAGATTTTTTTTGTTTTATTTTCATTTGCAGAAATGATAACTATTTTTTCTTAGAAGCACGGTCAAGAAAAACAAAACAGACAATTTTTGTATGAAGGTCGGGATGAGCGTATAAATGACCCACAGCAAAAATTTAAAGTCGACGTTTTCTTTGCTGTTATGGATACCTACCATTACCCAATCTCTAGAGGAAAGATTCGACCTTTTAAAAGTCTATTCGGACTACTTCTCTTTTTTGTACGATCTGTCTTTGCTCGCAGAATTAAATAGAGAAGACCATCTAAATCACTGCATGGATTTACATACTTATTTGTCTAATGGCGAAAGTATAGATATTAGGTTAATTCTCAAATAAGTCCTTCCTTTGGCGTATTCATTTATTATTTCAAAAATGTATGTTCAAATATCGTGATTTTTCGTTATACGTTAGTTAATTATTAAAGGATGTCAGAAACTTAATTATAATAAAAAAAAAATCTGCAGTTTTTTTTTTAAGTTTGAAAACCTATGAAAATGTCACATAAGTTACATGTAACCAACTCGCCGTCATAACTAGCGATACAATTTTAGGCAATAAGTATTTAAAAATTAATAAATATAATTTATCAATTTAAAATAGGCAGTATGTTTCTTCGTTTTTGTATAGCAGTTTTATTTTTTATGTCAAAATGTTACCTATTAAAAAAGGTTAAATCGCTGTAACCACAATTTAAGTCGCATAAGTTACTCTAACTTTAATTTTAATTCGATGAGAAATGACAACACTGGTCCAGTTAGGTGTTTTCTCCAAGACAACCGAAGACAGTGTGTAAACCGGTTCAGCTGACAAATTTTGATTATTTAGATTGTAATATTAGAAAAATAAGGTTTTATCTTCGAAAACGGGTAAGTATGTTTATTATTAGTCACATATGTTACTATAATAATTAACAAATTATATAAGTTATCTAAACTTCATCGTAGTAAACCTAACCTACAAACTTCATGCTTCTGGCAGGAGAATCTTAAACGTTGCCAGCTTATGTAAGATTAAAGTAGCAACATGAAAAATGCAGATTTGTCACATAAGTTACCGTCACATACGTTACCGGTCGAATGGTAACTTATGTGACCGTAATAACTTTTGTGACAACAAATCATTTCTTGTGTTCCAGTTTAATTAAAAAGCAATATTTTATTGCAGAAAATGGCACTCACACCTGCCGAAAAGCAAAAACGGTACAGGGAGCGGGTAAATGCTGATCCAGAAAAACGTGCCAAGTATCTCAAGAAAATGAGAGAAACCGCTCAAAAGCGGAGAGACTTAAAAATCGATAAATCTATTAGTGATTTATCTGAAAGGGAACAAAGGCAAAAACGCAAAGAATGGAAAGAACGGCAAAGAAAGAGTCGTCAGAGAAGAAAGCAGCAACGGCAGGTACTTGAAAGAACTTTGGCAATTACTCCACCAAATACACCGCCACCATTAAATAATGAGGCACAACCAGCCAATGTTTTAAGGGGAAGAAAAAAGGTCAGAAAAGATAGAAGTTCAGCTTATCGGCGTATTAAGATATTAGAAAAGGATCTTGTAAAGGCTAAAACAAAAGTTTCTAAATATAAAACCAAATTACATCGACTGAGACAGAAAAACATTAAAATTAATGTTTCAACTTCGAATTCTCCTTTGAGTAAATTAAATACTGAACTAGCAGCTACACCGCCGCTTCCTAAGACAGTTAAGAGAAATCTCTTGTTTCATAGCAGCGTTGTGCACGAACTGCAAAGCTCCTACCAAAATTCTAATAATGAAAGGTTTAAACAAAAAATTGCCAATATTCTTGACACGCCATGTATTAAGAAGTATAAGTTACAGAAACTCGCTAGAAAGAAACTTGGAGTTTGGGCTGATCCGAAAAAAAATATGACAGGAAGAAGAAGATTTAGGAAATTACAGTTAGAAATAAAACAGTTTTTCGTTAGAGACGATAATAGCGTCCAAACACCGGGGAAAAAACAGACGATAACATTCAGAGGTGTAAAGAAACAAAAAAGATTGCTTGTTGAAAATTTGAAGATCCTACATGAAAAATTTCTTCAAGAAACAAAAACACAAATTAGCTTTGCATCATTTTGTAGACTACGTCCATTCTGGGTAGTACGCGCCAAATTGTCCGATAGGGATACGTGCCTTTGCAAAAAGCATGACAATCTGCAAATGAAACTGAATACGTTACATCGTGAGAGGATGATAAATTCTAACAATCTTGAAGGCCTATGTAGTTTGGTAAACTGTACCGAAGAGTCTTTACAATGTATGACCAATCAGTGCAAGACTTGTAAGGATAAAAAGGTGATTACTAAAGCTATTGATTTAGACAAGACAGTGAAGTGGATGGAATGGCAAATTGAAAAAAGTGAAATCCAAAAAAATGAGAAAACAGTACAACTTTCAAAAACTGTAAAGGTAATAAAGGAGGGAAATCTTTCAGAGTTAACTACGATATTTAATTTAGAATTTAAACTTCAATTTTGTCCCCATGTGTATCGTCACCGGCACCAATATAAACAAAGCACAATATGTAAAAACGAGTTATGCTATGATGAAGCAGCTATCCATATGGACTTTTCTGAAAATTATAGTTGTAAACTAAGTTCAGAGATTCAGTCTATGCATTTTGGAGCGTCCCACAAACAAGTTTCTCTTCACACGGTTATAGTGTATTTAGAAAACGCTACACATAAGGCATACTGTACTATTTCGGATTCCAGAAGGCACGATCCAGCAGCTATATGGGCTCATCTCAAGCCAATTTTAGATGAGCTTCGAGAAAAAAATATTGAAACGGTCCACTTCTTTAGCGACGGTCCAGCATCTCAGTACAAAAATAAAGATAACTTGTACTTTTTTAAAACCTTTTTTCACAAAATGGGCTTTAAGTATGGTTCTTGGAACTACTCGGAAGCATCGCATGGGAAAGGGGCACCAGATGGACTGGGTGCAGGAATAAAAAGAATTAGCGATAGTCTGGTCGCTAAAGGCAATGACATAACTGACGCAAAGTCATTAATTGACAAAGTCCAAAAACTGTCTACAATAAAAATGTATTTAATCGCGGAAAATAATATTACACTAATGGACAAAGAAAAAGAAGGCGTCTTAGTTAAAAAAGTTCCTAGGATTATGAAATCACACCAGGTTGTTTCTTTGGAAAAACAGGACACTATTTTCATAAGAGATTACTCATGCTTTTGTAAAAAATTACCCGTTGTTGATGATTGTTATGGCATGAAAACGGTGACTCTTTTGTCCAAAGAAAATTCGCAACAGTCCAAGATTAATAATGATGACGAAGTTAAAATCGGCAATTGGGTTATTACTTCATATGACGAGATTTTATATCCAGGTATTATCACCCAAATTGATACCACTGAAGAACCACCTTCATATCAAGTGAACTGTTTAAAAAAAATTGGGGATAACAAATTTATATGGCCAAATAAAGAAGACAAACTCTGGTATAAAATAGAAGACATAAAATTTAAAAATCTTGATAAGCCGACGCATGCTACCGACCGTATTATTGTCTTTAAGGAAGAAGATTGGCAACAGATTAAACGAAGTTATAATTTCTAAATCATTAGTCACATAAGTTACCAATGTCACTTGAGTTACCTTTAATTTTTTTCTTGTTTTGATTAGGTCTTACCAATTATTTTTATGTTCATTTTATTATTTTTACTGTAATAAAGTATTTTGTATAATATTCTTACTTCAAATTATTGATATTTATGTGATACATCCCTAATTTAGGAGAAAGTAACATATGTGACAAAGTCACATTATGTTACTTTCAGAAATTAGTTATAAATTGCTAAATATTGGAAAAAGTGCACTGCTGATACTTAATTCCTTCTTCGAAACAAGTATATTCAACGAATTCTGCAAAATATTAAAGTTATTCAACTATCTATTTTCAAAAATATTTTCCTTAAAAGGAAGGACTTATTTGAGACTGACCCATTAATGGTTTGGAGTTAAAGGACGAATAGCAGTCCTTAGGTGTCTTAGTTGAGGTAAATAAAGACAACATTAGTTCTTCTTCAAGAACCTTAAAATATATTCAATCGAACAATCTAGAGGCAGTTCTTCCCAATCTTGTCATAGCTTTAAGGATTTTGTTAACTTAACCTGTTTCAGTAGCTTCTGGAGAAAGGAGCTTCTTTAGATTAAAACTGATTAAAAATTACCTACGCTCTATTATGGCACAACAGCGTTTGATAGGTTTAGCTCTAATATCCAGAGAGCATGAGATGGCAAGTACTTTGAACTATGAGGAAGTAATTAGTTCTTCTGCGGAAAAGAAAGCCAAAAGAAGGTTTTAATAATTCAAAAAAAAGAGGTAAAAAAATTGATGTTGTTTATTTATTGTTTGTACCTATTTCTAGAATAAGTGGTTTGAGTCTTTAATTTTTCTGTAACCATTTATGTACATTGTGATACAACTAAAAGTGGCCAAGGCAAATATCTTACTTATCTTTTGAAATGCGAAGAAATGCTTAACACAAATTTTGAACAATTAAAGAATGAACGTAAACAAAAAAACAATTGAATATCAAAAAAAGATACAGTAGAAATCATTAAGTATTTTTTTATTTTAAGTAAAACATAATAATCATTTTATTCCATATTTTAAAATTGCTAAAAAAATATATTCCATCGAACCTACATAATGTTCCATTTAAAATAAGCAAAAAAAATGTTGATTTATACTTTTGTATTAAGCGTTTTTCCGCATGTCTATAATGATAAGCCAGATTTTTGTGTTGGCCACTTTTATTTGGATCACCTTGTACTTACCAACGTACTTTTAAAATGTATAATAAAATGTTTTATATTAATTCTTAGTTTCATTATCTATTTAAAATGCCCGGAATATACAATAAAATAATTATGGGGCGCTATTTTTAGGACATTGCCCGGGGCGGCTAAAAGTCTAGCGACGGCCCCGATAGGATGTTCCTTTTAAAGTAAAAGATATATTTAATATTCATCAAAATATTTTCAACATAAACTAAACGATAATTATGGTTATTTATATGGATATTAATTTATACGCTATTGGGGAAATCAGTGTCTTGGCGGCTAGCTATTACTATAGTAAATAAATAGTTAGGCTAGTTTTCACAAGCAATGTCTTAAATTTGTACACTATTTGCTTTTTACCACATGTCAAAATCAAAATACTTTTAAAGGGATCTCAACAGGGTGGATTTAAGACACAAATTAGCAGCCGTCATAAATTAAAATACCATTTATTAGTCTGACTTTGATCTGTTGCAAAGGAATAGGACCGTAGGGATATACGTGTATAAAAGTTAAATCTGTATTGATTATTTATTTCCAAACCCTAAAAAGAAAGTAGCTATTTTTAATGCTATTCAATTAAAAATGTTTATTTATTATCCACATTAATCCAAATTGGAGTGAGATAATAAATTATGCAGTATTTTATTTACATTACTTTGGAAATTTTGTTGGATTCTTGTCCCAAAAAATTACACACAGTCCCCTGGAGCACTTTTAAAATATTGTTAAAAGAATATCTAGGTTAAGCGAAGACGCCTTTATGTATTTTGGAACGTTACCGATGCCGATGTAAAGTTCCCCACATACGTTATAGCAAAGAAACTTATATGCGTAGCTATAAGTTTCTTTGGTTATAGGAAGGAAAGTTTTAGCGGCATCTTGTTCAGTGCGATCTCAGATTAGCATTTTTAGAGGATCACGTGTTAGGATCCGCGCCGCACATGCGACAGCCCTCTAGTGGTTACAGTTAGTTTTAGTTACCAAAAGTAATGTAAAGGTAAACTAAAAACGTTGATTTTGAAATGCCAAACATCGGCTAATCTTTATTTTAATTTTTAGATGTACAGGGACATTTTCTTTAGTGTTTCAGTGATTTTCGAAAAGGATGCCAAATGTAATGTCAAAAAATATATAGGTTTACAAATTTGACAGATACGACGCCATTTTGAATTTTTTTAAATGGCAACCCTCATAAATAACAACACAAGTAAATTGCATTTAGCGATCCCATTTCAAAAACCTATAGTTGTTAATATTTATTTTTAGCCGTTTCGTAAAAATGGGGGCTCCTAAATTGCATTCATCGATTTTTTCTCATTAGGGTCTCACCCCTTTAATAAATAGACTTTTTAAGCTTACACCCCAATTCTTTACATAATAACATAGTTTTCCGTGACCCAGCTATTGCCGATATAATCAAATTCGACAAATGTCAAAAAGTGACAGAAACGACGCCATTTTTCTATCGCCTACCATGCTTTACTAGTTGTTCTAAATGCATTAACATAGTAACAACTAATAGTTCTGCATCTAAAAGAAAAAGTTAGAAAAAATAATGATTCTCTATACAGGTTTATATAATTAAATTATAATTAGGTATCTACCCAGTAGAGTAAATTTGTTGACTTTTGTACTTATACCTAGTATTTGACATATATTTCAATTTAAATAAGACAGTTACATAATCCCATTTAAAATTTGGAAGTCACCCCTTCCCCTTAAAATGAGGAGGCGGTAACTGTCAAAAATGTAGCAAAATATGATCCCCCGTCTCCTTATAACCATTTCCAAGATATCGCCTTGTTACACTTCAAATAACTCACGCAGATGTTAAGGAGATATTTAGAAAATGTATCAAATAATTTTCACTTTAGGTTTTGGAAAAACGGTCGGACCCTTCGATATTTATTTTTTAATGTGATTTTTATTTATCTTTTTTTCTTCAAATGAAAGCATCTATTCTTTATTTCATTTTTAAATTTTGCATCGGATACTAAGTATGTTTCATATACCATGTCCCATACCCTCAACAGTTATCGAAAAAATTACGATTGAACAAATTATCAGTAAGTAAATTATGTTTATTTAAAAAGAGCAGAACAACAAATCAAATTAAATGTTGAAAATGTGCGCCATTTACGGCTTGACAATACCCAAGGCGATCAATAAACTCTCTTTGCACGCTTTCAACCATTTCCGGAGTTATGGCACGCACTGCTCTTCGGATCCTCTCTTTCAACTCCTGCAGATTGTTAGCCTGTCAACAAATACTTTCGATTTGAGGTAACCCCACAAAAAGAAGTCCAGCGGAGTTAGGTCTGGCGACCTAGCAGGCCATTCGATAGGTCCTCTTCTTTCTATCCACCGATTGGGAAAGGTTTCATCCAAAAATGTACGCACAGTGGCAGCATAGTGCGGAGGAGCACCGTCTTGCTGGAACATGAGTTATTTGTCAAGAGAGCCTGGGTTCAATGGATTCAGAGCCACTAATGCTAGAACTAATTCAAATATATCAAATTCGAGATATACTTGTCCAGTTAAAGACTGTTCAAAGAAAAATGGACAACTGGCTGTGAACCTCCATCATCCAATGCGGATTCTCTGTTCCCCAATAACGACAATTTTGTCCGTTCACATTACCATTCAAACAGAACGTAGCTTCATCGGAAAAAATAATATTTTTTACTAAATTATTATCTAGATTGCACATATATTGCATGCGTTCACAAAACTCACTTCGTCTATCGAAATCATCTTCAAATAACAAATTAATCCCAATGTGCGACAAGATTGGATATACGTGAATTTTCTTCCAAGGAAAGCAAAACGTCAAGTTTTTCATTTTTATCAATAGCAAGACGACCAGTAATAGGCAAATCTCTAACATGACAGAATTCTCTAATTTTAGTCTTTATTCTACTCACCACCTTTTAACATATGGGAGGACGATCAGGATGTATTTCATTGAATAACTAAGCTGTTTGTGTTTGAGTACGTGTTCTATCTCCAAACCCAACCATGCATAGAATTTCAATTTTTTCTCGTTCCATTAACTTCACCATTGTAAAAACCGCAACTTTGCAACTACGCTTGACAATTACTTATTTGAAGTAAAATTGTCATACAGTTGCTATGGGACTAACGGTGACAAGTCGACATTCAGAAATACCAGAATAAAAAAAAACAAAATAAACACACAATGAAATGTTTTGCTCGATTTACGAATAAATCCTCAGAAACACGGTCTTACCTATTGATATGCTCAATCGTAATTTCTTCGATAACTGTTACTAGGACATGGTACATGAAACTTATTTAGAATTCAAAGCAAAATTCAAAAATGAAATAAAAAATATAGGGTAAGTCCGGTAGAGACGACCCACTTTTTTTTTTGAGCTGATAATATGTATTTGTTGTACTTTTAAATGAAACTAACTATACAAACTTAAACCCATTTATTATGAAGTCGTAATAGGATAACACAGAACAACAAATCTTTAAACATTTGTATTATAAACAAAAAAAATAAAAAAAATAAAAAATGGCCATGTCTGCCTACATTGCGGGAGAGATGGCATTCCAAGTCGGGAGTGACGCCCCGCCAAAGAAAACATGCAACTAACGTGTATTCTTTTCAACAAGTATCTTACCACATAAGTCACAAAGGTCTATATATTTACTACAACATTCATGATACCACTTCTTACAATACAAACACTCTAACCAATCCACCTTTTTCTTTGTTTTAGAGTAGCCTTCACCACAACCCACGCAGCTAGCATCCTCACTTTCGCTAGCGTCAGATTCTTGAAATATTACTTCTCCACTACTGTTCTCTGAATCAGATTCAACTCTTTTTCTTGTAATTTTTTTAACTTTGGTTTTGAAATCTACTTTTTTACTTCCAGATACTTTTTCTATTGACTTTTGTTCTTTTTTTTTAACGTTTACTTTTTGTTTTTTTTTTTAATTCTATATTCTCTTCAGAAGTCAAAATAGCTGCAACATTTTGACCTCGTTTTCGTGTACTTTCAATAGCGGTACAATGCGGGACAGGGCTTAATTGTTCAAGTATCTTGCCTGGAGTTATGTCTTCCGTCTTATTTCCATAGACCGAGTCGCGTGGTAATGAAGGTTCGGTAACTGACTCAAGTTCCCTCCGTTCCACTGTCATAGGTTCAGGTTGTGTGGATGTGCCTGGGACTTGTTCAAGGGTTTCTTGTAATAGGACTGGCTTAACTCCAGATGGTCCTGGAAGTAAATCAGGATCTTCCTCCCTAACAGTGTCAGATCGGGTTGGTTGTGCTACAGTTGAAGCCTGCTGATTTACTGATCCTTGTTCGACTTGGTCTATGAGATATGCATAATCAGGGATAACGTCGGGATCAAAAGGGTAGATTCCAGTACTCCTAAAGGACGACACTGCATTAGAACAGGTTGCTGCTTTTGCCCACGCCTCTGACACCAACTGCCCAAACTGAAGCCTGCTAATTTTTCTTGATGGATTTGATCTCATCCACTTATTGCATGCACTGTTCCACGCTGCCTTTAATGATTTAAAAACAGCCCTATCTAAGGGCTGCAAAAAGTGTGTGGTGTGGCTTGGTAAGCTTAACATGATGACATCATTTTGCTCAGCGTACTCAAGAGTCTCTACACAACTATGATGAGATGAGTGTCCATCTACCACAAGAAGAACTTTTCCTGGTGGTTTTCTTGGTACAAATTGTGTTTTCAACCAATCCAAAAATAGGTCTGAAGTGATGTAGGCCGATTTGGGATTCATATAGACGTACGAACCTGGTGGCATGCGATCTTCAAACTCGGGTTTTTTATTCTTGCCTTTTATTATAAATACGGGAGGCAGAAAATTTCCCTCCGCATTGCAACATGCAATTAGTGTTACTGTTTCCCCCCTTTCTGCGGGAGTTATTGAGGGGACGAGTTTTGATCCCTTCGTGGCAATGACATAAGAGGCTTTATTACATAATTGTAATCCACTCTCGTCCATATTATATAAATGACCGGGCTTATCCATTAAATCATTTTCTTCCAGGGTAGAGAGCAATAGTTGAAAGTATTGTTCAACACGGGGTTTTACCATTCCCTGCGTACGAGCAACAGAGACTCCTTCGGATTTTCGCACTGACAGTGTAGGATTGCGCCTTAGAAATGAATTTAACCAATCGTAACCCGCTTTTTCGCTCTCGTTATTAAATTTATGATTAATCTCAAGGCGGTTGGCAAATTTGTAGGCAATATATCGAATGTCATCCCTGGTTGGTGCAAAGCCCTTAGACTGCAATTTTTTAATATGCAAAACAAGCTTGTCTTCGTTTTGCTTACCAAACAGTGAGGCTGCTGGTCCTAGGCCTGCTTTTTCATAGTTCTTGCTAGTTCGTCTGCGCCTCAAAGTCCTTGTAGGTATTCCAAAAGCACGAGACGCTTCATTTATGCCAATTTGGCTAGTATTAATGGCTTGCAAAGCTGCAGCCAACGCTTCTTGGGACCACTTGGCTCTTTCGGGACACTTTCTCTTATATATAGTGGGCATTGCTGAAAGCAAAAGCACAATTTAAAATAAATTAGTTAACATTTCTCAACTAAATAGCCCTGGTCACCAAATTTCGTTAGAAAATCTTATTTTTTGCAAAAGTTATTAAAAAAAAATGTAAAACAAAATTTCAACTTTAACACCCTGTATCTCTTTTTTAGGTTATGATGTTTTGGTAAGCATTTATTCAATCATAAAACAGCACACAATGCAATAAGCTGATAACAAAACACATTACCACTATAAAACCTGCGACAGTAAATAAATATTTACGTATATGAAAGTTGCAAATCGTAAAAACTCACCTATTTTATTATTTACATTAAAACATGACACAGGCACAACATTAGCGGGCGAACGACTGTCGCTTCTCGGCAGTGGCAACTGATTCGCCGGGCGGTTTAAAAATTACAGGCTTCGGCCATCTCACCCGGTGGGGCATCTCTACCGGACTTACCCTATATTTTTAGTTGAAAAAATGAAGTTGATGGTCGTAACTAATTTTTCGGCTACCCTGTATACATGAATTTAGCATAAAAAACACAATAAGAAATAAATAGCGTCGGGTCCGAGCGATTTTTAAAAAAACACACCGTTGAATTTTAAATGAATTTAGACATCACTTCTGCGACTCACTGTATATTAACATATTAATATTATTATTATTATTATTAATATCCGATTTACTTCGGAAATAATTAAAAATTCCTTTTTTACTATGGTAAATATGGTAATTAATTGTAGATACTAATATTGTGTAAAGTAATTGACTCAAATATTAAAAATATATCTAAAAAATACATAAAGTTCATAGTAAGTCTACATTTTGTAATTACATAAATGTTGTAATACCTGATGGAATAGTAATTTACGTAACAAGTTCCGAAAGCGATATTTTACGGGATGAGTAGGGACTTTCCTGCGAGTCCCGCAAAATCACTTTGTTAAAAAGGATATCGATGGATAAAAACGTATGAACTATACAATATAGACAATTACATATACGATAATTAATAAATTGTAGACCAATTCATACCTCTCTCTTGATTTTACTGGCAATAATTCATAAGTAGCCGCTTTAGCAGATTCAATTATCTCATGTGGAATCATTTCAGTCTCACTTTCACTACTAATTTCAATTTTTTGGATTTGAAAAGCGAAAAAACACACACCAATGTTACATGACAAGCGCTGTCATAATGAAATACAAAGTTCATGTTATTGTCTAAGCCGCCTACATAGATACCCAAGTCGTCCCGAAAGTAAAGAAATCGTTTCGAAAGTGAAAAAAATCGTCCCGAAAATAGGTACTTTCGGTACCATTTGTGTTAAGTGGTACTTTCGATTTAATAAATCATACCGAAAATTTTATTTTCGAGACGGCTGCAGAAAAAGTAATTTTACGTTAAACAATTTTATTACATTACATTTACATTAAATATATAATATTACATATTGGATGCATTATTAGATGAATCTAGTGTGGCAAAAAAGTAACGACCTAGTGCGTAATTTTACAGCGTATTTGTATCAGTGTAGGTATAAGAGACGTTAGTTATTTTCATTGATTTTTTTACACTACAATTATGAAACTGATCTGATCTAAGATGCGACTCTTATTATCGAAAAAGATAATTTATTACGATGTAGTATGGATATTATTGGAAAATCATTTGAATACGGCGATATAGAATAAATGACGCATGCTATTATTTACGAGTTTGAGACGTTTATATGGGCTACTCCAACACTGGACTCAATAAATAACTAGAGAGGTTCTTGTGTAAAGGTGAAGTATTTAATATTTGCACAGAAAGGATCTAAAATTCACAGTTACACACGAACGCTATGAGATTCTATAGGAATATAATGATTGATGGAGACGTCAGCGTCGGTTGGGGTAACTACTGCTCAACAGATGAGCGGAATGTAAAGCAAAAAATTGTAACTAAAGAGTTTCTTATTTATACTCTATCCAAAATAATATCTTTTAAACGGCATCAACGGTGGCAATTTTAAATCTCCCAATATTATATCTAGTATCAGGATGAGAAAATGTGACTAAATTTTAAAATATCCTTCATACACTTATCTTATTTGGACTCGATGCTCAACTTTTAAGTCTTAGGGTGGCCGTCCAATGAATGCGAGGTCCGACTAAAAAGGTTCAGTTATAAAACTTTTTGTCATCACCGTTCCCGTCGCAACTTAACCCAAAGGGAAGTAACATAATAATATGCATTTATAAAAGCTGACACCGCTCCCGTTCATAGTACCAACATGACTCGCTGACCTTGTATAACTAATACTATACATTATCTACTTTTTCAAAGTAGATTAATATCCTATCCCCAAAATAGGTTACTGTTCTCGCGAATTTACAACAGTGCAGTGTTTTATAAATATCCTTAGAACGGTGGCGACGAGTGGGAACGGTGACAACGAGCGGTAGCGGTGGCGAAAAGTTGAATAAATCAACCTTATTATCCCTCAATTTGGAACGGCATTACCCGGCATTTAATGCATACGATTTTAGTGTCACTGTCATCACTCGTATGCAATAGACGCTGCACCGGCCGAGCCAAAAATAGTAATGCATATATTTTTATAAAAAAAAAATATTATTTTTGTTATCCACATCTACTTAAGCTGTATCAAATATGTAGGTACATTTTACATTATAAATACATATTCATATCATGCTAAAAATATTTTTATTGGGCTATCAGTACCATCAGGTGATTTATTCTTGCAATATTATTTTATTGCAAATCCTCCCGCATGTTTGCATTATTAATGCGAAAGTCAAAAGTGTACTTAGTATTGATAAAACTAATAATAAAAATAGTAATTCATAACATACACTTATTGGCGACCTCGCAAAGGAATATTATTTTAATATTTATCAGTTAAAAAAATGCAGGGTCTTTCTATATATTATATTGAAGACCCTGTATGCTGTATACATACCGGCTAGTGGTTTTAAAGATCGCATTTTTCTGATTTGGTGTTAGACGATGGCCATTCAATGAGATAAAAGTAATTATAGACAAATACAGGAAAGAAATGTTAGTATTAACTACGGGTCAAAGATGAAAAGAATAGAAATAGTATAAAACATTCAATCTTAACAACCAAACCTGACTTAACTTCAAGTACCAACTGACAATGATATAGAAGCACATCTAAGTTTTAACTCACCGACACAGAAACTAGATAGAACAGTTTACCTCCCAACACGGTTATATAGGTCGTGGTTAATTTTAATATTAGTCAATTGCCGTTTTTTTACACTTTATAAAAGGCCAAAGGACAATATCCTAAAATATTATTATTATTACTAATATGTCTTTATTGTAATTAAAGAAAAAAAATTACAAAAGGAAAAGTTGAAGCAAAGCTTCCTTACTTAACCTAATATTCTAAACTATGACGTAAGTAGTAATCACTAAGAGAACAATAAATTGATTGAATTTATAAGACATAAACTAACAACAAAAAATGTACAATTAATATGTAATAACACGTAATTTGCCTAATTGAAATAATATAAGTAAATTTAAGTTAACTATAGCTGGCAAGGTGGAGAGCACTGAGGGGCAGCAACATATATGTGGACTTTTTATTGTGAATCGAAACATATTTGTCTGATAAGAGGACGAATTGCATTTTTAAATATATTAGTTAAAGCAGATTTTAAACGAACGGGAACCTTATTGTAGACTAAGGAGACTTAACAACTGAATGATCTTTTGAAGAGCGTGGTTTTGTGCAACGGAGGAGTGATACTAGATTTATGCCGAAGGTCCAAGGCATGAGAGTCATATCTAAATATAATTTTTTGATATGAATAGTCCGGGCATTTTTTCACGATTATTTCATTAAACAATATCAGGCTATAAAACATTCTTCTCTTTCTCATGTTAAGCTATCGTGTTTCTCTCATTGTAGCACTCACCCCTCTATCATGCTTTCTTAATTCTGTGCTTTCTTATTCCACCTATCATACGTATACAGCAGTTCTGAATCATCTGAATA
This sequence comes from Polydrusus tereticollis, assembly GCA_963920685.1. Classification (NCBI taxonomy): domain Eukaryota; kingdom Metazoa; phylum Arthropoda; class Insecta; order Coleoptera; family Curculionidae; genus Polydrusus; species Polydrusus tereticollis. Next base: position 69,692,865 of record OY987333.1, on the reverse strand, counting down.
CGTCTGGCATTTCTCTGCAAGACGTACAATGCATCACTAAAAGTAAAACCTGAACTAACCTAACGATTTTCTGAGATAATGATCTAGTAGGTGCCTTTGGTAGTATATAAGGTTTAAATTGGCCAATGTATTTTTTATACAGTTATTGACATGTACGGTAAACCTCAGGTTTACGTTAAGTAGCAACCCAAGGTTTCTAGCAATGGTTGAACAGGATTAGGTTTTACCACCAAGAACAACGCGACACATTGCTTCCTACTCTGAGCAGAACCAAACAGAAGTAACTGATACTTTTTAGGATTTAGTTCGAGACAATGTTGCGTAGAGATTTTTAGCAGACGATCTAGGTCAGCTGACAGCCTGTCAATAGCTTTAGAAATGTTTTCAGGACAAAAAGATAAGTACAGCTGGGTATTATCCGCATACATGTGCGCAGTGGCGTATCCCAAATTACCAATAAAGGACTGTCCTTAGAAACAAAGGACGGTTGGCAGCCCTATAAAATACCCTCACAAATACTACTTTTAATTGATAAACGGTAAACCAATGTTGCCAGAGTCGAAAAGTCAAAAAGCGCTACTTTGTCGCTACTTTCTCCTGACACAGAGAGCGGCGACGCATCTTGAAATAATACACATTTTATTAAGAGGGAACAACAGTCGTTTTTTGTTTTAAGTGTATAATCTTGAAAATTAATTTAAATTAGCAGAGCGCTTTCGGTCTTAGGCCATCTTCAGTGCTTCCTAAAAGCGAGGAAAATCCAATGTGTAAAAATTTTTATTTGAAAATGTCGTTGTTAGAAATTTGATATAAATTTGTGTGAAATCAGTTGAGTTTTACCTATTTTATTTGTTGAACATTTGTTTTGAGAAATAATATAAAATGTATTTTTTAGTTTTTACTCACTTTGTCAGGAAACAGGAAACTTCATTGACAAAATTAACTTTTTTCGAGTGGGCCATCAACAGCACAATGTAAAAAACTTATTATGATTATGTAAAAAACAGTTAACAGGCAAATTTGTAGAAGACGAACAACTGGCACGAACCACTTTTTAAATTTCTGTTAATCAACCATCGTTTTCTTTTTCTTTTTCATTATTATATTTTTACTCCACGTGAAACGTGCTCTTGAGTCGAAATATGATGGTTATTTAAATTGGAAGATTAAATTTGTCTTGTCATTGAAATGATATTGTTGACGTTGTTGAGAGTAAAAAGCGGGTAATTTAAAAAATGTTAAGGTTAGAGAATATTGAAATTTTAAAAATTATAAAAATTAATTCAGAAGGCGCCTGTGTAAAGGAATGTAACTTCTGTTTAGATTAACTTGTGTATTCAAACAAAGGCAATTGTCCAGTAATTCCCTATTAATCTCTATGTCCTCCAGAGTCTGTTGAAATTTTTAGAAGATATATCATGAATAATCTTCAAACTAGAGGAGGGACTGAAATTATGATTAGAAATTTTGAGGTGTTGGCCGAAAGCAGAAGAGGATCTCGAAAGGTTTTCTTTTATACGGGCCTTAATGGTCTACAAGTACGACCAATATAGGTACTGTTGCAAGAATTACAATTTAATTTGTAGATACCTCTCTTAGAAAGATGTTCAATTTTATCTTTGGAATTTACAATGTTTGTTGCTAGACTGTTTTTGGTTTTGAAGGAAACACTGAGATTTGGGATTGATTGTGTAAGTATTTGTTTAATGTTAGAATTGGTGTTTTGATCAAGGAAAGGTATAGCAACGTATTTTTTATCAATCTTAGTGGGAAGAGGGTATAACTCGTTTCTAATTTTACTGCATTTTGTTCTTGAGATCAAGGAATCTATCATATTTGGGTCGTAGTTATTATTGAAAGCTATTTGTTTTACTATATTTACTTCGTTCTGGTAGTTTTCTTTTGTCATGGGAATATTAAGAAGTCTATTTATGTAACAATGAAGCGATGCTAGTTTATGTTGTCGAGGCTGATTTGAATTGTAAGGGATGACATGGTCTGTTTGAGTGGGTTTCCTGTAGATTTGAAATTGTAAAATGTTTCTGGATTTTTTTATGGTCAGGTCTAAAAAGTTGATTGTTTTGTTGTTTTCTGTCTCAAAAAATCTCCCTAAAATTAACTTTTCAGTCCCCTCCCCATCAAACAGAACACTTAAAAGCTTCAAATTAAAAATAAAAAACCAAAATTTGATTATAACAAAAGCAGACAAGGGTAATTGTTTTGTTGTTTTCTGTCTCAAGTGTGAAGAATATATTGGGGTGTATCTTATTAAGTTGATTAATTCTAAGGCTTCTTCCTGCAATTCAAAAACACACAAACAATCGTCTACATACCTGTACCCGTGGAGGATCTTAAGAGTGTTTTCTGACATTATGTGATTGTTTTCCAAAGAATCCATAAAGACATCCGCTAAAAAAGGAGACAAACAACGTCCCATGGCAAGTCCGTGTGGTTGTTGGTATAATTTATTATTGAAGCAAAAATAATTTTGTAATAAACAAAAATTAAGTAAAGTTAGAGTATTGATTACCAAATCCTCATCCAAGTTTTTTGATCTCAAGATATTTCCAACAATATCCACTGCTTCCGACTTGGGGACAGTCGTGAATAGGTTTGTCACGTCAAAGGAGACAAGTAGAAAGTTTTGAGGAAATTTAAATCCTTGAGTTTATTGACCAAATCTAGAGTATTAAGTATTGTGTATGCAGGTTTGAAATTGGTTAATGAGTTTATAAGATTGAGTGTGAAGGTAGAAAGGTTGGAGATGGGAGTGTTAGTAGAACTTACCACTGGTCTGATAGGGGTATCAATTTTGTGGATCTTAGGTAATCCGTATAAACGTGGCAAGATGGGATTGCTCGAAATGATGTTTCTTGGTGCCTCGTTATCTTCCAAGAATTCACTAAAATGTTTTAAAAATCTAGTTGTTTTTCTAATGAACCTATCGTGAGGATTGTCTGTTAAGATTCTGAAATTGTTATCCTGTAGAAAGCTTTCAACCTTAGATACATAGTCTGATTTTTTAAGAATGATAAACAATTACCCTTGTCTGCTTTTGCTATAATCAAATTTTGGTTTTTTATTTTTAATTTGAGGCTTTAAAGTGTTCTGCTTGATGAGAAGGGGACTGAAAAATTGATTTTAGGGAGATTCTTTGAGACAGAAAACAACAAAACAATCAACTTTTTAGACCTTACCATAAAAAAATCCAGAAACAACTTACAAATTCAAATCTACAGGAAACCCACTTAAACAGACCATGTCATCCCTTACAATTCAAATAATCCTCAACTACATAAACTAGCATCGTTTCATTGCTACATAAATATACATCTTAATATTCCCATGACAAAAGAAAACTACCAGAACGAAGTAAATATATTAAAACAAATAGCTTTCAATAATAACTACGACCCAAATATGATAGATTCCTTGATCTCAAGAACAAAATGTAGAAGAATTAGAAACGAGTTATACGTTGCTCTACCTTTCCTCGATCAAAACGCCAATTCTTACATTAAACAAATACTTACACAATCAATCCCAAATCTCAGTGTTTCCTTCAAAACCAAAAAGAGTCTAGCAACACACATTGTAAATTCCAAAGATAAAATTGAACATCTTTCTAAGAGTGGTATCTACAAATTAAATTGTAATTCTTGCAACAGTACCTATATTGGTCGTACTTGTAGACCATTAAGGACTCCTATACAAGAACACCTTTCGAGATCCTCTTCTGCTTTTGGACAACACCTCAAAATTTCTAATCATAATTTCAGTCCCTCCTCTAATTCAAAGATTATTCATGATATATCTTCCAAAAATTTTAACAGACTCGATTTTATGGAGGACGTATAGATTAATAAGGAATTACCTTTGTTTGAATACACAACTTAATCTAAATAGAAGTTACATTCCTTTACACAGACGCCTTCTGAATTAGTATTTATAATTTTTAAAATTTCAATATTCTCTAACCATAACATTTTTCAAATTACCCGCTTTTTACTCTCAACAACGTCAACAATGTTATTTCAATGACGAGACAAATTTAATCTTTCAATTTAAATAACCATCAAATTTCGACTCAAGAGCACGTTTCACGTCCGGCTTTTCATGCCTCCCTGACCAGCGCAATATAAGGCTTGTTATATTAAATACTGCCCTCCAGTTTGCCAGGCGAAGTAATATTTTTAGCCGTATATACGTTTTTTTTTATGATAAGGCATAACACTACAAGATTAATCCTTCATGGCGCTCTGCGATCTTTGGAGATTACTATATCCGGTTCTTCAACATTAACTTTCTTAGAAGAAACTGCCGCCTGGGCTTTTTAGCGTAAAATTCTACTTGGTTACTATCACCCCAAGACAGAATTTCTTCCAGGTCCTTGTTGAGATGTAAGACCTCTTGCTGCCTATAGAGGTGTGCATTGGCAGTCGATGCTCGAGCATCCAAAGTAAAAGATGAAACAAGTGTGCTGCCATCAGCAAAACTATATATAGGATTTTTAGTTTTTTTCCAAAAGATCGTTAATATATAGTAAAAGGGGGGGGGGCGACAATATAGAACCTTGAAGGACTCCGGCGTTGATGTTAAATGTGTCTGAAAGAAATCCGTTCATCGCCACTCGCAAAGAACGCTTTTTAAGAAAGCTTGACAGCCATGAACAAAATTGAACAGGTATTCCGTATGTTCTCACTTCTCTTACCCTCATGCCAAACTCGGTCTTGATGTTCTATTGCGTTGTTCCAAACATGAGTAACATAAGCGAGAAGGTCTCCTGTGATCTAGACTTACGGAATCCATACTGGCGACCAACAATAATGTTGAAGCCCTCCAGGTACTCCAATAATTTTTCGTTGCGTAATATGTCAAGTTTCGAGATATTCATCGGTCTGCAGCGCTGGGTTCTTGGGTCCGCTAGGCTAACGGACCCATCACGCGACTTATAAATTAAAAATATATACTATAATTAAACCGACGAAATATCTGTTTTACCCTGCATGGATTCGGGAGTCTTATCTTATGGCTTCTCTATCGCGACTTTTCGGTTTATGAAACACGGCTGCCACGAGAGTATCTATCTGATTATTGTTTTTGTGTTAGTCAATTTTGTGATAGTTTGTTTACTCTTGTAACTCGTTTTTGGGTTATTCTTCATTATGTTTCGATCTAATGAAGCAACAAAATGCGTAAATTGTGTTTGTTCTGGGTGCAAGATATTGCAAAAATTATCTTTAGTGCTTTCCTCTGAAGAAAAAAAGGGATGTAATTTCCACAGAATAATGATACTACCTATATGACAGCATTCTTTTTCGGACATTCAATTAAAACTTAATTATAGACTTCATGATGAGTTCAGGCTACTGTCGAAACCTGCTTTTCTTTTTTGAACTACACAATTAAAAAGAGGCCCTAAGACCACCACCACTAGCATTAGTACGAACTAACTTTATTGCGCCTAGATTAGTAACTGCCTTACGATGTTGTAAGAAGGATAATGTTATCTGTAGGCCGCATATTACCTACAAAGGCATTAAACGCTATACACCTATGTACCAAGGAAGCCAATAAATGCGTTAATATCTTCAAGAGAAAAAAACAAGTATGTATAAAATTACAATAGTACGAAGTCAAACGTACTCTTTTATGCATTTACCATTACTTAAAGGGAGAGAAGTAGACAAACTAAAGATATCTATTATTGGCCTATAAAATTTAAAGGTGTAATAATGCATTTATCGTCTGACCATATTATTGGAAATATTTTGAAAATACAGTCATAGGCATATCAAAGGGCGTCTGTCAGACGCCCAATCCTTGGACACGTTTCGCCCTATAACAGCTCATCAGCAATTATGCAAAATGTTGCACGTGGCGACATCACTCGGCAATCGAGCGATCCACCCAACCAGTTCAGCAAGGACTGAGGGAAGAACAAACGATGGAATGGAACATCGAGTGGCGCTGAAAGCTAATTAATGGGTTTATGTGAACAGAAAATGTAATATTAAAAGGTTTAAGGAAGTTCGTCACTTTTCCTTTCCGTCAGACACAATCCTTGGACGCATTTCGCCGTATAACGGCTCATCAGCATTGTCTATGGTCGAAAAAGAAAGGAACCCCACAGCGCATTTTAAATGCAGTTTCGTAATGGATAATATAATTTATAATAATAAGGTCCAAATTATCAATGCCCTGTTAACTCTGACGAGAAGATAACTTCCATTGCTAAAACAAGTATCGCCATGGAAGCTCTGTGGCTGTTGTCGCTAACGAGACATTGATAATTTGGGCCTAAAGAGTTCAGTGTCCGTGAAAAATCTAAAAGGAAAAAGTTGCGGTTAGCCGGACGAAAATTATTTAGTTTTTTTTTGTTTTGGTAGCTTTACAGCATACAGTACCTTAACTACTAATATTATGTAGAACATGTCCAGCAGTAAAAGCACAAAAGCGCCATCTCGAACGTGTACGCCGCAAGGCAAAACCAATCATTACTAAATGGATACTTTGGTAACATGACAACGAGAAATCTACTAGGTTTATAGTAGCCAGGCATAAAGATGGAGTACCAACTTATGCAGCCCCTATTGAACATATCGAAGACTCAAATTTGTAAATTAAACGAAAGTAAGCAAATCAGCAAATACTTACTGACCTTCAGCCAGGCCTAGATGTTCTGGAGGCAAAATATGCCGTTTCGAAAAAATAATGCGTTTAAACTGATTGTAGAATAAAAAAAGTAATAAACTCTCAATTTTTTTGGTTAGTCTATGTGCTTCTTTGTCATAAAATAAAAGCTTAGATAATTCTTTCTCGAAAGTAAATCAGTTTCAAAATATTTAAATAGTGTAATTACCCTTTCCGGCAATTAAAACCAAATACAGAAATTAAAAGTTCTTATCGTCAATTACGACAAATCACATTTGCGGTGACATAATGGGATAACAGTTAAGTTTATGATAATGTCAGGAATTCCGCTTCTGAGTACAAGATTCTGCGTAATTATCCTATCGATAGATTCCATTTAAATCGTACAATGGTAGCATAAATAAGTTTGGATTAAGTGTTTTGTCATTATTCTTGCTTACCATTTTATCAGCTACGTTACAAAGTTTGAAAAAATTATACAGTCAGTTTTCTTTAACTCGGCTCGTGGGATTAACGGGTTAAAATTTTAACTCCATGTTGGGACCACTTCCACTGTAACAATATAGCTGAGAATTCAGGGTTCTTTATAGGATCATACAGAGTGGCGCATCGAAAACGAAACAGAGACATTTACTGGCAGCTCAGTTCTTTTTTGGAAAAACGCTCAGACCCGTCGATTTTCTTTTCGAGAGGGACACAAAATTGGCAAAAAATCACGTTAACACGTGCTGCCCCCTGGGCGGGGGTGGCACCACCCCTAAAATCTTAAATGGAAATAGGTTAATAGGTACATCAGATTAGTATGTGCTACTTTCAGAAGAAATTTGAGTAAAAGCATTTACTTAACAAGTAAATGCTTTTCTTCACTACGCTCATGGTTTGTTTATCATTTTGGTGTTGAAAATAGCGATTGGAGCGTTTTTGGAACTTGTTTCTTGAAGAAAGATAAGAAGGGAATGTCTCGTACTTATTTTAAATAGGAATTTAGTACATAGTTTGCGATTGATTTGACCAAACTTTGTTGTTAAAATACCTTTTAACGCTTTATACATAAATTAACCATAGTATATTCCACGGCAGAAGGGGTTGAAATTATCGAAATTTTTTTCGCAAATAATTAGTGCGCTAATAGAACAGCACAAATATTTAATGAGCGACATGAGAACAGTAACGTGCATCGAAAATATGTTCTAGAACTTGTAGCTAAATTTCGGGAAACTGGATCAGTCGCCAATAAGAAACGCAACATTTAAGATCCCATAAGGAACGAAGCAATGGAAGTGGGGGTTTTAGCGCAAGTTTATGTAGATCCTACGTTAAGTACCCGCAAATTGGATACTGTGTGTGGTGTTAGTCGACGTAGTATCCAACCGATTCTAAAGGCCCATAGATTTCATCCGTATAAAATTCACCTTGTACAAGAACTTAATGAAGACGATTTTGATCGGCGATTACAATTTCGTGAAGATATGAGTGAGCGAATTATAAACGATGAACATTTTCTATTCAACACTTGCTTTTCCGACGAATGTTCCTTTTTCTTAAATGGATTGGTAGAAGAGGTGACATTGAATGGCCCCCAAGATCACCAGATTTATCACGTTTGGATTTCTTTCTGTGTGGTCACTTAAAAAGCAAAATCTATGCTACTCAGCCAACATCGTTAGAAGATTTGCGACAAAGAATTGTGAATGAGTGCCTTCAAATTACTCCTCAAATATTGAAAAATGTGCGGCAACGTTTTAAGCAAAATTGTTATTACTGCATGGAGAGTCATGGTGGTCATTTCCAACATTTACTTGGCTGACGGGTCAGTTCATTTTTCATTTTTACACTACTTTTCTGCCAAATGTATTGATCTCCACTAATGATGATGTATTAAATTAGAGTTTTATTTAAGCTTTAAATCAATAAATCTCCAAAACTACTGAACTGAAGTACATTAATTTTACATCATTATGAAGGGAATTGCAGGACCTTTTAAATAAGGTATCACTTGACCCCCCTTTCCATTTAAGATTTTAGGGTTGGTGCCACCCCCGCCCAGGGGGCTGCACGTGTTAACGTGATTTTTTGCTAATTATCTAAAATCGACGGGTCTGAGCGTTCTTCCAAAAAAGAACTAAGCTGCCAGTAAATGACTCTGTTCCGTTTTCGATGCGCCACCCTGTATGTATTTGTTCTTTATTTGATTTTCTCAAACAATATAATTGATTTTCTCAATGAGGGCTCCAGTGTTTGTGCGGTATGTTACGCAGATGACATGAATGTACTACTAATGAGTAAAGATTTAGAAGATAAATTTTAATTGAAAAGTATTAAAGAGCGTGTATATAAAAAAATTTTACTTGGTCAGATGAGAACTTCTTAAACTTTAAATAGGGACAAAACGGTTTTTCGTTTATTCTATAGGCATATTACACCAACTTCCACAGTCGCATGAGATATGGAATACTGAATTGGGGCACTGGGGGTTAGGCTACTAGAGTTTTTCGTCTACAAAGGATATGGAGTGTTGTCGTTTCGCATTTCAAAGTTTGAAAGATCTACGTTCTATGATACTTACATAATGGAGTCGTGCTTGTATGTTTTTAGGAATAAAGAATTGTTCAACGAAGGGTCTGCCAAATTGCATTACAATGTCATTTGTCACCAATATTATTTTTCTTTTCCTACCGATTTCAATTAACCATCGCAGTGCATCAATGATGACCTAGCGACGATTTTCAAGTTAACGACACCCCACGATCCCATTCTAAATGGTAATAAGACTCAAATGATGGTATTTGGGCGGGATAAAGCTGTCGTGGCTAATACCCGGAACATTACCTTGAGTGCATGACGTTTTAATAAACCCTTCGCTTGTATGTAAAAATCTGGGCATGTTGTTGGATGGAGCATGTTTCATATCTTTTGCAAAAATCCTTTTGCAAACAAAAAACATTATATAGGGTGTCCGGTAAGTACCCCCTAATTTCTGGGGAGCATACAGAGGAGGTCAAAATAACCATAATTTGCCATAGAGAAAAAAATCCTAAAGCTTTTCTGGCTCTAACTTTTAAACCGACCTAAATGAAATTTTAATATTTTATAGAGGCCGTAAGAAGTCATTAAGCCATGCACAGTAAATGTTGTACATGGTCAATGAAGTCAGGAACGGACTTGCCACCACATTTATTTGTCCAAAATTTTAAACGGCGTCATTTGACAGAGCGGAAAACTGATTTTTTTACACACTCTGTTCATTCCTCTTCAAAAAAGGTACTCTTAATTTATTTTGATAAAAGTGGCGGTTTTTATGCGAAACACTCAAAAGTTACTAATTACTAACAGGTTAAAATTAAAATACGCAGGGTATGCTGATGTGCATTTAATTTTTGGGAAGCGCTTTCCAACTCTCAAATTCTGAGAGATTTCCAGTCCGAACATTGCCAAGTCAAAAAACCTTACAAAGGGTTGATCGGAGCTTTAATAACGGAAATAAAAAGTTCGTTCATTTTTGAGGAAACTTGTCTCTAAGACTTTTTCTGTATCTTCGAAAATATGGGTGGGGGAAGCTTGTGGAAAAAAACTTTTTAAATTGCTTTATCTTCCATACGCTTTACTCAAATTTAATCAGCTTAGGCTCGTTTCATAGACACTTTTACACTGATTAAAAAACCGACTTTAATCGTGGTCGCTAGTACATACTGCGTCTTCTAGGTGGCGGTGTTTAAACAAGATTTAGTTTTTTCAAAGTTTCTTAATAAAATTAAATAGCATAATACATTTTTTTATTACTCAGCTTATAGAGCATAAAAATGGCTACATTTTGGCGGAAACTATGATTCGATATATTTATTTGTTTACGAGTTATATAAAAATTACTATTTAATTTATCAACAATAATAATAAAATCAAAATATTAAAATATTTAGCCTTTTGGTGCATTCGTTTTATATTTATTATTGCCTAAAAGTTAAAAAAGAATTATAAATAATGAAATAATGAAATAATGATGAATTATAAAATATGATTATGAAGAGCATTTAACCACTAAACTGTAATAGCTTACTCTTAAGATTCTAGAAAATGTATCACATTTTTAAATCGTACGCCTTAAAATAAAATAATTTAATGCTATTCGTAAAGTATTTTTTCAATGAACATTTCAATAGTAATATTTATTGCCGCCTCTATTACAAGAGGTACCATTAGTAACGAGAAGGGGCATATGGTTTCAGCATGATGGGTGTCCTGCATGGTTTTCTCTGATAGGTCAGAAGCATGAAGCAATGTATCCATGATGCTATTGCCAGCTTTCCAAAAGCTGAAATGAATTTTGGAAATAATGGAATGCGTTTCGAACATTTATAAAGACTTTTAGTTGTTTTAATTTTTTCATTTCGTTTTGTCTTTTTCAATTTAAGTGTATTTTTCATTGCTTTAAATAGTTTTTGTTTTATTGTCGTTGTTCAAATACATTGGCTTCTCGAACTATCTTATATTATTTTATTACATTACATAATCATTACATTTTGGTCTTTGCCTTTGGATCAACTTATTTTTTTGTATTTTAGGCAAGAATAGACACGAAATAAATGCACTAAAAGGATAAACATTTTAATAATTTAATTTAATAATTATTGTCCATACTAAATTGATTAAAAATTATGACAAGAGAATCTTCAAATTTTTCTCGTTTAGCGGAAAACATCAATTTTTTAAATTAAAATATTCATCTGTAAATAACTCGAAAACAAAAATAAAGATATCAGTTCACGGTTCTCGCCAGAAGGTAGCTATTTTTATGCTCTAAAAGCTGAATAATAAATAAATGTAAAATGTCACTTAATTTTATTAGGAAAATTTGAAGAAACGAAATATTTTTTTAAACAGCGCCACCTAGTAGACGCGGTGTGCACTAGCGACCATGACCAAAGTCGTTTTTTTGTAAGTGTAAAAATGTTTATTAAACGAGCCTAAGCTGATTAAATAAAGCATATGGAAGATACAGCAATTTAAAAAAATTTTTTCGACAAGCTTCCCCCACCCATATTTTCAAAGATACAAAAAAAGTCTTAGAAACAAGTTTCCGCAAATATTAACGAGCTTTTTATTTCCGTTATTAAAACAGTACCTTATCATAGCGATTATCTAAATAATTTGACGTTTTAAATATATCATAGTAACTGTGCCCCCTAGTGGTCATTTTGGAAATTTGAAAATATTTTCCAGCAATTTCTTGTCAAGTCCGATTTAATTAATACATTTTTTTTTCCCGAAGACGTAAGGTTAATGGCTTCCATAATATCGTACCTTGCCGACCTTAGTGGGACACCCTGTATAAACAGGAACTTTTATTCCTAAAATTAATAATATGTACACAACTTAGGTAGTCACAATAAGCATAGTAAAGAAACTCGGGGAGTGAAAGATTCTTTACATTGAAGAACGTAGCTTTGAAATTACTCTCCAGGCATAATTCGTATGCATTGAGGTTATGTACGTTAGATAACAGCGGTCCGGCTATTTAAAGCAAGGCCATTAAGATTCTTGTACAATTACTGTTAGAAAAGGTTCGACTCCGAACTTTTGCGGATGTTTTGCATTTTCAAAGTGCCAAGAGATGTTCAAGCGGGACCGCACAATCTGCACGACTGTTCGAAAATAGTGGAACTTGACTTTTGGGCAGATTCTTCAACTCAAAGTTAGACAACAATTTCATATCCCGTAAATGCATTCCAACGAGCTAGGTGCCTTTGACTATCACAGATCCGTTGTTACCACGTGATCATCAGAAGCCAATCAAACTATTTGTATAGGGAGCTGACAGCTCGTCAAGGTTATTACGGATGGTTAATTTTAACTTGTTTCCGTATCAGCGTTCAGTGTTCCTCGTTTTGGAAGCACTTACTTAAAAAGTTTAGCTTTGGTTAGAATTTTGAAAAATTGTAAGTCTGTTGGCCAGTTTTAAGTTTTTCTTTTTGTTGTTTATGGCGAGTTTATGCAACAACTTCGATTTTACGAATAGGTGCGACTATATGGCATTTTATTTGACATAGTTGTCACGTTTACACACATACGGAATTTCAGTACTAGCAGATCATAATTTGCACTTTTTTCTAGGCAAAATGGTACTTTTAATACACTCCTCTAAAACCAATTGCATCGACTTAAAAGTCATTAAATAGAAACCGTGTCTTTAAAGTAAACTTCAAAGGCGTCTAGCTTCCTTAACGGGCAAATAGACCAGGAAACATCGCTGGAAACTTTTCAATAACAGTTTTACAACATCTCTGAGAGAGGTGGGTAGACCTAACGACGATTGCCTTGCTCAGCCTATATGCCATCCTCTCGCCTAGATCACACCTATCACCGCACAATATACGCGCACATCATTAGACTGAACACCGAACTAACCTGACTCATGTAGCCCCAGTTTAGTGCTCGGCATCAAACACTCAGAGTGTACGACTGCAAAGTATGCAGAACAAACTAATGCGCTGCACAACGTCAGCCGGACATTATACAGACTTACACAATCTGTCAAACCTACCTGCCATACACGACTACATCCAGTGGCGGCTTTAGGATTTGGTCTTGGGGGGGGGGCGCAAAAATGGTTTCTTGCGCCGAAGGCGTCCCTTTGCGCCGCAGACGAAAATTTTTTGGGTGCCACGCCCTTTTTTGGGTAAAATACCTAATTCTAATTTTTCTTCCAAACTTAGAAAACTAAAAAACAAACTTAAAAATAAAATAAGATTTTTTTAGTGTTTTTTTTGTCAAAATCTTAAAATGGATGGATTAATGGGCCCCGGTTGGCCCGACGATATGTCCGTTATTGGGGGGGGGGGGGGGGGGCTGCAGCCCCCCTCCTGGGTGTGCCACTGGTGCAAGCAATCCTAAATAAGATATTGGGTCGAATTAAAAGATAATAAAATTATAAAATATTTATTTAAAGAACTTGAACAACAACAAAACTTAAAGCAAGAGATTTTTTGATTGGAAATCAAACATAATTTTTATAATAAATAAATAATTATCCTCCCTAAACAATCACAAATATTAATAAAAGGAAGATCTACCCGAATCCCGAATCTACCTATATTATTTATTTATTATGTATCCAGTGATTTCTGTTATTAGGTGTTTATAAAAAAAATCATAAAAGGGAGAAGAAAACAAAAATATTGATTTATTTAACACAAAATATTAATAAGAAAAAATCTAAATGGAAAAATCTAGTCTCCTTTTTTTATTGGCGAATCGGTTAATGACACTTTCCATATTTATTTCAATATAATAATTTAATATGTAATTTAATAATAATTTTAATATGTAAACATTACATTAAAAATAATGTGTACTCTATTATTATTGTGAACTACAAAAAACATACAGAAGTATTATGAATGAATAAGTATAATTAATACCCAATGTATTATGTTGTAATCGACTACTGGTAAGTCGTCTCATTTTACTTAAAACGTTTAACTCACATTGTAAATTTCTTTTAGTATCCCTGATGATGGACATTTATATGTCCGAAACATGTAGGATATAAACATATACCCCCTAAAGCCGCCACTGACTACATCAGTAATATCGCAGAAAATTTCACACCTCTACTTTTTAACCAATAAGATACCTTAATTTTGACTAGTTACGATGGCAACTAAAAAAATTTCCGGAAATTTTTTCGAGGCGCCACGATATTTAAGTGAATATTTCCCTCATATATAAAAAATCTCATAAGAAGTGTGGTCTTTCGCAAGAATTACAGCGATAATTCCACAGTAGAAGCGATAATTCCACAGTAGAAGCGATAACCACGGTTACCGCAAAAACTTTTATTATTGAACTTACTTATGTCAATCTGCGACATTTAAAAAGTGAATTGATTAAAAATCAAGATTTAATTTAATTTTAAGTATATTTTTAATAAATTTGTTACTTATTACGTAATTTATTGTACAATAATGTTTTTTTTTTAATATGAAATACAATTTTTAGGGAAATATTCCACCGAATACCACTCGTGCATCAAAAATAACCAGATAATTCTGCTTTCACGCGTGTTGTAGTATTGTAACTGCATTCGGTTATTTTCATTTTTGATTAAATCTCGAAAAAGCCCTCCTTCAATTTCTTTTCATCAGAATTATCGGTAATTTTGATGCACTAGTGGTATTATACCCGAAAATTTCTTGACAGTTGAAAAGGTAAACATATGATATAAATATAAACATATCGATTTTGATTTTCGGGCGTTATTTGGTGTTATATTTTGAATTTCTTGTTGATTTTCTTTACCAATCGACATTTCGCTATACACTTATTAAACTCAACGTACAGACGTTTTAAACTAGTAATTATTAAGCTTTGTGACAGAACCGGTTAAACAAAAATGACAAATCAACATATGTCAAAAACAACAATACCCTGGCCAACTTGACAAGCAGTGAAATTAATTTAAAATGTCAGGTTGGATTAATAATTTTTTTCCAAATTATGGTGTGAAGTGGTGTGAAATTTTCTTACCGAATCCCACGCAATGACAGAAACCCGCCACGACGAACACAACCCAATAAGTCACAAACCCACATATACTTCTTGCAAAACAATTTCCGATGCACGTCATCAATCAGCTGATAATTTTAAATCCGTAAGAAAACATGAGAAAATTAAATTTGGACAAAAAATATTAAAATTTCATAATGTAGTACAAACTTAAAGTATTCTTTCTTGATACGAATCCATTTATAGCAATTATTTTGTTTATTTAAACTTATAACAATGAATGTAATTTGAATTTTATTGGCCGACAGTTGGCAACAGACCTGTCAACGCGCCAGCTCGTGGGTTGGCCTATTTTGAGGTTTTGTTTAGGTTTCGCGAAAAACTAACCTTTATTATTCTGTAGTTTCGTGTTGTTGTGCGTCTATTTTTAAAAAAATCCAGATCTTTTCATAAATGGCATTAAAAAACTGTTCTTTGAAGAACAACAAAACTGCACACACATATCTCTATCCACTTATGTTGTCCGCATATCTTGGAATATATTGTACATATTGTCAATGAATGCATTATAAACTGTAACTTTCCTAAAAGCTGGAAAGAAGCTTTCGTAACCCCGTTACCTAAAGTTAATGATCCTAAAGAATTCAGTCAATTCAGATCTATAAGTATTCTGCCCACTTTTTCTAAAGTATTAGAAAGAATCTTGGAAATTCAAATTCGCGATTTTATAAATACTAGTTCTATCTTGCCTCCTAAGCAATCTGGTTTTAGACAAAGGTACAGCTGTACATTAGCCATGTCTGATGTTTCAGACGATATTTTGAGAGCTCGGGATAAAAGCCAGTTAACGGCATTAATATTGCTGGACTATTCAAAGGCATTTGATTTTTTAAATCATAAAATTTTATATGCTATTTTACATTATATTGGTTTCACTGAAAATGCCTTGATATTAATAAGTTCCTATTTAACAGATCACACACAGCGGGTTAAAATTGAAAATTCTGTTTCAAATTATCTTCCTGTTACTACCGGAGTACCTCAAGGTAGCATATTAGGGCCGTTACTATTTAGCATCTATACTCTATACACTAAATTTTCATAACGCTTTACAATTTTGTAACTATCATTTATAGGCGGATGACACACAATTGTATTTTTCATTTTCTCCTGAGGAGTACATAACTGCCGAAAATAAGATAAACTCTGATTTAAATGCGCTTTTGAAAGTCTCTTCTGATCATATGTTAAAATTAAATCCGTCTAAATCAACTATTATATTGTTTGGAAATAAAAATGTTACTGGAGAAGTAAAGAATCTCATAAATATTAAAATAGGTAATAATCAACTTGACTTTGTTGATAAGGGTAAGAGCTTGGGTTTAATAATTCACTCTAATAACTCTCAAATAAGATTTAAAGATCATATTACTTATATTCTAAAAAAAACATACTTTACCTTAAAATCGATTTACGCGTACAGACATTACCTTCAACAAGATACAAGAAAAATATTGTGTGAATCATAAATTCTCTCTCATTTCAATCACTGCGACAGTGTCTACGGTCCATGTCTGGATGGTTTAGACATGCGCAGGGTGCAAAAGGTTCAAAATTGTTGCATTCGGTCCATTTTTGGTATCAGAGGACGGCATGGGGTCTCCCACAAACTTAAGGAGATGTCTTGGCTTAATATGTACAATCGACGTAAACTTCATGCTGCATGCTTTTATTACAACATTTTAAAATTTCGTTCCCCTAATTATTTATACAATAAAATAACGTTTAGGACTGATGTTCATCACTTAAATTTGCGTAGGCAAAATTTAACAATTCCAAAGCATAAAAATGAATTTTTTAAACGATCATTTCCTTATAATATTTCTGTATTCATAAATTCCCTAGACTTAAACTTAGCACAACTTACCCTATCTTGCCAAAGCTTTAAAAATAAATATATAAAAAAGTTATTAACGTAACAACGAAAGTGCCCTATACATTTATTTATTTATTAGTAAGCAGTCCTTACAAATTTTCGTCTCTTCTCCCTCTTTCTCTATCTGTCTCTTTCTCTCTTCATCTCTCTCTCTCTCCCCCTCTCTCTCTCTCTGTCGATTTGGTGCTTCTTATCTACATTTTTATTTTCAACTTATTATTTTTTGTATAGGTAGTTTAAGGATAAAATAACTTTGTTTTTCAAAACACAAGGCCACAATATAATAAACAGAATCGGCACTTCGGTGCAGAAGTCTGAAAATGTTGGCCTTTATTTTCTTACTTGTTAGATTTAAGTATAATTAAATGTTAAAATATGTAAAAAAAATCATGAGTAGGAAAATAAAAATCATTTATTATTATATTATTATTATTATTATTATTATTATTACGTGGTTTACTATTTCTGAAAAATGCCGAAGCAAAAAACGAATAGCTTCTCTAATAAGTTATACAACAATGGCCCATTGCTACCCTTGACAGCAGTTAGAAAAGTAACTTTAAGGAGCATGTTGAGGTATATATGTTTTATTTCTACTTTACTAATTTTTAGCATGTAGCAGCTGCTCTAAATTTGAATATCTCTACTGTAAGCGCAGTTTCAACAATATTTAAGAAATTATTAGAATCACCTGAGAAGAAACGTTCTCCTTCAAAGAGAGTTGTAAATGTGTTAAAGTTAGATTTAAGTTCTATCCGTGACACTGTTTATGGAATGTACGAAACAAGTAAGTTGTGTTATTCAAAAACTATAATATTTTACATTGGTTCTGCTTAAGCTGTAACTTTTTTTAGAACAACATGTAACTTTGACAACTTTAGGTGAGAAATTAAAAGACAGACAGCTATTTGATGGTTGTCTTAACCCTTTAAGAAGCCTCTTAAAGGAAATAGCTTCGGATGGAAAAAATTTGAGTCGAGGCCAGGGCTCATGGAACTTCCCATGTAACTTTCAAACGACTGGTATTTTTTAAAGAATTTATATAAAAGAAAAAGAAGCATCCTTTTACCAATTCGTTTTGATTTTGGATGTAACATGGATGTTTCAGAATGGCACCATTGGTCAATCTTGGCAAGATCAAAATAAAAGAAGTGTAATATCTACTAAAGTTGATGGTAAAAGGTATTATGCAGTAAACAGATATATAAACTATAGGAAATTTACCTAGGTAAAACATATTTTTCTAGGTACATAAAACTTCATGCTGGTAGTGATGATAGTTTTGTTGAGGGCGCGGAGGCAATTTTCTCTTCTAAAACTAAGCTGAGTGACTACCATGGAGAAATTCATTTTGAAAGCAAAATTTTTTACAATGGTTTGAAAACCAATTATTGAAAAATTTAGCGAAGCCATGTGTGATTGTAATAGACAACGCCCCATACCATATCATGTTGTTAACAAAAATACCTAACACATCATGGAATAAAGCTGCAATTCACGAATGGCTAACTACTAATTAAATTGAATTTCATTATACAATGTTCAAAGCCGAACTTTCACAAATCGTTCATAGGTTGGTACAAACCATTTTGTATGCCCTTTTTTTCAAGATATTTTTAAAATTACACTTAAATTCTTTTCAGACATAAGCCACTTAACAAATATTTAGTTGATGACCTGGTTGAGCAATAGGACATAAAGTTTTACGGCTTCCTCCATACCACTGTATGTTCAATCCAATTGAACATATTTGGGGGATTACCAAAAATTTTATTACAACAGACATATTGGCCGAGACAGCAGTACGGAAACTGACTATATGAATCATTGCGTACTGCTACTCCTGATGTTTGGAAAAATTCAATTCGGTACACAGAAAGCGAGATATTAAGTATGAAAGAGAGAGACTAACCATTCAAACCATTATTATTGAAGTAAATGAAACGAGTGATTCAAGTGATTTGGAGGATGATTGATGATCCATCTTCGTATTATTATTTTTGTTATTCTTAATGTTGAAACCCAAAAACTAAAAAAAATTGAGTCTTTAAATTAATTTTAAAAAGGATTATATAGAGTATATTCTTGCTTCGCCTACTTTTATAAAAATACGAAATAATAGAATAGATTAATAGCCAAAGCATATATAAAAAAGTAACAATAAAATTACATGACTATTCCAATACAATTTAAGTATATATTGTCATTCTAGAAGATCCTAAAAATAAAGTAAATAATTTGTGTTTTAAAAAAGCCAGTGTAATTAATTAGTAAGCCCTCACTCGGTTATTTTGCTTACAAGCTGGCAACACTGCCGATAACTGACGTCACTCGAAGAATATGACATGCAACGGAAATTGTTTTGCAAAGAGTATTAACTGTAAGAGTTATAAAAAAAAGTTCAATAGAAAAATTATTTGATTATAAGGACGTTTTAATTTTGTTATATTTTTATGTATACAGGGTAAGTCGTTTAACTGGAGTTGATACTAACTCTCGTTTCTTAAATAGAGCACCCTATATTTTACATTGCTTGTGGATTCTACATAAAATAACAATTATTTTTTAATAAGTGCACTGTAAGTCTAAACTTAATAGTTTCCAGGATATTGACTTTTAAAAAATTACATTTTTGAACTTTGACAGCTTCTAACTTTCTAACGGCACGTCTTAGAGCAAAACGGCTTACATGCCCTGTCTTACTTTTTTATTATCTTCCCAAAAGTTTAAACTTCCGGTTAAACCGGATGTAAATAAAGCCGGAAGTTAATATTTTTTGGAAAATAATAAAAAAGGAAGATAGGGGCATGTAGGCCGTTTTGCTCTATGGCGTAGGTACCTTTAGAAAACTAGAAGCTCTCAAAGCCCAAAAATGTCATTTTTCAAAAGTCAATATCGCGGAAACTGTTATGCTTAAACTTATAATGCATTTATTAGCAAATAATTATGATTGTAATTATTTTATTTTTTCATTTTAATATCATCTTTTAACACACAAAACCCTGTTCTTTAGAGAGATGGTTTATTAATTATCAAAAAAGTATAAAGCCTAAACATTAATTATACACTTTTTACAATTTGTAGGCGTGGATGTGATAGAGCTACCTATTTAAATTCATGCTTGACCCATGATCTTGCTTACCACCTTGTTCCATAGAATTCTCAACATAGCTTCTGCGGCAGAAAAAGATTTCCAGACCCCATAGTAGTAAAACGTTGTACAATTTTGTGGTTGTAAATAATTATTATGAAATATGAACTTTTTTTGATATACGGTATATGTTTATTAAAAATACAGTATAATTACTTTAAAAATCGTTTATTGTACAGTTTAATATATAGTTACCAAGGTGTTGTGTGTGTGTGTATCTGAGTTTTTTGGCACTGGTTTAAACCAACTGGCCAGCTTTGTTACCAAGGTGTTAAGATACAATATGTTTATAATAAATATACACACAGGGTGTTTCAGAAGTACGGTACGTAACTTAAGGGGTTGATTCCTTATGATATTTTAAGAGAAAAAGTTCATATGAACATGTGTCCGGAGTTGGCCCGTTTTTGATATACAGGGTGTTAAAATTGTAAAAAAGAAATTTTAATTAAATTTAAAATTTATTTTTATTCCAAGAAAACTTGTATTATTAGATTTAATATAAGATATTGGTTTATTTTAGAAATAAAAAGTATTTTAACATCTTTATATACAATATCTATTTATATATTATCTATAATTGGGAATACTTAATCTAAAATATTTGTATTGTTGTTTTAAATATATTGTATGCCTGTCCCAAATGAACACATAAAATATATCTGAAATAAATATAATTATTTTTAAATTCACGATTTATTTCTCAGTGAGAATTTTTGGTATAATACCATTTAATACCTAAGATAAGATGTCTTCTAGCAATTTTTCAGTTGCATCTTAGTTACCGTATCATTTAGGAATTATAATAACATTTTCTCCTGAAATAAGCTCTAAATGAAAAAACTCAAAGTAGGCGAGGATAATAAAAAAAAAACTTCCAAAATTAAAAAGTCAGGGGCGTGTATCTTTGTCTTCAAATTATCAAGGTTAGTTATCCAGGTTAGTTATCCAGGTTAGTTATCCAGGTTTTTTTTTGTGCCTGTTATGCTTTGTAGATCGTCAATTGTATCAATCCCTTTTATTGTATTAAAAATGTATATTTTAGTAAAAGCTCTTTCTCCGTGCAATCACCTCTTACCTTTTCTTGAGCGTTGAACTTTGTGTGCTCCCAATACATTCCTCCTACATTTAAATAGACGCATCTACAATAAATCCTACATTATTTAAACGCATGTCTTGTTGGCTACAATTGCTATTTTGATACAGAATAACAAGAGAAATGTCTTAGTATACATTAGGCAAAACCGGGCAACTATGGCAACAATTTAACGTAATTAATGTCCTATAAAGTATAAGTGATGTACAATATAATTAGTTTATGCACATTATAAACACTAAATCATGTAAATTACAATAATTTACAATGGTAATATTATACGCATATCAGTATAATATAATACGGTGCGCTTGTAAAATTCCCCCTCTTAGCTTTTGATTAACAAATGTGAGAATTATAAAATTTTGGTACATCCAATAGTAACTATACTACTATTTTTGGGTTTGCACTACGTATTTAGGTACGACTGCGCTTGATATTTAGGTTAGCTCTATTCTAGAGTAATTGCTAACAAATTGTGGTTGATGCCATTTCCTTTGCACCAGGTATTTACTTGTTCCATACCTGCGCTGGATTTGGCTTTCCATTCTTGCTTTGCAGTCACTGCTAACAATTTATGTTTCTCGTATCGACGGTTAGGTAGCTCGTCAATGTAACAGTTAAAATAGTATTCAGATGTTCTCTGTACACCGTTTGAGTGATCGATTTCACACCGTCAACCACAACTAGCTGAATTAGTATTAAGGTGGCATTACAGTTGGCAAGTTTTTCTTTTTGCAGAAATTTTTTATTGCAACGATAAAAATTGCCAATGACTTTACAGGGTGCAATTATTGACCGTTTTTGTTTTTAAGTTTGGACACTCTGCCAACTAAATAAAATAGAGTGGCATATAATCCAACGTTTTTGCTTTGTTTTGAGTATGCAAGGTTCGTTATTTCTAGGAATTAAAATGGATAAATGTCATGTAAATGGTAAATATAATAAGAAAAACAATGCACAACATAAAGATTATAGAAATTTAGGTTAGATTACTAAATAATTTCCCAAACTTGCGCTTGTAACTGCAATATAAATACAAACTGCAACAGCTGATTTGTATCGTATTAGAAACCAACTTCTTATTGCAGCAATAAAAAATCCCCAACTGTAATGCGACCTTTAAATATTAATAACATTTAATATTTCATTCATGAGATGGCAGGATTTCTGATATCAATAGCTTCAAGTTCTTTTAGAAGCAGGGTGTGGTATCCTATTCGTTTAGATCTGCCAATTAATAAACAAAGTAATAGTCTGTGTTTAGCTATTTGGGCAAAACCTTTAACCATTGCTACCGAATAAATGTGGATGCTTGCCCAACAGTGTTGGAAATGTGTGAGCTATAAAATAGACATAGGCACTATTTCCATAATATCCTGTATAATATTGATACTATTACAAACTTTATCATTTATCCCAGTATTGTATGGCTATTACCAAATCTTATAAGTACGTTATAGCATTATTATATTTGTGTTGGAATTAAAATAATAATCAAAGTTCAATGATCTAGGTTAAGTAATATTTTGTTCTACTTTTAACATACATTAGAATAAAATCACAATTTATTAATGATCTCGTACAACATTATCATCGTTTTAAATGTTAAAATAATTTTAGTAACGAGGCAAGGTCTCCGTATTTCATAGAAAGTAAAATTGATGAGCATGGAGTAATTCTATATTCAGATTAGTATGCAAAAAAATCCGCAATCATCTTCAAGAAATATAAAGTCTACATGTGGAAACATAAAAACATCAATTATTATTATTTAATTAGGGACTGCAAATATATGTTTCTTGTATGACAGGAAAATATTATAATTAAGTAAAGCTTTAATGTGTTTATATATAGGTTAGGGTAAATCGTTCCGACATTTTAATAGACAAATATAGAGCCTAAAATTTTTGTCTTTAATTTTTTTAGACATCTTGACATCAGTAAATGTCTTTTATTTGATTGTTTCATTTCAGAGGGTCGAAACGCGTAGGTGGATATAAAAACATAAATAATTTTGAACGAGGATGCGAATTTTCCTTCTCCTATAAAATGAAACAGTTCTATTGGGATGGCAGTCACGACTTCATTCAATTCAACTAGTTTCTTCGACCAGTATAAGCAGGTTAGTAATTATTAAACTCGTACTAAATCTGAACACTTGTTAGCCGCCTTAATGAATCTTGTAGACAATTTCTACATGTAAACTAAGAAAATACTTGGAAGTAGGTGCCCAAAAAAAGGGTGCCTATTTTGAAGATGTGTTTTTAGCCAATTAATATAATATCGCGCCAGTTCCAGAACAGTGCCTTAACTATTGAGGACTTGAGGGTTAATCCTCCATAGTCTTAACACAAAATTTTTGAAAACTGTTCTCATTATGATCTACCGATCTGTAAAAGTGGCATATTCCTAAACTAGCAGTTTCTGCGTAACGCGCTGATGTTACTTCGCATTTTGCGGCCTTTTAGCTTATCTTGCGCAGGAAGAGTGGCTCATCAAGTTAGATTGCGGATGACTGTCGGTTCCAACACTGTGAAGCTGTTTCTGACCGAGGTAAGTACCATGGACAGCCATATCCTAAGATTGTGACCACTCTCTTTAGCGAGAGTAAAATTTTTAAAACTGTAGAATGACGTCTTATTTGATATGACAGTGTTTTAGAATATTTAACCGTTTTGCGAAATTCTCCATCTTTAGAAGAGTCATATTTAATTTTACGACTGTTTAGCGTATTGACTCTTCGCTATTCTGTTCGAGACGAGTAACGTAATTTAGCTTGCGACACTTCTCCATGTGGACTAGCCAAAACTTTACAAAACATTAGTTAACTAAAGAGACTTATCGCATTATCATGGCATTTTTTTAAGCGTATTGTTATTTAACACATTATTTTCGATTTTTAGAAATACCAAAAATAAAATAGTAATTCTGTGCATACGCGGGAAACTAGATCTGCTTACGTTACAAAATTATTATTACTTAAAAAAAAATGACAATCATTAAACAAAAAAATATCTATATGACGATCAACGAGCAATTTTATTCTTACTTAAGTTTTTACGTTTGAAAAATCCTCGAAAAAATCTTAAAAACATACTCAACAATAATCCTTAGGGCTTAACAACACACTATAAGATTGACGTGTGGAGCAGAGCTACTGCACTTTACTCTGCTTAGCAGTGAAACTATTCAACTAATTCAAAGGGGTTTACCCTTTTGAGTCTTCATTTTAAACCCCTGTTATCAAAGAGCTGGATAGCCTCGACATTAACGTAGTGGACGAGGCGCTCTTCATTAGGTACTCTTAGCCAAACTTCTCGACCGTCTAGCTAATGGTGTCCACCTCCAGATCCCGGTGAAGATTACTGAGTACCAAAGTTCCTTAGCAGTCTATTCTGAAAGTGTCGAATTATTCCAATGTTGCTCTTACTGGTATATCCCCACATCTTGCCCCGGTCCCCTAAGAAATCACTTGAACACACAATGCCAAAAATAAAAACGAATACATTATAAACAATGCACCCTCCATTGTCAGGAACCAAACTCGTAGAATACTTATATGGCGCGTCCGCGCAACATCTCACCGACTCACTTATCGGAATTGACGAATAATAAGATGACCACGTGGCCACTACACCATAAAACTTTTATTCAGACAACCATATTTTTAATAAGGGAATTAAATTATAATTTTGTGAAATGTTAAATAGATTAATTACACTTAATGTTCGAATAAATTAATATTTTATTCTAATAATAAAAGAAAATTGGAATAAAACTAAATTAGCAAAATTTAATTTATCCAAAAGAATTTCGTTCACGTTAAGAAAATATTAGGGAATCATAATAGTTTTATTAAATGAACTGTTTTTTTCTTCGGAACATATCTTATGCATAATATATTTCATTTGATAAAATGTATGCTGTACTTCCACAAGGGAAAACTGATGAAGACGACACCCAGAGTAAAATGAAAAAAATAGACAAAAGCGCAAACATACTTTATATTATATACATATGCGAGATGTTGCACGTGGCGACATCTCGTGGCAATTGAGCTATCCACCAGACCAGCGAGTTCTTAGAGAAGACCAAACGCTAGAATGGAACCCGCGTAAGCAGGTATCAGGTCTTCTCTAAGACCTCGCTGGTCTGCTTGGGTGGATAGCTTAATTGCCACGAGATGTCGCCAGCCACGGGCAACATCTCGCATATGTATCTTTACATTATGTGTTGAAATGCACTGTAAGGTCCCTTTCCTTTTCGCCAGACTCTATAGCCTTGCCGAGGAGCCGTAATACGGCGAAACGCGTCCAAGGATTGGGTCTGACGGAAAAAAACAGGAACAAACTTCTTTCTTTTATACTATATGTTTTGATAGTGTGTCGAAATACCTTAGACCTTAAGATGTAGCCAATCTGCGGTGATGTGAGTAAAGAAAAGAAAAGTATTGTGATTAAAACTGGCTTATTGGTCAGGATAAGAGTCCAACATACCAACAAGGGTATTTCTAGAGGCTAAAATATAAATTTAATTTAAGTTTTGAGATAAGGCGTCCAATAATAAACAAGTTCCATCAAGGAATATGACTACTATTCACATTGTGCTTAAAGTATCAAGAACCGAATCGCCAAAATCTTTGTCTCATCTATAACATTCAGGTTTTCGAAATAAGACAGTTTTCTGTGTGCAACGG
Source organism: Polydrusus tereticollis (assembly GCA_963920685.1). Taxonomy (NCBI): domain Eukaryota; kingdom Metazoa; phylum Arthropoda; class Insecta; order Coleoptera; family Curculionidae; genus Polydrusus; species Polydrusus tereticollis. Next base: position 69,666,827 of record OY987333.1, on the reverse strand, counting down.
GATATAGGCATTTACTAGGTGATTATCGAGCAACCACATTAAACAAACTAATAACTTAAAAATTGCTTGCAAATTTAAGGGCTAAAGACCGTTCATTTTTAAGGACACTTTCCAGGCAATTTGCATGTAAACTAATTTATATTACTTCAATCAGTTTTTATTTTGAGAAGTCATTTTTGCAATTAGAGCGATCGTGTAGTTATCGATCGTTTCTAAAATTTTGGGGGCGAGTGAACAATTGGTGGCGGCAGCAGCAGTAATGAATCGCGTTTTTCCTTATCTTCGTTATGAGCGTTTTTCATTTTACACGTATAAAAACAACAACCACAAAGAATTATTGAAAAATGTTACAAAAAATAGTCACATGCTTAAATGATGTCAAAGTTTGTAGAAGTCAACTAAACCAGAATAATCCTAAAGGGTAATTACTACCTGGGCAACAGTTAATTAAACAAATTTAAGTTTCCAGAAAATATATCGTTAACAGATGCAGTAAATTTCATGCACACTGTATATAAGTCTAACATTTGCAGAAGACACAACTATGTATACGATGATATTTTAATGAAGTAGCAGTCATTAAAATGAAAATTTACTATCTCAGTTTCGCATAATTATTATCGTTCGCAATTTCCTCATATTACTAAAAACATATATAATATATACCTATTTGCTGAAATATCGTCATTAAAATATTTAAAATGTCTATCTAGTTGTAGACAACTCCGGGAGGATGATGCTTTATGTATAAAAAAATAATCTACTGCCAGCTCGGTGTATTTTTTTGTAATGAGTTTCCTGTATTATTTATTTAGTTATAAATTCATATAACAAACATAATACAGCGTTGTCTTTCTAATATACAGGGTGTCCCAAAAGTAATGGGACACAGAGCAACAGCAGACTCCTTAAGGCGAAATAATGCGATTTATTCAAACTTGCCTTATCCCAAAATTGATAACAACCAAGATACTGGGTGTCAAAGTTTTAATTTTGTTTTCGTTTCTTTGCGATTATTTCTTAACAAAACGACCTAGCACCACAAAATTAAGGGTTTTGGGGTTTCTTGAGGTGAGGAATTTAAAATTATCCATAGTTTTTGGGTAACCAGTAAAGGGCGCTATTTACGGCAAGCCCCACTCATTTTAGCTGGCATAACTTTGTTTAGGTTTTTTATATCGATCCGACAAATAAAAAAATAAGTTACTATACTTCTTTTACATCAAAAATGTATAACTTATTGAAGTCGCTAGGAGCAACCATTTTTGAGATAATGACATTTCATATTTTTAATGCAAGAATGCTAAAATATTTAAAATAATTATTGTGTATTCGCATTAGTGTTATTTATCACAGCTGGCCTTGATTAAAAACAACGACGTTTCTAAGGCAACAACATGTTACACAAAGTCTCATCTGTCAAAGTTATTAATTTTCTAAGTACAATACGCATATATTATTCAATTTTTTAGTAATGCCTCGACATAATTTATTTTCCAATGCGTGATATGCTTTGTATTTACGCACAAGAAAATTTTAACGGTCGGAGTGCAGGGCACAGGTACCAAGAAATGTTCCCGAATAGAAGGCAACCAAACCGCAAATTATTTCAGAATATTTATGACCAACTAGGAGAGACTGGTTCGTTTCGACAAAAAAAAAGGTTTCGGGCCGTCCAAAAAATATAACACCAGAACAGGAAGGAGAGATTTTAGTTCGTGTAGCAGAAAATCCAGAAGTGAGTTCCAGGAGATTAAAAGCAGCTACAGGTTTAAGTAAATCTTCAATTGTTAGAATATTTCACGATGAAGGCCTGATCTTCCAGCCAGACTTCAGTTTTCTCACTTCTTCCAAAATCTGCAAAATACAGATCCAATGTTCTTAGATCGTGTGTTGTTCACGGACGAGGCGACATTTACTCGACGGGGTGTATTCAAATACCGAAACAGACATGCGTGGAAAAATGAAAACCCGCATTTAGTTGTTGAACGTCACTTCCAACACGAGTTTGTTACAGTTCGAAATTTGCATTTCATAAGTTTGATTATCTCTGTTAAGTTTTCGGTTTTAAATTGTTAAAATACATATGTAGACTCTCACCTTAAACATTAATTACTAATTAAGTTACCTGTAATAGCCAAAATTTTCGTTATGCTTATTTTCAAACCTTTGTTGATGTTTTGTATTCCAGGAATGTTTTGTATCTTGCAAGACTTAGCCAAGTGGATTGATTTCTCTGTTCCTTGTTTGATACTACTTGCAGACAGGTTTGATTTCAAATCTTTGTTCTAATTGATTGGTAATTGATAAACTTTTCAAGTTATCAATATAAATAACTTCTTGTGTTTTGAATGTCTCGACTGTTGGAGATGAGCTGTTTTTAAGAAAATCGATAATAGGTCATTGTCAGACTGACAGTTTCTGTACATTTTCACAACAACGTCTGGTTAATTTTTGCTTGGTCGCGTGGGTTGCCTTCGATCGCCGTTAGTTTTCTGTGTTGTTGAAAGAGGTTAGTTTCCGTAGATAGTGTTGACTAATTTTTATCATTGTTTTGTTTTGATAACTATGTACGTTGGAGAAAAATAAGAATCGGCCCTTTCGACCATGAACACTGGAAGTTAAAGCACGTTTGTGGAAATAGCTCCCCAAGTTTAGTTTTTTTGGGCCGTGCAGGCTAATGTAGTGCCGATAAAGCATCCACAAATGTTTTAAAAAGGGTATGGCTTTGTAGTTTGCCTATTCTTCGGGCGGAATGCCGATTTAAAATGCTTTAATGAACTTCAACAGCGGTCATAAACGCCATTTGGTAAATTGAAACCCTCGTTAGTTATTTGAGGTAGGTTTAAACTTTAGTATCTAATTACCCTCGGGTGTTATGAAAGATTTCTCTTTCATGCTTTCATGTTGTATATCTAAAATTCGATTTTAGGGTTTTTTTTTGGTAGAAGCTAAAAGTCTGAGTGCAAACTGGAGTACTCGTTTACCTTTGTTGGAAATGCCTGGACGCGGGACGTGCCAGTTGCCGTGTGCTATTGGAATTCTTGGATACCAGCTGTGTAGCAGTATCCACGTTAGCTGTTTTAGGGATCATGTGTGTGTGTGAAGATTAAGTCTTCATGAACCATGGGTAGCACGTAAAGTTGCAACTAAGTATCATTACCCTGTGTTTATTTTTCTTTAAAAAGTAGTCAACTTAAAATCTTAATATATTGCATTTGCGTATTGTTTGATATACAGTGTTTTGATAAAGTTTTGCGCCATGTTATGTACAGAGCTTGTGCAATGTAAACGTGCAGCGTATGTCGACATAGCGTTAAGACGTCACAAGAGTCTCTAGTAGTTCAGAACGTTAGGTAGTCTGTTACAGCTACTTTTGTTGTAAATATAGTTACAATTTATTATTATAAAGTAAATATTTTTGGTTCCCGGCTAAAGGCCATTTGTTTCTTCTGAATTTAACACTTGTAACTCTGACATTTTAACTTATCTATGGCCGAGTGGCTAGTATGCTTATTGAGTAACCACAGGTACTCGTAAGATATTGTATTATACTCCAACAGAGATTGTATGGTAAATTTAGTTAGTTGTGAGAGGTTCTTGCACAGACCTTGCGGGAATTCCTACTTTGAGGCAATGTCCTGGATGTAGGTCTATGTGGCTGCCAGATCAGACTAAACAGTAGTTTTTTTTTACAGTGTAGGTCTGACAGTTGCCGTCTTGTGCAAGACCCTGTCAAACAGGGTTTGATTTTTCGCTTTCTTCTATCGATAACTTTAAAAATTTAAACCTTCAGAAATATTATTGTCAAACCTAGTACTATCGGGGGTAATACCACGAGTGCTTAAAAATTACCGATAATTTTCATGAAAGCTTGTTATTTATAATTCCACGAGTTCGAAGAATGAGTGGAATTAGTATAACAAGCTTGAATGAAAATTATCTGGTTAATTTTTATGCACGAGCGGTATTTAGGGAGAATATTTCTAGAATGAAATATAATTTTTTCTTTGTCTATTTGTTCATTAAGTGCATGACCAAATCGGTTCATTTTGACTTTTTTAATAATAACAATACAAACAAACAGGTATCTACGATACAGTATTTCGCCCGACCAAACCTGACTGTTGTCAAACTGCTTTACAATGCTGCACCTAAGGCAACTCTTCTTGAATAATTGACGAATAATATGTAAAGCCTTTGATGGCTCAAGTGTTAAGGAGTTGCGTTTCGCCAGGACGACCCGGGTTCAAACCCGGGTTGGGGTTTTTTTTTTTTTAGGTAAATAATATTTATATTTTTTCATTTATGCCATAATTATATCTTTGTCGTTATCTGTTGAGAGGGTTTGTTTTTCAAAAGCAATGAATTTCCCGAAGGGAACTCATAACAATAACGATCACGTTCGCAGTAAAAAGGTAAAAAAAAAAACTGTCTCGTCAAATAGGTTCGATTGTTGTGTGTTGGATATACAACGTTGTCTAGGCAACGTTGTATATCCGCTGATATTTTTTTATTTTTAACGTTTCTTATGGGAAAATTTATACATGAGTGAAATATTCACTTTAATATTTCATTTCACTTATTTATCTTTTAACTTTAAGTATCTATTGTCCACCAAAGTAAGAGGAGCTTGCATTTATAAAACCAAGTAACCAAGGGCTTAACACCACTTTAAGAATAATTATTTGTATTGGCCTCTGCGAAAATTTGGCTTTTATTTTAAATAGAGTGACTTTGAGGGCTTGAGTGAATGAGAGCTTATAAGAAGCTAGTGTATACCGATGGTGACATAAGTGCTTTTTTTCCTAGTTTGTTTTTTTTCTGAGGCCAAACACTAGAACCTTTAAAGGCTTTTAAGTAAAATAAAACTAAGGTGGCGCCTTCAGGATTTGACTTTAACTTACTTATATAAGAGTGCTAAACCTCTCATAAAGACAAAATAGCGAACCTACCCTGAGTTGAGCTAGCTAAGAGGTGTCTGAAGATTGAAGAACATCCTTGAGGGCGTAGGGTTGCCAGAGTAAGAGTGGATAGGTTGCCTTGTCGCTGTTTATTTTAGGTTATCCTAAGGTGAATACTGGCACCCGATTATTGTTTGGGGCGTAATTCGGTTTTTTACAACACTTAAGTAACTGTTTGTGTTTTTTTTTTCACAAGCTTAAGGTCAATATTTGGTGTGGAATTATCGGAAATCATCTTATAGGCCCCTCTGAATTACCGCCAACTCTAAACAGAGATTCATATTTGAATTTTTTACAAAATGAACTTGGAGGGCTTTTAGAAGATGTACCACTAAACGTCCGGCGAAATATGTATTTCATGCAAGACAAGGCGCCGGCACACTTTTCCAGACAAGTGCGAAATTATTTAAATGAACAGTTCCCTGAACGTTGGATAGGCCGTGGTGGCCCCTTGACTTGGCCGGCGCGAAGTCCGGATTTTAATTCAATGGGCTTCTGCATTTGGGGTTATTTGAAAAAAATTGTTTATAACAGTTCAATAAACAACCGTAATGAGTTAAATCAAAAAATTATAAATTCTGTTAGTCTGCTCAGAAATGATGAAGATCTCTTGTTTAAAGTACGACGGTCTTTTGTAAAACGTATAGCAAAATGTATTGACTTAAGTATCTACATTAACTTTGACACTCTGCAAATGTAGCTGATTTACAATAATTTTAAGTCAGAAATTCACCGTTGCTCGATTTTCCCTTGCTTTTGGACCACGAACTTAGTTTAATTGGACATATGAAATGCCATTATATCGAAAATTGTTGCTCCTAGCAACTTTAATAAGCTATACGTTTTTGATGTAAGAGAAGTAAAGTAGCTTATTTTTTTATTAGTCGGATCGATATAAGAAGCCTAAACAAAGTTATGCCAGCCAAAATGAGTGGGGCATGCCGTAGATAGCGCCCTTTACTGAGCACACAAAAACTATGGATAATTTTTAATTCCTCACCTCAAAAAACCCCAAAACCCTTAATTTTGTGCTGCTATGTCGTTTCGTTAAGAAATAATCGCAAAAAAACGAAAACAAAATTATAACTTTGACAACCTGTATTTTGGTTGTTATCAATTTTGGGATAAGGCAAGTTTGAATAAATCGCATTATTTCGCCTTAAGGAGTCCTATTACTTTTGGGACACCCTGTATATAGAAAATATGATATACTGTGTTTCCTATTGCTTTACAATAAGTAACCCTCCTTATAAATGAAAAATACGAATTTTGAGTTAGAGTGTGAACATATTATTTTTATACTGAAAGTATATCTTTTCAGTTACAATACAGGTAGATTAAACATTGTAGGTATAGATCGACACACCTGTAATTTAATCTTTCACAATAGGGTCGGAAAATTATAACAATAGAGCAAGCCGATAATTTACTTGAATCTTACTGGATGTTTTGATTTCTATTAATACCTATGCAATTTTTATTGCGTACAAAAAAAAGCTATATATTTAACTGTATTTACTTTATTTGTTTAATATAAAAACTGTATAGATCACATTTGCAAAAATTTATAAACTAAAGGTCTAAAAAGGTGTCTTCACCATTATCAAATTCGTCTGTGGAGTCAACATCTTATTCCCTGTTACATAGATTACATATATTGGATTTAATTCACAATGATAGGGCGGCAGTCGAAGCAAAACAGTACCATGCTTTCGTCGATTACACATTTTTTAAAACTTTATTTTCTCGTACTATTTTTAAGTACCCTTTCTTTAACATATTATCCTCAAAGGGTATATTTTTCTCAGACAGACAATTTATAATATCCCTTTTTTTCCCAAGAAGTCGTATAGGTAGTTTCTCTAAAAGCCTTGAGTGATAGCTGGTGTTATCTAAGAATATGACAGAATTTTCGGGAAATAATTCTATCAGTTGCTCAAAATATTCTTCGAAGACGTCAGCAGTCATTTCCTCATGATAATCCTTAGTTGATTTTGACTCAAATTCAAGCAAACCACCGTTTACAAATCCATTTTCACTACCTATATGCGTTATTATTACTTGCAAGTATTTTCAAACCAGTAGACAAACCTTCTACAAATACTTGATGAGGGCTTTGAATACTTTTATCCTGTCATCTTTTACACTGAATGCCCTTCGTTGAGTCAGGTTTAGAAAAATGTATTTTTTTTTCACTTCTAGATCTGCCAATATCTCGTAGATCTTGCCCTCTCCAAAAAATAATGTCTTGTCTATCTAGTAATTCGACAACACCTTGAAAACTAAACTAAGTGAGTTGAAAATATTCTACTATGAAATAAGGTGCCTGTGATATTTAAGACCAGGTACCTGTTATTATCACGCCTATATGGTTTATAGCGGTTTTACGGCTAATAACCATTCGCTGTGGTGTCAACCATTAAGAAATTTAAACCTAACCTAACCTAAACCACTGATCAGCCTGACCTAGCCAAAAATTTGAAAGGCACTTTCATGTTAGAAATTATATTTCTATAAAGCTTTCATGATAACGAACCGCTGACGAGTAGTGATGTCAACTTTCGTTACTTTGGGTATTAGGACTCGTTACTTTGGACTTGTTACTATGTACATCCGTACTTTCAGTTTTAGTGGTTTATTCAGTCTATCACTTTATCACATCATTGGACTTGGACCAAAACATCATTTCTTGATGGGTTCGATCACAGCTCCAATAAAGGGGGCTGTAGTTCGATACTAGATAGAATTAGGTAACAAATCCACTAGTAACGAAAGTAACGAATGTAACGATGTGTCGAAAGTAATGATGTAACGAAAAGGCGAAAGTAACAAGTCCTTTATAAAATTAGCTACTTTTAGTGATCATGTTTCCCGGATACTTTTTAAATTGTTGCCGACAACATTCCAACATCACCGGAGTATCTGGCGGCATAAAAACCGTGTACTGCCCGGAAGATATTCGCCGCCACACAGCAACAACCGATGTTTCCCATATATTTTTGAAATTTTTGCTGACAACATTACAACATCGCTCTAGTATCTGGCGGCAATTATCGTCCGGTCTGTGCACGTCTGGCAGAGCTGTTGTTCAAAAGTTGCCGATGTTTCCTGACCCATTCACCACTTTTCACAAGACAAATAAAAAGGTAGCAGGTTAAGTCGAGTTCTCATTAGTCGACTGTATTGATCAATATCATTGAATCAATGTCATTGAAACAAAATAGATTAGACTAAATATGCGTTCAACGATATTGCGTAATAATATTGCATTTCAGGTAAAGTGAAAGCCATTTATACGTTTGGTTGAATCACTGGAACTGATTCAATTTAACTCAACAGTGCTTGATCGCGAGAAGAAAGGTTCAGCCGCATTAAAATGGGTGTGTTTTTGAGGGTAAATTTTATTCTCGTGGAAAATCTAGCTCAACCTTTTTGTATTTTATATTAAAAATGTCCTATTTTAAAAGGAGGGATAATGATATCTCAAGTTATTGGAATCTACTTGTAATTTTAGTCTTGCTGCAAGAGCGCCCATCAATAAAGTATTTATTTTCTCTATAAGAGGTGATACTTTTTGTAGACATTCTTCAAATTTCTCTTTGCTCATTGTCAAGTAGTCTTATAGGTATGTAACTCATCTGTTGCAAATTCTATTAGCTACCCACCAACGACCAGATGTTTTTTTCCCGTTCTCGATTCCGACTTTTTAAAGTTTACACATGAAACGATCGCTGGCATGTACAATTTTCTACTTTGCAGTCATTTTTAAAAGTGACACATCCTAGATTGAATATTCAATGTCGTTGATTCATGTGAATAATTTTCCATTCAATTACCTATGTGGTTCTATAGGTGTCCAAGTCATTTGTTGCAAATTCTACTAACAACTACCCATCAACGACGAGATTTTTTTTTTCCTATTTCCGATTACGATTTTTTAACGTTCACACATAAAACGAACGCTAGCACGTACAATTTTCTACTTTGTAGTCATTTTTAAAACTGACATATTCTAGATTGAATATTCAATGTCCTTGAATAATGTGAATAATTTTTCATTCAATTACCTATATGTTTAGTTATATAGATTCAACGATATTGACCAATTAAGCTGACAAATGAGAATTCCGTTTTAGCACTGTCAAAGCTAACTGTGGGTCACACGTGCAAATTAGCCCTAGCTAGCATTAAGGAGGTTTTTGTACAACGTCACCAGTTTTACTCAGAGGCGAGAAGCTCAAAATTTCCACGTTGGTAGTGGAGCTAACACAACTCAATCAAAGCTAATTAAAGTGGCGAGAATAATTGATTTGAGCGATAAATAAAATCGATATATAAAATAAACTACGGCTTTATTAAGAGACAAAAATAGTGCTATAGTATGCTGCAGTTGATATTTCTATAGGTTATCACGTTAAAATACAAACAAAAGTAAGTAGGTAGGTTAGACTTAAACTAGATTAAGGAATGATTGATACTTTTTTAAGTACACTTTCCCAACTCGAGAAGTCTAGACGAATCACCGCAGACCTGGAAGCTAAGGGAGGAACATAGGGCTCATAACAGGCCTCGGAGGGAAAATTGGCAGATTACCAAAAAAGTGGTGACAAAGGAAAAGATCAGATGGGCAATAAACTCATTTGAACCATTCAAGTCACCGGTACTAGACGGAGTCTACCCAGCAATGCTTCAGCATGAAACGAGCCTGTTAATCGATAAGCTTTGCTTCAAATTCAGAGCCAGTTTAGCTGCAGGACACATTCCGAAATCTTGGAGACTGACAAAGGCGGTATTTATACCTAAACTTGGAAGACCAGACTATTCGGCGGCAAGGGCATTCAGACCCATCAGTCTGATATCGTTCGTGCTCAAAACACTTTTAAAAACTGGTTGATAGGCATATAAGGGATGACGTCTTGGAACACAAACCATTTTATCAAGACCAGAATGCCTACAGAACAGGAAAATTAACGAAATCTGCCCTTCACCACGTAGTCAGCAGTGTGGAGAAGGCTCTAAAAAAAAGTAAAGTTCTACTGGAAGCTCCTCTGGAGATAAAAGGAGCATTTGACAACACATCCTTCGCATCAATCACTACGGCATCCAGGGCTATCGGACTGGAGGAAACTTGTTGCAGGTAGATAGAAGGTATGCTTCAAGGCAGAATTGTATATATGAATCTGCTTGGTAAGAGTTTGGCAGTGCGGGTGACAGGTGGGAGCCCACAGGGCGGGGGTGGGGGGATTATTTCTCCTCTGTCACGGTCGGGCTGCTACGCTCACTCAGCAGAGAAGAATTTCATATCGTGGGTTGTGCGGACGGCCTGGCAATAATGACCCAAGGCAAATACAACACGACAATATGAAAGAGAATGTAAAGTGCTCTTAATATCATGGAAAGATTAGGTAGGGCAGGAAGGACTTAACATCAGTTTTCAAAAGACTGTTATAATCCCCTTTACCAAACTCAGAAAAAAGGAGTGATTAGGACTCCTAGCCCTACAAGGTGTAAACATTTCACTGTCGAAAGAGGTCAAATACCTGTGAGTAACTTTGGACCCCAGACTGACCTGGAGTAAACACGTGGAAAAAACAATACGGAAGTCGAAAGTAACCTTGGCAGTTACTACACGGATGTACGGAACAACATGGTGACTCTCACCTAAGCTGGTGCATTGGTTGTACACCGGGTTAGTGAGACCTGCAACCACGTATGCAGCACTGGTCTGGTGTCCAAAGACACAGCGGTAAACCACAATATCAAAACTAGAAAGCCTAGAAAGACTGGCCTGCTTGAGCATCACAGGGGTCATGAAATCGACCCCAACATCCACAATGGAGAACATCTTAGACCATTCTCTACTTCATTTAGTTACTATGTGTAAAAAAATTAAAAAAAAAAACCAAAGAATTTGTCCGTTTAAACATAAATGTTTTAAAAAACCTCCTAAACTGAGATGCTCTGTATGGCAGAGTCTGGGGACTTTTCATTAATTTAGAATTGTATCGTTTCGGTAATTTTATCACTTGCAATTGTGTGTTTGAATGTATGATTACTTTTCTATTTTCTCTATAACATCTATATTCTTCTCTCTCTGTACCTACATGTCGGTTTATAATTTGAATTGAGCATTATCACACTTACAAGCTCCTTAGGGCTTAGGTGTATCTAATTTAGTATTAGAAATGTACTGTACCGATTTCTAGTTTAAATAAAAATCTTTTTGATTTTGATTTGATTAATGGAAAGGCAATATGGGATACAGACTACAAAGTTCTACGTCACTATCTGGGTGGCATAGAACTGGACACGGACTCCTATGTGATATCATAAGGAAACCTGAGTTATAAATGAGATCAGACCACATAAACCCTACATATCGCTATTACATACCATTCAAGACCATAATCGACGAACGGGATACGTTGAACAATAAAACACTAGATTGTCCTGGGGCAATAATCTGGTATACAGACGACTTAAAACCAAAGAGGGTACCGGCGAAAAACCAAAAATATGCCTATTTCTTCCTGGGTAAGTCTCCTACGTTATTCCAAGCGGAAATATATGCCATACGACATCAAAACTGGTATGAGAATGCCAAGAGGAACTAGTGGCCCTGGCAAAAGCTAACAAAGTAATAATACAATGGGTTCCAGGACATGAAGGTGTTACAGGAAACGAAAAGGCTGACGAACTTGCAAGAAAGGGGTCGGAAACGACATTCATTGGTCCTCGGAGTCCCAAGGTGTATAGTACAAGATGTCATAAAACCATGAACAAGGAACCAACAGAAAATCTACTGGAACAACAGACAGGGATTAAACCACAACAAGTCTTTCAATGGGGACTCAGACCCGAAACTAGCGAAACAGCTACTTCTTGTGAGCAGAAATCAGCTGAGAATTACCACAGGAATTCTGACAGGACACATTGCCGTTAAGAAGCACCTGCACCATATGTAACTGTACAACGGAGACCTAAGCTGGTTATGCGAGCAAGAAAGTGAAACGGTACAGCATATTATCTGCTACTGCGAGTCATTGCATCGGAAAAGGCAACCAAGACTAGTACCAGAGGATATTCCGACACTCTCCACAGTTGACCTACACAAACTAGTGCAAGGAACTGGAATAAATAAGTACTTATAAGACTAAACTAGGGTAAGCAGAATCGGCCAAACTTGGCAGTGCATCCGGCGCCTTGGACGGACCCTCGGAAGAAAAAAAAACTATTTCTCAATTTCTTTATAGGTACGCCTTCTGCCTCCTGTGAGAAATTACCACGAGCCGCTATTACCGACTATGGTACATCGATATTGAAAAAGTCTCCAGTTGTATAAAAAGAGTTTTAGTTAAAAGCCACTTGAATTTATAGGAATGATGACTGAACAGTGAACACATTATAAAGATTTAATCGGTCCCGGCTGGAGACGTTCTGGGACACATAGTTGTAAACTATTATTAGATAAAACTTGCTATTCTTAACGGAAATGATTCGATAGGTTTTTAATTAAATTGTTTTTTTTTCTTAATTGCCTCTTGATTGTTTAACATTGTAATTAATTTCTTTTAAGTAAATGACAAGATATACACAAAATTATAAAGATAATTAGTTAATCTCGATTTCCCGTCAGTTAGAACCACAGCAATAGTTAAGAAGCTATAAAAATTTACCAATGGGAAAGTATTTTGATAAGAAAAGCAAAAAAACACGAAGAAGAGTAGAAAGAAAGTGAAATGCATGAAACAACTGATAAAATACGATGTAGCCATTATCTTTTGAGTCATATGATGAGCACTGAACTCAATGTGAAAAATGTCATGCATTGAGTTGTGTCAACAAAGAGTTATCACAGCCATAGAATTCAATACATTTGTGACTGCATTATATAGTAATGAGTATAACATTAACAGAAGCAATAGTAATTTGTAAATTGATCAGTGTTTAAATTAAACACGACATAGGCTATTTTACATATTCCGTAAATTATTTTTAAGTAAGAACGATACTGTATATGTAGGAGTCTTCCCTGCATCAAAGAAAAAAATTGTTTAAATTTACTTAAGGTAACAAATGTATAAAATTTCGAATTATTGACATAAATTGATTTCTTTCATGGAGTAATAATCGATTTTTTACCGATTTAATTTCAGAAATGAATATTATTTTGGTTAGGTTAGGTGATATTAATTACTCTTTATATTATACTTCTTGTGCTAATGCTTTTTTTTTGTAAACAAACCAGTTTTAAATTGGCAATTAATTTTGCAAACTACTTTATCGCTAATAGAGATTTTACCCCATATTTTTATAATTTATGGGCTAATAAAACCAGTTAATTATAGAAATGCCTTCATCTTTGTAAAAATATTGAACCCAAGTAAGAATAAAATATGTCAATTAAACACGACTCTGTAAATGACAGCTAATAACAAAGAATACAATTAGCTATGTTTATGCTACAGTTGTTAATAGTTAACCCCAAAGTTATTATTATTATTTTTCTTGTAAGGCACGATCCTTAAAAAACCGTATTAATGCTAAATAATCTGAAAAACCAATTCAGAAACGGTTAATTTAACCAAATATACTATAATTTTGGATGAGCGTGAATATAAACGAATATTGTTAATATGTACAGGGTGTCCAGTTTTCGTGTGTTCTCATGTTCCAGCTCCCTTATTATAAAGGATAGAAAGATGGGCTTTGCGACTTACTTCTATTATTTTATGAAACTTTCATTGCCGTCTCAGTTTCTGATATATAGGGCGATTTTGGAAATTTGTTATTATTGACGCTCCCCTGTATCTCGATTATTTAATAACTTATGAATAAGGTAAAAATGGGTTATTAAAGAGTTTTGTTATGCAGAAGTCAGTAATGTAGTTAGTTTTTTTCTAAAAAGTTTTGTTTTTGAGTTATGACTCAAATTTTTGTTTTTTTTTTAATGGAACACCCTATATATATTATTTCTGTATCTTATTCGCCTTTTTAAGAGCTTTTCAAAAATATATAATAGTCCATATTTATTTTTTTTAAGAGGGGATAATTTTTCACGGATAGCCATAACAGAAAACCTGTAAATGCGCCATTACGGATTATTTATTTATTATTTATTACTGGTTATTGTTTGATTTTGTAAGTTTATTTTTTATTTCTTTGAAAAATTGTTCAATATGGCACAAAATAATAAATATAAAAAATTATGAAAAAAACGTTATGTAGGTATGTTTGTTTTATACACGCTAATGAAGACGCGAACGCAGCCTCGGAGCTGTATTTTAATAGGTAAGTCTTAAAATCATTTGTTAGGTACCAACTAAAAAAGTTTTAATCGTTATTGTTATCTACTGTTAGCTTTTTTACGTATTTTCCCGTTGATATCCAGAAAGACAACCTGATAAAAAAATATTTCAAAAAATCCAAGCCAATCTCATTGAACAAGGATCTTTTAAAAAACCAGGGCCTAATTTTTACAACAAGGAAAACAGCGAAGAAGAAGAAATAAATGTTTTGGCCTCTATTACGGTACAACCATCCATATCATGTATATAATAATAAAATTGGGATTAAAAAATCAAGAACGCAGTTAATACTAAAAAAATATAAACTCAAACCATACAAATACTATCTCGTCCAACATTTGCATCCCGGTGATGCAGATTGTAGGATAGTTTTTTGCAACTGATGGTACCTACAAATGTTGTAGAAAAACGCAAATTTTGAAAGAAGGGTGGTATGGTCCGACGAGGCTTATTTTACGAGTGTTGGTATCCTGAACCGAAACAATTTAAGGTACTGGTCCCAAGAGTACCAACACGTAATATGTCCACGAGAAGGTCAAGGTCGGTTTGGATTTAACCGGAAATAGACACCTAGATATAATGCGAGATATACCAATGGAAATATTAGAGGATGTTTCTTTGGCCGATTTAAATAATATTTATTATCAGCAAGATGGCGCTCCGAGTCACAATTCTCATATAGTGAGAGATAATTTAGAAACCACATTTCCATAAATGGATTGGTACCAATGGACCTGTCAGGTGGCCTCCAAGATCACCTGATCTTTTTGTGTTGGATTTTTTTTTATAAGGGTAATATAGAAAATCAGTTATATAGGAGACAATACCACAATATTGATCAACTTCGAGAAGCTACCCATCAAACCTTTAGGCCTTTGCAGGGAAGGCCAATTATTTTATTAAATGCATTGCGAAGAATCGAAACGGTGTGTCAAAAGTGTTTAGAACACAACGGAGCCCAACTCGAGCAATTTTTGTAATTTAATAAAATAATATATTTGTTTTATTGTTGGTTTAAAGTTATAATGACATAAAGTTGTATACGAAAAATGATTAATGTTACAAAAAATGTTAAAATTATCCCTTTTCAAAAGAAATAAATATGAACTATTATATCTTAAAAAAAGACAAGGCAATAATATATAGGATGTCCTTTTTAAAAAAAAACACAAGTTTGGGTCATTACTCAAAAACAAAACTTTTTAGAAAAAAGGTAACTACGCCACTGAATTCTACATAGAAAACTATAATAATCCATTTTTACCTTATTGATAGGTTATCAAATAATCGAGATACAGGGGAGCGTCAAAAATGACAAGTTTTCAAAATCAGTGTCAGAAACTAAGAAGGCTATGAAAATTTCGTTTGCGGCAATGAAAGTTTCATAAAATAACAGTAAGCAGCAAATCAGTGACGATCATAAGAATGAGGAGAAAAAAAGGGGAAAACCGCGATTCGATATCTCCATTCGTTCCAGAGTTATTGCAAGAATAATACTGTTTACCACTTTAATTGAAGAGGTTATTTTTGAGATATAGGACGTTGAAAATTTGAAAAAAAATCGGGTTTTTCTTAATATGTTAAGACCTAACTAGGAGGCATCGAAACACATTTTTTTCATGAAAAATATTTGGTCTACTTCTACCAGTAGCGTCCAAGCTAACATGTCTTTAAGGAAAAAAATGATATGCCACTCTTTTTCCAACCTAAAACAATTTTCTTATTTAACTTTACTATAAAAAAGGGAAAATATAGTGGCTTACATATTTTTTATTCCGCTTAAAAATTATAAGACGCTGTATGTCAAAAATTAAACGCTTGCGGACCTATGTTTATATGAACTTTTTGTCTTAAAATTTGGTAAAGAATAACATGCAGTGTGGTCACACACGTAATAAACACCCTGTGTAAAATAAATAGATTATATTGAGACAGGTAAGGGAAAAAGCTATACAGGGTCCGGCAATAGTCCGTCAGGCATCCATAGCTTCTATAGGTACCAATTAAGTTAGGAATTTCGTTCGAACGCAGACCTATATGCCTACAGGAGTATATTTCGGGAAAATATTTTCGCATATACAGAATGGTCCAAAAAAGTATGACAACAATTTTTTTTGTAGATGGTACACCCTGTATTTTCTTGCATATTTCGGTTCTTTTTAGTGTTCTTCCTTATTTCCCAAAATTTTATTTGATTTGCTTTAGTCGTTTACGAGCAATAAATTCAAAAGAATAAAAAATCGTTTTGCACGCCTTGAAAAAAGTATTAACAAAATGGCCTTAGATCTGTTTTGTCCGAGCTACATAGTGTGAACTTGAAGACAAGAGGTCTAGTGTACTCTGACAGTACATAGTATTATCTTATTTTATACAGGGCGTCCAAAACTTTCAAGCTAGTTATTCTTAAGGTTTTCAAATGAAGCACCCTGTATATTATTTTACTATCCAATGCAGAATTTAAATGAAAATATTTCTTTGTATTACCAGTGTATAAAAATTCTGGACCGTTTTTAAGATATCTACCAAAAACCGTATGCCCATTTCATTAGCATCTGCCTATTCTTATTTTCCATCTTGTTCAAGGCATCTGCCTATTCTTGCTTGAAAGGACCTTTCCACATCTCGGAACATTGCGGGTGTAATTGTTTCAAACGCGTTGATTATTCTTGGTCGCATGTTCTGCTCAGTTGTTGGATGTTCCGTATAATAAGGCCTTTTACATACCTCTATAGAAGAAAGTGGAGTTTGGTTAAATCGGGCGACCTTGCAGGGCATCTAACTGGTCCACCCCTTCTAATCCAGCGATTTTCGTACGTGCTATCTAACAAAGCTCTGACCTGTCGCGAAAAATGGGCTGGAGCTCCATCCTGTTGTAACCAC
This sequence comes from Polydrusus tereticollis, assembly GCA_963920685.1. NCBI lineage: Eukaryota > Metazoa > Arthropoda > Insecta > Coleoptera > Curculionidae > Polydrusus > Polydrusus tereticollis. The sequence continues at coordinate 69,649,675 of OY987333.1, read as the reverse complement.
ATATTTTGTGCCCGCATATTTGGTGGTAAATTTAAAAGCATTATAGGTAAATCGTTTGCTAAAAATTCAAAATACATTTGACCGGTAAGATGATCTTATTGACCAACGATATTGGTAGTCCATTTATCGTATGATTCTTGGATCGGTAGCGTAATAGTCAAAAGTATGCTTGTTGACGCATCCATTGTTGTAGAATATGGCCTCATCAGAAAATAAGACGTTCATAAAAAATAATGGATTTTCTTGAAGGCGGAATCGAGCCCACTCACAAAACTCAACTCAGCACTGAAAATCATTTTCACTCAGAGCCTGGTGCAGTTGAATATGGTATGCATGAAATGATGTATTTTTGAAATCCTCTGAACTAGCCTTTTATTTTTTCCAACTTCTTCTTCCACACGTGCCTAATGTTTGGATTTTCTGTAACTGTCAACAAAACTGCTAATTGATTTCCCTCATTTGTAAACGTTTTTATCCTTTTTCTTTTTTATAATCTACGCTCCCTGTTACGCTCAAGCAGTCTGCTAGAGCTTATTGGTTCTGGATGGCGCCTTTCAGGAAATTGAATCGCGTGCATTTTACTTGCTAGAAAACAATTTTCATCGCTGTTCTCCAATACAAAAATCATATCAATGAGCTATTTCTTTGAAGAATTAATTTTTTAAAATAAAATATTATCCGATAAAGTATACTTATGTCTTTCGTAAGGACAATGTCAAAATCTTTTTCTAACAACTATTTAATGTCAGAGTATCGTTAGACCTCTTGTATTCAAGTTCACACTATATAGCTCGAACAAAACAGATTTTTTTAATAATTTCTTGAAGGCGTGCAAAACGATTTTTTATTGTTCTTAATTTATTGCTCGTAAACGACTAAAGTAAATCAAATAAAATTTTGGAAAATAAGAAAAAACAGTAAAAGTAACCAAAATATGCAAAAAAATACAGGGTATACCATTTAAAAAATTTTTTTAGTCGCCATGCTATTTTGGACCATTCTGTACATGCGAAAATATTTTCCCGAAATACACTCATATATACAGTGTAGGTCTGCGTTCGAACGAAATTCCTAAATTAATTGGTAGTAGTAGTAGTAGTAGTAACAAGATTTAGCAATACTGCTACAATATTATAAATTCGGTTTTTTTGTTTAACAATAATTAAAACATTTTAAAATTACAATTTTATGCACCAAAAATATTTTTAAATAAATTTTATCAGATATTTTTTTTCTAAGTAATGATATTTTTAAGAATTTTTTAAATTTACTTAAGGAATTTTGTTTCTTAATTATTAAAGAATCTAAATTATTATATTCGTTAAAAAAGATTGATTTATATGTCAAATTTTTTGTCACTTTCCCTAAACAAAAATTTTGATTGTTTCTAGTTTGATAGTTATGATTTTCAAAGTTTTGCGTTATAAAGTCTTTTAAATGAGATGGTAATAAATTATTTTGAATTTTATAAATAAAAATACAAACTAGGAAAAATATTAAATTTCTTATATTCAACCATTTAAGTTTATTTAACATATAATTTATCTTTGTGTATTTATCAACATTTAATATTATTCTCATCGCCTTATTTTGTAAAATTTGAAGTCTACTAAAAATTCCTTCATTTGCAGTATATAAAATTGTAGAGCAATACAAATAATGAGGTAAAATTATTGTGTTATATATTGTTTTTTTTTTAAAATAAACTTAAATTTTTACTTACTCTTTTGAAATAACTAATTTTTTTTCCAATTTTAGATATAGTGTTTTCAAAATGAGCATCAAATTTTAATTTAGAATCCAATATTATCCCTAAATATTTAAAAGACTGAACTATTTCTAATTTTTGGTCATCTATAAAAATATTTATATTTTCATAATTTATATTATTTCCTATTGCCATAAATTTCGTTTTACAAATATTTATGGTATAGAAGCTATGGCGGCCTGACACTAGTATAGTTGATTCTTGTTAGGTTGGGTGCTAATTTATAGATTTTCAAGCAATTTCTTATTATTGCTAAGGTATTTATTGATTTATTCCTTATACTTCCCAAGTATCTCCTCAGATGACAATAGCTGTATCATCTGCATATGAGATGGGTAGACTATCACTGCGTGATTGTATCAATGCATTAATATACGTTATAAAAATTAACGGTGCCAACACTGTTTGCTGTGAGATGCCAATTTTTATTTCCTCTATGTCACTAAGAACATTGTTTAGCTTAACCATCTAATATATTTTTGACAAATAACTCCTAAGGCTATTCCTCTAATTTCATAGTCAAGAACGTCTAGAAATCTATAATCTGCAGCATTATAGAGTCCGGGATGTGGCGCTTGAGAGGTTTTCGTCGTATCTGTCTGATAGATCACAGGTTGTGATGGTTGATGGGAGTTGTTCGCGTTCTTTGAGTGTGGAAGTGGGTGTACCACAGGGTTCTGTGCTCGGTCCAATCTTATTTCTGTTGTATATCAATGATCTTACACGACTGGACATACAGGGCAACTTTACGCCATTTGCTGATGACACCGCGCTTTTATGGCACTCGAGGGACATCGGGATTTTGAAGGATATGGTCAGTAACGATCTACGGAAGGTTAAGGATTGGTGCGATTCTAACTCATTGTGTTTTAATATTAATAAGACTAATATACTATCTTTCAGCTTTAGCTTCAGCGATCTTTACGTAAATGATCAACCAGTGGAAAATAAATCCATTATTAAATTTCTAGGACTTTTCATGGACACCAAGCTTAAATTTGAAAATCATATTATAGAGCTTAACAAAAAGTTGTCGTCTAGCTGTTTTGCAATTAGGGTGGCATCGATAGAGCTCGGGTGTTCTGTAGCGAGGATGATGTACCACTCTTTGTTCGAGTCTCATCTGAGGTATGGAATCGCGTTCTGGGACTTCTGTAATCAAAAACTATTGCATTCTGTATTTCTTATTCAAAAAAGAGCGCTTAGGTACATGAATAAAGCTAAACATAGGGATCACTGCAAACCATTATTCATCAAGCATGAAATTTTAACAGTAGTTAGTTTATTCGGCAAGGGCCTACAACTACACCTAAAGCACCGGTTCCCGTCCTTAGGCCACAACATCGGCCGCCAGGCTCAAGGCCTGGTTTTTGGGCGCATTTCGGGCCGTATGCTTACGGTCCGTATGCGCCCAACTCTGTACTTAGTTTAGTTAGTTTTAGTATTATGTATTAGGATAAGCTAGATTAAGTTAGTTATTAAAGTACTATTATAGAGAGCAATAGGACAATAAAGAATTTTAAAATGGAATGGTTCCCGTCAGATCACCGAAGTTAAGCGGTGTCGAGCGCGGCTAGTACTTGGATGGGTGACCGCTTGGGAAACACCGCGTGCTGTTGTCTTAGGGAAGAGTGTAAAATGAATCGACATCAAAACCATCCTATTCACGCCGGACAGGCCGGATGAGATCGGATATCTCGTAGGATGAAGGTGCCGTTTCACACTCCCCAGTCAGTAGACCGCACGATTAAAAACCGTACGGTCGATGACCGGTTCTAGATGGCCTCAGATACGCCGACGAACCGTAAAAAAGTAAAAAAAAAAAAAAAAAGTTAGTTTATTCATTTTGGAAACGGTTTGTCTGATACATCGCAAATATCCTAGAGAGGCTATACAGAATAGCTCATAGAATAGACATAATACCCGTCAGAACCAAAACATGCTTATCCAGCTCCCGATCCCCAGATGGACTCTTACCAAGTGCTCTGCCTTTTACGAAAGTAAGAAAATCTTTAATCATCTAAGTCTGGAATTAAGATCTTTGGAGTATGTTCAATTTCGCAGAACAGTGAAGAGCCGCTTGGTTCGAGCGGCCTTTTACAGTTTGGAGGAGTACTACCAGGATAGTTTGTAGGTTTTCCTTTTTTTTTTGTCATGTTCAGGTTCTTGTGCCGTATTAACTTTATGTCATCATTTATTTTATTTTATTTTATTTTACTTGTAATCCTGATATTATTGATATGCTTATCCCTTTGAACTTTTCACCTGTTGTGTACATGACTTATATTAGTTTATTTAATTCTATTATAGCGTCGATTTTAACTTAAATTAAAATTGTAAATTTAGTTTAGTGTTAGCCTATAGTAAGCTTTGTCGGAAAAACAACGTTTTTTGATAATAAAGCACATTGATTGAGATTGATTGATTGAAGCTAAATATCGAACGCCTTTGCAAGGTCCAAAATATTTTAAGATTTATTTTGTAAACAAAAACCGAACCAGGAATCATAGAATCAAAATAATATTATCTCTAGTCGTATCTGAAAGTCCAATTTTTACCTAGGTGATAACCAGCTTAACAAAATATTCTAAAGCCCCCATTAAAAAACTTTTCAGTCAGATTTCATTCGTCTCATATTTCTTTTTAAACCAGTTAATTCCCCTTCTGGTCTGTGATTTCTAAATCTCCTTTGATTGTAAAATAGATAAAACCTCTGAAACCCTATTTTAGTGCCGCTAGTAAAAAAGACATCAAAATGTCTTTTAGTCTGGGTTATGGAAGGTTTAGTATAAGAACTGACAAAGGGGCGACATGAGCTTAGGTACCGTAAGGTATTTCTTAAATGGGAAAAATCTTAAAATATGGTGAAGGTCCATTTTTTACAGTCGTATTTTATTGGAGGAATTATTTCATAGTTGTACGACAGTTTACAAGAAAGAACGTTGAAGCACCGTTGATTTGATCAAACTTATAAAGCGTGACCAGTTTTACGATTTTTATAATAATATATTGGAATGCTTAGGCTGTGGGCGCATTACGATTTTTAATCACGCGATAATTATGTTGCAGAAATGTGATACATAGAAATATGATCAACGGCAGATGTAGCATAGAGTGACATCTCGTGGCTATCAAATGTATTACCTGATGACCCATCTACAGTTACAGATGGCGCAGGAAACTCTTGGCCATTAAATTACAGGAGTCGCCGCCATGCAGGAGCGCAGCATTAAAAGTCAATATGGTTTGCGGTTCGAGTACCAACAATTATTAGAAATCTAAAGGTTAGTTGCTTTGTTTCGCCGGAATCTATAGCCTCACTGACGAGCCGTCATACGGGGAAATGCATCTGAGGATGCATCCAGCGAAAGGAAATAACTTACATTTAGCATAGAAATATTATATTAGACTGAGCCCTCATACACGGAAAAAAATATTCTTATTTTTACAACAATTGTAGACAAATTCGCTACAAATTGTTGTAAATATAGGGACAAGAACAATTTGTTGTGAATTTCTATATCATATTGTTTCTTATTTATAACTAATTGTGCAACTATCTGACACAAGTCACTGCCGTCTCGAAGAACAGGCCGTCAGGTTCCCGCCCACATTCTAAAATCAGCTGTTTCGTTTTGACATGTTTGCATGGTTTTGGTAGACCGTTTTGGTGTTTCCTTTAAGTTTTTAGTTGTTTTTAGCAGTTTAATATGATTATTTTAGAAACCCCATAACATTAATTTAACGTAGTTTGGACCTTTATATGTAAACCCATAAATTATTTGATTAAGTGGCTGTAAAATAGCGATAAATGCCAAATTTATGATGTCCCGGGTGTAATACTCAACTATAATGTTTTTCACTGATAAAATGCTATTTATTGATAAATAAGGGATCCCAAGAGACGATTTAGTATTGCGAAAATGTATCAACTTTTGCATAAAGTACTTTGAGGAAAGGTTTTTAGTAAGAGAATTCAGGGCAACCAGAGGACTTGATGGTAGATAACACTAGAACAGTGCAGTGTAGGTACCTTTTTTAATAATAATATTTTGGTATATTGTTTAAATTATTATTAGGCAATAAACATAGAAAGGTTATAAGTACATTAGTTAGCTATTAAATACATAGTATAATATTGAAGGTTGAGCATGTCATACTTAGGTTAGGTTCGGACCAGAATTTAGTAAAAAACAATGCCAACAAAGTTTAAATGTCTTGGTGAACATTTTACAACTATTTGTTGGAAATGTTTTGTTAAACATTTCACAACAATTTGGTCAATTTGCAGGAAATGTCTTACAGAAACTAACAGAAGGGATAAAATAAATCTTAGACTTTTTGTTTCCAATGGTAGGATGCTACACTACTGCTACCCTCTTTGGTTCTCGTCAGCACAGAGCACAATTATGACAAGTGAGCATACCGAATACCGACCGTTGGAAAATTGAAACGGCTTAAAGCTGCGATATTGTTCTGCGTAGGCAGCAATCTAAAGTACTTAATACTGTATGCTGGTTTATTGTAGTGTAGTAAATACTACCAATTGTTGAGGATTTTTATATTTCGATATGTATTAATCTTGAAAATTGTTTAAGTTTCTGCAACACATTGTTCTAAATTACACATTTTAAGCCGGTGTAATAAATACTGCAAATTTTCTGGAAATTTTTATATTTGGATAGGTATAAAACCTGACAGTTGTTCAAGTTTCTACAACAAATTGTTTTAAATTACAAATTTTACACTTGAAGTAAAGTTGCATAGAAATGGTAAAAAAAATTCACGTGCCATTATGTATTTTACTTTACACAATAAAATTTAAGGATTAATAATATAGTCTTATATAACTTATATTGATAGAACGTATATTAGATTTTACAAGTATCAGTTAAAAATTTTACTACAAAATGGCAAATACAAATCACTAGTAAAAATTTCAACAGACACGTGAGATTTTTGAAATATTTTTAGTATTTTTATTAACAAATGTTAGGATAAATGTGACAACCTGTAGCAAATGAAATATTGTCGACATTTTTTATTTTTACTTTTTTTCCGTGTACGATAAAAAATCGTGTCAGTAACTAGCTAGATGCAATCGGGGTTCCTCTGCGACCAAACGTGGGGTGCATCCAAAAATTTAAAATTCAATTAAAATATAATTGTTAATTTAAGAATAAAATAAAATAAAGTAAAGATGTGTACAAAAAGTCTCGGACCACACCGATATTTCGAAAACGTCGCTTCTGATAAAAAGATTTCAGTTTAAGTTTGTAGATCAAATATTGACTCCCTTATTAATTTTACGTCAAAATTGTTATGGACTTTTTTGAAGATCCTTATATAATGGATTCACACAACAAATTTTATTATTTTCAAATAGGCCAATAAACGTTTAATGTATTTATTTCGTTTTAAGTACTTGCGTTTATTAAATTAGTAATATCATTATATTTTCTTGAATACTGTAACACATGTTAAAACTAATAAAAAATACAACACTAGTTAATCTAAATAGAAGTTACATTCCTTCACACAGACGCCTTCTGAATTAATTTTTTAAAAATTTCAATATTCTCTAATCTTAACAATTTTCAAATTGCCCGCTTTTTATTCTCAACAACGTCAACAATGTCATTTCAATGATAAGACAAATTTAATCTTTCATTTTAAATAACCATCAAATTTCGACTGATGAACGTTCCACGTGTAGTTAAAATTTAATTATGAAAAGGAAGAAAAATAAAAACGATGGTTAATTAACAAAATTTAAAAGTGGTTCGTCCAAATTTGTTCGTCTTTTTACAAATTTACATGTTAATTGTTTTTTTACATAATAAGTTTTTACATTGTGCTGTTGATGGCCCACTCAAGAAAAGTAAATTTGTCAATGAAGTTTCCTGCTTCCTGACAAAGTGAGTAAAAACCAAAAAATACATTTAATATTATTTCTCAGAACAAAATTTGTCAACAAATAAAAATAGTTAAATAACTCAACTGATTTCACACTAACCTGGACCACGCACAAAATACACACAAAAGTGGTTTCGGTGAAATTGCTCCAATTTTTGGTATCTTGTACCTCCTAACCCCTAGATTGATTTTCCAAAAAAAAATGGGGGGGGGTCAATTGGATGGTTTCGCCACTACAAGGACTCATAGGCGTGCGTGCAATTTTTAGAAATTAAGACCTGTTTAACTTGCGGTTTTTTAAATAACACTCTGGTCGTATAAATTCGTGTTCTACTGTTTTAAATTACTAGACGAGTCATCTAGGAAGAAAATAATAATTATTTTGAATATGGTTTTACTGGGTGTCGAAAAAAAACCCACAATTATATAAATCCATCAAAATTAAAAAAAAAATTGCTTTTCGCGTTTGTAATAACTCTGTATATTATAAATGGTAAAAACAATTTATTTTGCATATGTTAACTATAGTTAATTAAAATATTATTTCCATATATTATGTACCGAGTGCTACGGATTTATTGTGAATACATATTTTTCTGGTATTAAATAGTAATCATTGTTCTCGGGCATATTTTGCTGCAGGAAACTAAAAAAATATTTGCATTGCAGCACGGTATTATTATAAAATTAACTATAGCTCTAAGTTAAATTATTATTTAGCCTAAGTATCATCAAACTGAACATAATACTTAAAAAAAATTTATTTCGCATATTTAGCCCCTACTTAAAAAAGTATTTAATAAAGTTATGTTTTGCTCTAGGTAAATAAGTCAAGTCGGCTATGACGAACGACAACGTGCAACTCCGCAGAAATGACAGCCAATCTAGTCGCCTTGTCTATTTAAAAATGCATTTTTAAAGTGACAACTTGGGCTAATTTTTTATAATATTATATCTTGCAATAACACTATTTTAAAGTTGATTTCAATTCTTTTGGTTATTATTTATTTTGTTTGTTGTTACATGTATTATTGTTATTTAGTATTTTTCTATTTATTTCCAATTATTTAACTATTTACTGTTTTGTCAGAGTGAAAATTCTTGCACAGGTAAGTTTATGGTATGATATTAAACTACTTTGAATAACAGGATCCATTTGTCCATGGTCACTTATAGGTTTTGGATTAAAATGGAAGCTGCGGCACAACTACAAAGACCCCGCTGCTACACGTGTAACAAACTCGGCAACATTCAACGTATGACAAGAAAATTAGTAATTGATGGCGATGCAGATAATGCTGCAAAAATTGAAATAGTTTTTACTAGAAGAGAAACTTTTGGTTTACCACCTATACCCATAAATGATGTTAGTCGCATGTGTATTAATTGCAACCGCTCAATTGTTGAAGAATTGCGTATATCAGCCAACGATCCTACTAGCTTGCGTTTAAACATTTTAAAACAAACGTCCAATATTACGTGTGTAATATGTGATAATGCCAATAACATACATAGATTATCACTTAAATGTAGAGTTAATATTTTTATTTACAAAAATATTTATGCACCTGAAAGTGCCAGAGCTTGCTTTCAACACCTGGATGAAAATGTGTGTATCCTGCGCCCTTTATTGGAAGGCTTAGAATTTGTTAACAGGCCATATAAGATTAAAGGACAACAGATGTGCGCATTTTTGCAAGAACTGAGAACCGCTAAGGATTATAAAAGGTGGGAATTTCATGATGAAAATAGTTTTAGCGATGAAGAATTTAAATCAATGTCACCAGTTGATAAGCAACAGTTTGAAAACCTTTTTACTTATTGCGACGTTATTGAATCGAGACATATTTCAAAAAAAGATTTATTGACATTTTTATGCAAAATGAAGCAAGGACTTTCGGATGACTTTTTAAAAGTGATTTTTAATTACTCAACTAGACAAAATGCTAGTTTGGCGATTAGTAAAGTACGATTGTCATTGATGGTTAGATTTGTTCCTGCAAATATCGGTTTAGGTGCCATAAATAGAGAACAGTTTATTGAAAGACATGTCACCCCTTTCGCTAATCAGCTATGTAATCCTAATCCTGAACAACCAAAAGCTATAGTGTACGTTGATGGCACCTATTGTGAAATAAATAAAAGTAAAAACTTTCAAGTGTTGCGACAATCTTATTGTGTACATAAAGGGCATCACCTAATTAAACCCGCTCTGATCGTTAAATGGGTATATTTTAACAATTCAGGGGCCTTATTTTTCAGATACACAAAACAATGATGCAGCGATGTTAAGAAATGAGTATCAGCGTGACACAGAAATGATCAGAAATTGGTTTCAAGAAAACGATATATTTGTGGTAGATAGAGGATATGGCGATGCCATTCCCATGTTACAACAATTGGGTATTGACCATAAAATACCTAGTAATGTCAGAGCAGGCGAGTCACAACTATCGGTCGAAGAAGCTAATACCAATCGCCTTATTACCAAAACTCGTTGGATTGTTGAGGCCAGAAGTGGACATTTCAAGTCAATTTTTAATTTTTTTTCGGAAGTTATATCAGTTCATCATGCAGTTCACCTAGGAAAATTTTACAAAATCTGTGGGGCAATTATAAATAAATAGCACGATCCAGTTGTTATGAGAGGAGCTGATATTGCCCAGGCTGAACTGTTATTACAAATATCAAGAGAAGAAAATAGATTAAAAGTAACTGTTGAAAATGATAATTTACTTCGGAGGCATGGTAGATTTGTCAGTTTAGAAAATCACCATCTTCCTGATTTCCCACATCTAACTTTAGAATATCTTCGGGCCTTACAGTTGGAACGTACTAGTTAAAGTTAGCGCCATCATATATACAAGATACGACACAACGAGAACGGAATGATGATTTGCAAATTGATTTGGCAAATCAGCTTGCCAACACTATTCGATTAAGAATATGGTCAAGATTTCAAAACCGAGTTAAATATCAGATCTGGATCGAATGTCGCCATGAAATAAATGGATATTACTGTACTTGCAAATCAGGAGCAAGAATCGTTGGGACTTGCGCACATATTATTATGGCCAGCGTCTTGTGGTTTTTAGGATATTCAAGATTTGAAAATAATATTAAATATCCTATACTAATTAGGAAAATATTTCCTAGCCATCTGATTTAAAAACCTTATACTATAAGGCCGTATTTGGCTAACACAGTTAACGCTACAATACTAAATTGATTGCTTAAAACTACCAAGGAAGGAAGACCCTTCTGTTGGTAGGATGCTGCTACCTATGGTAGCTACATCCTAATTAGTATATTATATTTATTCTACTCCATCTGACAAGTAAGGATTTTTAAAGATTTTTATTAAATATCCCTCAGTAATGCTATTTGAACATATTGCTGATGCTGCAAATAGACACCATTCCAGTTATTATAGACTAGTTAACATTTTATTTCTAAAGTTATTTTATACTACCTTCACCCAATAACACTTTTCGTTGGAACGATCCGAACCTCACCCATTACTCAGAATACAAAAAATAATTTTGTGTTTGGGAATATTTCGGAATTGGTTCAGTAAATAGACCTGTTAATAATAAGAATAACAAACATTCCAGAATTATTTGTCAACGAGTATTCTGCACTGAGCAATGATTACTATTTAATACCAGAAAAATATGTATTTAAATAAAAATGTATTCACAATAAATCCGTAGCACTCGGTACATCATAGGTATATGGAAATAATATTTTAATTAACTCTAGTTAGCATATGCAAAATAAATTGTTTTTACCATTTATAATATACAGGGTTATTACAAACGCGAAAAGTAATTTTTTTTTTAATTTTGATGGATTGATATAATTGTGGTTTTTTTTTCGACACCCAGTAAAACCATATTCAGAATAATTATTATTTTCTTCCTAGATGACTCGTCTAGTAATTTAAAACAGTAGAACACGAATTTATACGACCAGAGTGTTATTTAAAAAACCGCAAGTTAAACAGGTCTTAATTTCTAAAAATTGCACGCACGCCTATGAGTCCTTGTAGTGGCGAAACCATCCAATTGACCCCCCCATTTTTTTTTGAAAAATCAATCTAAGGGTTAGGAGGTACAACATACCAAAAATTGGAGCAATTTCACCAAAACCACTTTTGTGTGTATTTTGTGATATCAACTTTCGAACAACGACAATTGAAATAAATTTTACAAATTGGATTTTCCTCGCTTTTAGGAAGCACTGAAGATGGCCCAAGGCCGAAAGCGCTCTGCTAATTTAAATAAATTTCAAGATTATACACTTAATACAAAAAACGACTGTTGATCCCTCTTAAAAAAATAAAACGGCTAATAACATTTGGGTCGTAATTAACGCCCGGTAATTTAATACAATTTGCAGATTAAAAAAATTATATATGCTCGATAAAGAAATCAAACTGTAGTATAAAATAATAAGAAATGCCTGATATTTATTATAAAATGGCAATATAAATATACAATACGTACGCTAAATTCTGTTCGGTATGTTAATGAAATGTGCACTAAAAATATATATAAATGTTCGATAGTTTGGAAATATAAAAAAAATGTGAAAGTAGTCGACCGAAAAGCACAGTGAGAGTGACAAGTGAGGTTATGTTTCTCTAGCTGTTAGTCACTCGACAAAAATTGTAATAATTATAGACTTATATTGGTTAAACAGGCGCTAACACGGCATCTAATCCACCTTTTTGGTTCCAATTCAGTATAATTATTATTTTAAGAAGCATGTAAATTTTATATCGGGCATTCATTATATTTATCGAGCGTTTATTACGTTTATCGAATAATTATTATTTTAAGAAGCATGTAAATTTTATATCGGGCATTCATTATATTTATCGAGCGTTTATTATGTTTATCGAATATTTAGTTTCTTGTCATGCATTTGAATAAATTACCTGGAAAATATAATATGCATTGATATTAAAATATCAAACATATAATTTAATCCCATAACATTTGACATTATCAAAATTATTACTGGTGGTTGCATTGCGGTATGTATCAGAGCCATATTTAATTTTTAAGAATTTTTTCTAAATACATTTTATTTGACTTATTAGAAAATATTAAAATTTGGTGTGCGAGTCCATCATACAACGACTTTACTATGTTGAAAGAAACAGAAAATTATAATAAATATTGTAAAATTATTATTATTTTTATTATTATAAGCTTCCCACATCAAATTGATTGATGTTAATTGTTTAGTTACTATATAGTTACATATTTTAGTTTTTTAACCTCTCTTTACATTACGTAATATTAGCTTGCGTGAAACTAATATTTTTTTCTAATAAAAATAGGTTTTTGTGAAGAGTACCATTTTTTTTTTAAAGTTCATTGATTTCTGGAGAAGCTGTATAATCTCAAGTTCTATTTGATTAACACAATATTCATATCCGCAGCCCAAATTATACTAGCACATGCAATGCTTGGTTATTATTCTTTATCTATAATAATAAACAACTCAATCAAAAATAAAGCTTAAACAAATCTGTCTAATATACCGCCCATTGTTTTTATGTAAGGTATGTATTTCTGTTGGGCTCCTACTTGATGTAATGTTAGTTTTTAGTCCATTAATAATACGGTTATGACATGTTCGACCTCAGAAATAAAAAAAATAAACATAAAAATTGTCAGTACAATAACCTTTGCAAGAACAAGAATAGTTTTAATTTGTTTTATATCTATTATATACAGGATATCTGAAAATAGTGGTAGGGGAAGGTTGCCCATTGCATACTTACCTTTATTCTCCTTATTTGCGATCACAAAATGTATTTTTTTAATATCTGAGCCTTATTATATACAACAGCTATTGATCATGACCATACAAATTCGGATAGCTATTTTTTGTAGTCCGAAATCTGTGTGGTGGTTTAAAGTGTAAAGCTCGTACAAAGTTAAATAACATGTCAGTAAGCGGCACTTTTGAATGTGCAGTCATAGAATGCAAACTTGGTAATATAAATGTATTAATAATTACGGTTTATAGGCCTCCTTCGGGAGATTTACAAGTTTTTATGGACAAAATGGAAAAACTGCTAGTGAATATTTTTAATCAAAATAAATCAATATTTATAGTAGGGGATTTTAATATAGAATTATTACAACCTAATAAAAATGTATCAGACCTACTGTCGCTTATAAATTCGTTTAATAGTGTTCAAACTATTTTTGAAAATACCAGAGCTAATAGACAATATTTTTACGAATATTGACTTTAATGACGTTAATTTGCAAATCATTTATCTAATCATAGGTATACGGTACAGAAAATTGTTTTTAAAGTTGAATCCCTTGAGAAAAAAAACAGACAAAAGGATTTTAGAATTATTTCAGTAAACAAAAAGATAATTTTCTGTCCATACTAAGAATACAAACTTGGTTAGAAGTATATAACATAAAACAGGAAGATGCTAATAAGCAATGGGACGTATTTATGAATCGTTTTATCCGCATTTTTAATCAATCAATGAATTTACCTTTTAACTGCTAAATTCTAAATAATTCGAATTCTATGTTTTTGAGGCCCGTGACACCCAACGAAATTTGTGAAATATCAAATAAACTAAAAAATAAACACAGCAGCGGTATTGACGAGATTCCGACAAGCATAATTAAAGTAGTATCTTTTGAGTTGCAGAGGGTTTTATGCCATATATTAAATAACTCTTTAAAATTTGGAATATTTGCTAAAAACTTAAAACTGGCCTTAATTAAACCGCTTTATAAAAGTGGGGATCCGGGAGTTTTAAACAACTATAGACGAATAAGTCTGCTTCCGGGATTTTCGAAGATGTTTGAAATGACCATTAGCACAAGGTTGATGGAGTTTTTGAAAAACTGCGAAATAATCAGCAAATACCAACATGGGTTTGTAAAAGATAAATCCACACAAACGGCCATATTCGAATTTCTTCGGGCTATACTGGAGCACCTTGAAAAGGTGGAGTTAGCAGTTAGGATGCTACTGGACCTGTCTAAGGCTTACGATTATATTGATAGTGGACTACTTCTTGAGAAATCTCAAAAGAAGGAAAAAAAGCAAAATCGAGTGACTTGGGAATAGCTCAGGGAAGCATTTTGGGACCAATTATATTCATTATGTTTATCAATGACCTATGCTTTTTGCTGGATTCATCGCCTCAACATATTATCAAATACGCAGATGACACCAACTTATCGTTGGAAACAAAAAAAATGTCGGAACTAGTTTTACAAATAAGACATTTCTTCCAAATTGTTATTGAGTGGTTTGCAGAGAACCGACTGATTTTAAATAGGGAAAAAACAAACATCTTGTTATTTAGAACAAAACAATCAACATCCATAAAACCAACGCATATTGTTTTAGAGAATAGTGAGTTAAAATTTTCAGAAAACGCAAAATCTCTGGGTATTTATATTAATGAATATTTAGATCGGTCTTTTCATATATCTAAATTGGCAAAAAAATTAAATTCTATATGTTATAGTAGTTCTATATGTTATGTATTTAAGAGCTTAGGTATAATGACAGCTTGTGGTGTGTACAAAACAAAGGCTTTCTTAATGCAAGTTATCAACATGAGTATAACACTATAGAAGGACAAATGCTAACTACCCTTACACTGACTGAAAAATGTCCTCAATACATGTTCAATAAATTGTTTTATGTTCTACTCGAATATTATTGTTTCATAATACCATAGTTACCAGACACTTTAAATGGTATATAATACCCTAGGGCATTAAGAGAAATAAATAGGAAAAATCAAAGTAACAACTTTTTATTAACGAAAAAACTTATTTATCATTTATAATAATAAGAACAGTTATGAAAAGACACAGTAAAAACGAATTTACCGGCTTTTGATATAACTTTTATATATAATTTCGTGATTTTCACTAACAGAAATTGACGATGATTGAACGTTTTTTGATGTTGAGCTATCAATTTCGAAATTTTGTTTTTAGAAGACATACTGTCTTCCAAATATCCCTCAACCACAGCTGAACTTTTCCAACCGCCATGTCTTTTCAATGTGGTCATGTTTGCCCCCGCGTCCGCCAACAAAGTTGCAGAGGTTCCGCAAACAATAACCAGTACCTATATTTGTCCGCATCGCTTAGACCCAGGTATTTTGCAATAAAGGAAGGAATCTTGCCTAACTGGCTGTGAAAAACAACGACCGTTACGGTAACACAAAAGAATATATTGATGTTGCAGTTCGTCGGGCGTAAAGACCAATAAGTTGTCAGTAGCTTTAAACAACCCATCTCCTTCTCATCAATAATTGTGAAAACACGCTTTTTATCGGTCTTTGTATCGGGAATATTAACTATTACTACGGATCCTCTATCCTCTATATGTTCAACCAACATATTAACTAGCTCTTGGCGGCGGCACCCACCAAATACACCAAATAACAGAGCCACTTTGTACATCAAAAAAGTTTCATTGGGAGCTTCACGGATGAATTTCAGCACATCTTCTCGAATCAAAATTTTCGATTTCTTCGCTTCATACCCTTTGGATGCTTGCTTTAGATACTGGCCTAACTTGCAATATTTTGCAATGTCTATATTTTTATTAACTATTAATGTCTTCTTTAAAACTAAATATTTCGTCCATAGGGAATTAGGAGTGAATGTTCCAGACTATAATCGATATACATAATTAGTATTTTAATATAATTTATAACAGCAATTTTAACATACCAATTCCTGGAAATATTCGAGTAGCACCGTCTCGTTGATAATTTTTACATCATTATTTTTCTTCCAATCCCCAAACCTTTGATATTCCTTATCATAGGCGTCTTTAGACTTCTTTGGGACAAGATTATCCAAAGCCTTGGCAGCATTCACAGCAATTCTATCCGGAATCAACGGAAAATCCATTTTTTTATATCAATTTCAGTTTTGACTTTGACACAGCACAACAATGAACACTTATTACCTTTGTTTATTTAGCAACTATATAGGTAAAAAACTTTTCGTGATTTTGAATTTTCTTTTAACTTAACTTGGAATTATCTGAAGTAGGACATAAAATATTGTACGTACCACGGGCATTACTTGATGACTATACCCCCGGGCAACTTACAAACCCTCGGGCCAAAGGCCCTCGGCTTTGTAAGATTGTTGCCCTCGGAGGCATAAACATCTCCATAATGCCCTTAATACATAAATAACTATAATACGCTCCCAGAAAGAATTAGAAGAACTAAATCCCAAAAATTGTTTAAAAAAGAAATAAAACAATTATTGATAGATTTGGAACCCTATAGTTTAAGTGAATATTGTAATTTGTAAATTTGTATTGTATATTTTGTGACGTTATTTCAGCAGTTTGTATAACTTAGTTTATATATGTAATCAATCTGAAATGGAAATGAATAAATAAAAAAAATAAATCTCTAAATGAGGATTTTGTGAGGAACACGTCACGTTTTATTTTGGCACACCCTTAGAAATGTAATAAACTTTATTCAAATGTAAATTTGTATTTAGACCGAGACTAACAATTACCTACAACTTACATTTCTCATACAATGGGGAAAAACTTTTTCTTCTGCGAATTAAAACTCCTAATTTTTTGCTAACTGTGGCAATACAGCCTATATTTCATCAAGTGAAATATAGGCCAAAAAAAAATTAAGTTCATTCAATAAAATTATTTAATTTTATTATTTTAATATTTTCTGAACTTAAACGAAATTTTATTGGGCCAATTAAATTTTACTAATTTAGTTTTTGTCGGAATTTCTTTCATTAAGGATTTCTTATTAGAATAAAATAGCAATTCCTTCAAACATTAGATGCAAATTATAATATTATTAAACTTTTATTCCCCGTGCAATTAAAGTTGCCAAAATTGTAATTTAATTCCTATACTAAAAACGTGCTTGCCCAAATAAAAGTTTTATGACGCAGTGGTCCTGTGACCATCTTCTTTCTCATTTGCATTCAGTTAAAAGTCGGCGACATGTCGCACGGACGCGTCATTTATGTCTTGTACAACTTTGGTTCTTGGCAATGGAGGGCGCATAGTGTATAATGTATTAGTTTTATTTTGCATTGTGTGTTTAAGTAATTTGATAGAGGACTGCGGAAAGATGTTTAGATACGATATGATAAGCTGTGAGAGTGTGACATTGGAATAATTCAGGGCTTTCAGAATGCAGTGCTAAGGAGTATATGTACAGAGTGGCAAAAAATTCGTGCATAATGCCTGTAACTTTTGAATTACCTCGTATGCGAAAAAGTGACCTGTATGAAAGTTGTTCAGTAAATTATTCCCCACATTTCTACCTGCATTAATTTTTTCTGTCATTTCTTTGGCTTGGATGCCCTAGAATATATTATATAGAATAGAATAACTTACTTTTTTTGAATGAAACACCCTACATATTACACATTTGGATTCTACTGGGAAAACTATGAATTTTTTGTATTTCAAATTTTCACCTATCTGCAAGCGTTTCCGAGATAATGACAGCTCAAAAATGAAAAACTTCCTAATTGTAATTATTCCTACCTAATACCCACCAGTTGAATCAAGGTGTTTTCATGACAGCTACCTAAGAGGTGTCAATTTTCAGTTCCTGTTAAATTTTCTGTTTTCTGATTTCTAACTTGTTTACACTATGGTTCATCTGAATGAGAAACAACGAGTTGAGATTTTAATAATGAGTGGTTACGGAAATATGAAGAAATCGCAAGATCAGGTTTGTCAACTTTTTAATGAATTATGTCCAAATAGGCCTCCAATAAATCAGTCAACGGTGTGTCGAGTGACAAAGAAATTTCGAGAAACAGGCAGTGTTAGGGAAGCCGCTAGATCAGGTCGACCTAAAACAGCAACCGGGGGAGACAAAGCTTTGCATATCATGGTATCAATACATGAAAATACAACACTATCATCCAGGTCAATGTCACTGAATTTTAATGTGTCTCACCAGTCAGTGAAAAATCTGTTTAAGCAGGAGAAGTTGCATGCAGGAGAAGTTGCATCCCTACAAAGTAAAGTTGGTGCACGAGTTAAACGAGGACGATTTTGATACAACAGCTGAATTTTGTGAGCTGATGATGGAAAGATGCAATAACGATAATAACTTCGCAACAAATATCATTTTCTCGGATGAAGCTACTTTCCATTTAAATGGCATTGTTAATAGACACAATTATCCTGATTGGTCTGCTGAGAATACTCACTGGTTCCAGGAAGGTCATACTCAGAGGCCCGAAAAAGTTAATGTTTGGGCGGGCATTGTTGGTAGACATATTGTGGGACCTTTTTTTATAGATGGTAAATTGAATGGCGAAAAATATCTGGACCTCTTCAGGAATCACATAATTCCTTCTTCTTGATTTTACCGGCAATTATTCGGCAAATGTTAGACAATACATAAGCGAACAATTTTCAGGACGTTGAACAGGCAGGAGAGGTGCTATTGACTGGTCAGCGCGATCCCCGGACTTAACGCCGCTCGACTTCTTTTTGTAGGGGCACTTAAAGAACAAAGTCTACGTTAACCGTCCAAATGACTTAGAATCTTTAAAAAGCAGAATTAGTGCTGAAATTCGGACCATTCCAGAGAACTTACTTATAAACGTTGTAGACGGGTTCAGGGATCAACTGGCGCTTTGCTTAGCAGAAAATGGTGGTCACTTTGAACACCTGATCCCTTGAAAAGGTTTCACTTGTTTATCATTCCGATGTTAAGTTGTTCAATTTTTTAGGCTGTTTATTTTGTTAGTATAAAGTTTGTTGCAATTTTAAATAAATAAAAATTCAAAATACAAAAACTTCAGAGTTTTTCCAGTAGAATCCAAACATGCAATCATAATATGCAGGGTGTTGCATTTAAAAAAAGTGTTGGTCTCTATGACAACAAAACCAGAAATGGCAGAAAAAATTCATGCAGGTGGAAATGTGGGGAATAATTTACTAAACAACTTTCATAAAAGTCACTTTTTCGTATACAAGGTAATTCAAAAGTTACAGCGACTTTTTTGCCACTCTGTATAGTAACGTTAATGTCGAGGCTATCCTGCTTATCGATAACAAGGGTCTAAAAAGAAAACTGAAGACGGTAAAACCTTTGAATTTGTGAAATAGTTTCAGTGCACAACAGAGTAAAGTGCGGTAGCTTTACACGTTAATCTTATAGTGTGTCAGTAGAGCCTAAAGATTATTATTGCAAGATTACATAATATTGTAAGTAATAATTTACTAAACTACTTAGTGCCGGTACTTTTGGCACTGACTAACTCATTTGATAGACGATTAAAATAATTAGGGGTTTGAATGTGCCAACGTCAATATAAATTTGAAGGTTTTCACCATCAGTACCGGAACTTAGTTATACCAGACCTATAGTAAGCGAAGTTAAGACGGAGCAACGCAAGTATAACTTCATCATCGGATGAAAACACTTTGCAGTTTTATGTATAAAATATACAATTTAATATTTTTATGTTATTATTTTAGAAGGCCATAATATTGTTAAAACTAACTAATCTGACATACTATTTACGGTTATCTCTAACAGACTGTACAGAAAATGCAATGTGCGTACTGTATGGTTGCGATGTACTTTTTATACAGGGTAATTCAGAATAAACGATTAAATCCTATTTTTTGGTCCAAAATAAGCGAAATTTGGTGTTTGTGCATCTCTTTGAAACTAAAACAATATTTCTTATTAAAACTTTTCCTAAAATGAAAAATGGAGGTACTTTACTCTTAGCGAAATATCCAATTTTTGATATATGATTTTGATAATATATAAAAAATGTTTCCATAGAGGGTGACAATTTAAAAACTTGAAATGGCCATATCTTAGGAACGAAAAACTGAAGAGAAAAACGCAAAAAACAGTTTCTATAAAACGAAGGGGGAACAAAAACAAGCGTATTATCCCACCCTTATCTACAACCCCTTGGACAGGGTGAGATACACCCTAAAATCTTAAATAGAAAGGGGGGTCGAGTGATACATCATTTTGAAGCTCTTGAAAAATGCTTTCCAATGGTGCCATGGAAAGCTACATTTCAGGAAATTCTTCTCTGTTTATTAAGGAAAACAATAAATGAAAACACAATTTTGAAATTTTTTATTATTATTTAATTAAATGTTCAAAATGATTTCCGTTGTTTTAAAGACAATAATAAAGCCTACTTTCAAATTCTTCACGTACATTTGCAAATGTTTCTCTGGATATAGCACGGCATTCCTGAACTATTCTATGCTGAAGTTGCTCTAGTGACTCAAGTTACATTTTAAAAACCATAGATTTTAGGTGACCCCACAAAAAGAAGTCAAGAGGTGTTAGGTCCGGGGATCTAGGTGGCCATTCAACAGGACCTCTTCTTCGAATCCACTGGTTGGGATAATTATCATCCAACCAGTGCCTAACGGGAACTACATAATGCGGAGGTGCTCCATCCTGTTGGAAATGTAGTAAGCGTTCTTCTAAAGATAAATTTCCGAGTATGTCCATCTGATTTCCTAATTGTCGCACTATTAGTGGTTCGATAGACCTCTGTAGCATTTCAGCATACCTGTCGCCATTTAAATTTCCTTGTATAAATATTGGGCCGATAATACCATCTCCCAATATACCAGTCCAAACATTAATTTTCTGGGGGTACTGGGTATGCCCTTCTCTAAATACGTGGGGGTTCTCGTCATTCCAGTAACGACAGTTTTGCTTATTAACATGCCCATCTAAATAAAAGGTACACTCATCACTGAAGCAAATATTTTTAACTGGTCGAGGTTCTGCCGTAATTCTATCTGTCATTATTTCACAAAACTGAATTCTTCTGTCCGGGTCGTCGTCACAAAGTTCTTGCAGTATGTGCATAGGGATAAAACTTATGAAATTTAAGTACCTTTCTTATGGATTCACGAGATAATCCAGCTGCTACAGCTGCTTCACGAGTTGATAAAGTTGAATTCATTGCAAACTGCCCCAGAATTTCAATTTGCGCTGCTTCGTCGGCTAGTCTCGGTTGATTTCTCTTTTTATTCGCGACAGAACCAGTTTCTTCAAATTTGGCTACTAGTTGGCGAACATACTCCGGGCTTACATTTTGACCTGGATGCCTTTCGTTAAAACGTTGAGCTGTCCTTAAGAAACATTGATCCTGGGAACCATAAATGAAAATAATTTCTACACGTTCAGCTGTGCTGTACACCATTGTTAAAGATAAGAGGTGCTGCCTTTCGTTTAAACTGAACCGAAAGTCAACTGTTCTTAAAATAATAATACTAGTACAAGTTACTTTTAAAGTAAATTCTGTGATAATAAAATGCGAATATTTATAAACAAATTTTTTTTTTCGACAAAAAAACCATAGCAAATAAACCAAAACAAAATACCTAGACTTAAAATGTTTAGAATTCTTAAGAGATATCTCTTATTATGCCAGGATATTGGTAGCAATCATTTTGAACATTTAATTAAATAATAATAAAAAATTTCAAAATTGTGTTTTCATTTGTTGTTTTCCTTAATAAACGGAGAAGAATTTCCTGAAATGTAGCTTTCTATGGTACCATTGGAAAGCATTTTTCAAGAGCTTCAAAATGATGTATCACTCGACCCCCCTTTCTATTTAAGATTTTAGGGTGTATCTCATCCTGTCCAAGGGGTTGCAGATAAGGGTGGGATAATACGCTTGTTTTTGTTCCCCCTTCGTTTTATAGAAACCGTTTTTCGCGTTTTTTTCTTCAGTTTTTTGTTCCTAAGATAATATGGCCATTTCAAGTTTTTAAATTGTCACCCTGTATGCTGCGCACTTTCTGCCGGTCACTGTATACTAATGGCAATGATGATAATTCTCAAAATATGGTTAGTTTAACTTCAGATATTCATGTAAAAGGACCTGCTGCTTCTGACGTTAAAGGGCCCGCACTTGCAAATTGTTAATTGTAATGTAAAACGTCCTAACAATCTTAAGTATTTAAAATGTATCCGAAAATAAATTGCGTACAAGAAAGTATGATCAACAATGGTTTCCTATGGTGGAACACTATATCATAATAGGTGTACGTCACCTATACCATCATAGGCCAAAGTCGGATATAAAAACAATTACGCAAGATATTATTTCTATGAAAACATAGCCTCACAACAACTGCATACAACCATGCATAAACAAAATCAAAATTCAGCCGGACTTAATTGATCGTCCAAAATATTTTCAAATTCCCTACATAAGAGGCCTTTTCGAATCCCTATCAAAGAAATTAATATCAGTGAATTGCAAAATTGCATTTTATGAAGTTATGAAAATCAATCCAATGTAATATACAAAATGCAACTTTTTGTTTTTTGTTGTTTCTTGCGAGAGAAACAGTGATCACGCAATCGAACAAGTGTTAGTTTCGGAAAGAATTGTATTGTGCCAATTTTACCAAGATATTTAAATTATGAACCTGTTATGGGTGTATAGTTAGAAGAAAACAATACGTTTTGCTTATAGTAAATAAGGTAAAAGTATAGCATGTGTTTTCTTAGTAGCCCTGAAGACATACGCAGAGTGTCGAAACGTAGGCCTTGACTGAATTATTGAATATAGTTCAAAAAAGTTAAAAATCGCCTTTTATCTAAGAAACAATATTTGATGGTAATTGTTGATTCAGATTATAACCAGTGGGGTGCGAAGCAGGTAGGGATGTTTACCTATTACAAAACAAAAATGATTTCCTATACAAAGTATAAAGAAATATTTTATGGCCGGTTGTATAGGTTACGGTTAACTTTAATCTTCAGTTTAACTGATGGAATGAGCACCTGTTAATGGCTAATCCTCAGATTATAACTATAATCTTGAAAGTAATTTGAACCTATAATATCTAGCGTTGTGCGAGTTTAATTTTTATATTAAAAAGTTTTCAATTAAATTAAGTGTCGCTTAATATGGGGTTTCATTAAACAAGTCGAAAAAACTTTTAAATTAAAGGCCCTTAAAGATATTTTTTTACCAGTTCTGGTTAGTTCAGGTTAGTTTAGGTGGGGTTGTTCAAAAATTCTAAAGGAGTCAATACCGACGGGTTTGTAAATGTAATAAGGAAATTAGTGTAAAATGTTGGTATGTTTGTAGACTATGCCGAATTAATAACCATTTATTGCCGGTAAAGTGTCGAGAAGATTTATTAATTTCAATATTTTGCGATTCGAATGCAAATTGGTAGAAAATCTCATATTCCCAATAAGGACGTTAACGATGGCAAAATACGTGACAACTAGAGATAGAGCCAACAAATGGCGCCGCTGACAGTTCCATTATTTAGCCACGTCCGTGGTATCCGCGGGGC
Source organism: Polydrusus tereticollis (assembly GCA_963920685.1). Taxonomy (NCBI): domain Eukaryota; kingdom Metazoa; phylum Arthropoda; class Insecta; order Coleoptera; family Curculionidae; genus Polydrusus; species Polydrusus tereticollis. Next base: position 69,625,623 of record OY987333.1, on the reverse strand, counting down.
GTCCCAGTGACGAATATCATGTTTCTTCTGTGAAATATTTTATTTCGCGCATTGTTGGGTCAGAAGTGTTGACCCATGATCAAACAAAGTGCGTGATCATGAAAAAGACCAACATAATGGTGTTAAGGTTTTAACAACGGGGGTTTTTGCTGCCAAATAATTTTCTCGTTCTCCCTACGGCGAAGGTGACATGTCTCAATCAGGCGACTGCAACGCATCATGTTACAAATAAACAACATATGATATCTAGCCGTCTTAATTTCTTACGACGCGCGTAGTGACGTCATCGCGTGGGAGATATTTTAAATTGGTTATAAAAATATACTATACATACAATATTATGTACGTATATCTCAGTGTTAGCCCCACACTTATTAATAATAATATCAAATCAATCAATAAGGATATAATAAATAATTAATAATTATTTTTGATATCTTTCTCTCTCCAAGTAACTCGCTATTTAAATTTCGCTCATAATCATCTTTATTAAAGCTTTTTGAGGGCATTCGTGTGGAAGTTATAATAAATGTATCTTTACGTTTAGACGAACGTGCCTATTTATTATAATTTTGTTTTTTATCCGTAGGTAAAGTAAAAACCTTAAATTTTTATCAAAATTCCTTTTCTGGTTATCGACATCACACCCGTACACAGCACACCTCACTCTATGGATATTTATTTAAATAATTAGACGAAAACCCAACCCAATATCACTAAGATTTGTGAAAATTCTGGTTAAAACTCAAAATACTGTTTGAACTCATGTGGAAACGATCTATAACCGCCGAATCTATTCACGCGATGACGTCACTAAACCACGCCTTGTCTGCGCGATATCTTACCTTTAGTTTATTGTAGCATGGCAACGCATAGAAATCCCTATCCTATTTTGCAATGATTAAAGCCGCGCGACGTTTGTAGCGCGTCTGCAACGGTCTATTTGAGTGTCAGTTGTGCGATTGCAGGCGCTATCGCTTCATATACTTAAGAAAATATTTTATTTTTAACCCGCGATCAGTGTGTAATAGACTATCATAGAGAAAGCAGTGATTTTGTGGTGCGATACAGAAGATGAAGAAGATTCCTTACTACTATTACGAAGCAGTCCCTATGATATTTTTTATACCCGAAAAGAGGTGGGTTCGGCTACATCTCTTGCCCTACAAGTTCACTTAGCAGGGCATAATCCATTTCTCGCGGGGCAGTTCCACAGAGTACGTGGTTGTTATTAAGTTAAGACAAGGAAAATCATGCTAAACCTGCGGTGACAGCTCTCGAGGTCGCAGCTAGACTGCTATTTTGGCAGCGGCGCCGCAAGAGCCATTGTAGACGCTTCTGTTGCCTTGTTAAAGTCGCGTTATTGACAACGCGTTTAAATATTTCAACGTAAACCACTGGCTAATGCAAAGTCGCCCGAGTCGTGCTTTTGCAGCCGCGCAACATTGGTACAAAATATCTTACAGGCTGCCATATTGTGTAAAAATATTAAGATTTTTGAACAATCAGTGCCAGACTTAGGGAATTTAATAATCAATATGCTTAAATTGAATAAGTAAGTTAGTACGGCCTTGAAAAAAAGTTTATTAGTTAATTATTATTACACTTGGCGATAAAAATTTAATTTATCTAAGTACTACAAAAAGTTCCTGTAGGAAGGCCCCCATATCCCCCCTGGATCCGCGCCTAGCTCGGCATATTATTTTAATATCTTTGGATAACATAACTACTAATAAAATAAAAATAGAGTGATGTGATTCATCACCAAATTTTTTATTTCAGATTTTTAAATTTTTTTGTTTTTTTTTTTAAATAGATATATTTTTCCTTTCAACTACTCGCTAATTAGAAATTAACTACCATAAAAATTCAGAAAAATTTGAAATTTTGAAGGCTGTAACACAGCTTATAAACTATTTAAGCTGTGGCTGTAATATTAACTCTATAGCGCAAGTTTTAGATGTTGCAAAATGGCGACAAAATGGTGGATTACAGCATAAAATTTAAATGTCTTTTGCAGATTTTTTCAGAATTTTGTTTTCTATTAAGCACGTACCAATAACTGTTGTAAAAAATTTGATAGTCGTTCCTGGTTAATTATATTACGAGAATAAGTTCGCGCTTCAGACACGGAAATTCTTGCTCATTTGACACAGATATGCGTGACAATCCAGTCAAGTCGAAGGGGTAATCTTGTGTTAAGCAAATAAATTAATTGAGGATTTGGTTCACTGTTCCCTTTTTAATATGAAAATAAAATGCTTGGTCATCAAAACGGTTTATTTTTGGTTTCACCACAGATCTATTATAGCTACATAGACCTGTGGTTTCACTCGCTATGAGCCATGCATATTTTTGATACTAGTTTTCTGAAAATTACCTATTACTCCTTGTCTCTCCCCCGTGTGAATTAAATTTAACATTTTGGGGGTCGGACGACTATTATTTTCTAATTTAATGTGTTGAGCTAAAGACAAAAATACACATTTTAAACTTAAAATATATTGAAGAAGATATAAAATCACTTTTTACCCCGAACTTGGTTTACCATGCAATTGCGTGCATTCCCCCCCCCCCCCCCCCTTTTTTTTTTGGGATGTCTAAACAAGATATTTTATATAGATTTTAAAACACTTACCAGAGGTTCTTGTCTTAAAGAAAAAACAAGTCCAAAGTTTTGCTTTTCAACAAATAGCACTTACTCTGACATATTTGATACTAATTCAGTCCTTTTCTTTCAAAAATAATCGCGAGAAACTAGCAAAACAATAAATCAATGTAGATAAATAATATAATATAGTCTATATTGTATTATATAGTCTATATATAATGTTGTCTGTTTGACACTGGCTCAGCACTGCCGACCCTGCTGTCCCTGAAAAGCCGCCACTGAAATATTGTTTTGAAATTTTAAATGTAGATGCCAAGGTGCCCTTCCCAAAATCCTCTAATTGTACAACAAGATGTTGGCTTTTCCCGTTGATTTGATTTCTTACTATAATGAATTAAAATAATAGAGTTCTGAACGGTATAAATAGAGATTCTTTGTGATTTGATTTGACCTAATTTGATGCAATAAAAATCGAAAGTTTTATTTACCAATAAACCAAGTACCTAACAAACACGGCCCCATCTTATGTAATACAGTACCCTGCTAAAGGGGAACAATGTTACACTTGACAGTAGTAAAAACAAATTGAAATTTAAAAATGAAAGGATTAAGAGAAAAAATTTACAAAGGAATAATAAATCTAAACTTTACCAAATATGTACAGTCTAATATTTCCTATTATAAAAATGAGTTACCTAAAAAACATTTTTGTAACACTTTTTTTCCTCTTTCCCTATTTCTTTATTTTAATTTAGAAAATGCTTATTACCGAAAGTAGTATGGTAAACTGTTCTCGAAATACAGTCGGCCACATTTCTCAGTGCTGCAGTTGTAAACTAATTTACATCTGGTACGTCTGAAACTCCACTCTACAGGAACTTACGTTAACTATTAGCTTCTAGTATACCTAAGTTGTCGCGGACTACAAATATGTCAAAAAATCACATTGGCACATTAATATTGCACCGCAGGACTTCGCGGCTATACCTATCATTTTTATTATATTATAAAATTTATAAATGTTTTTTAAAAAACGTGTGAAATATAGCGCTACTTGAACTGTCATTTATTTGAAATCGTTATGGTTGGTTGTTTATTTGCTGCATGTTGCAGGCTTTCGGATTTAGTAGTGTTTTTCTGAAGAGCATTACGAGTAAGTGCTAGTTATTAATGCTGGCCATATTTGGTACCGTCTCTATTTGTTGTGTACCTGTTTCCATGAAGATCTTTGGTATATTGCGAAAAATTTGTCGGGCTATGCGGGTAAAATGTTTATTTAACGCATTTTTAATGATTACATGGATTGGGCGGATTTCTATATATGTTGCGTTTCCATTGGGTATACACAGAGGTGGATTTGGATATTATGTGCCCGAGAGGCCGGGGCCTAGAGGCGCCAAGAGTCGGGGAGCACCCCAAAATTTATATGGGACACTAAAAATTAATAAACGATAAAAAAAAAACTTTCCTTGGTTAAACGAACGGTGCCAAGGAGTGACGCCCCTCATATTTTAAAAGTATTTTACATTATACAGGGTGTCTCAAAAAAGTGAGGCGAACAAAATTTGCATTTTTTTAAATGGAATACCCTATGTCTTACCCTCGGTCTTACCCTATTGTTGGATTCTACATGAAATAACAATTAATTTTTATTAAGTGCATTATAAGTCTAAACTTAAAAGTGTCCGAGATATCGACTTTTGAAAAATTACAACTTTGACAGCCTCTAGCTCTTTAACGGTGCGTCTTAGAGCAAAACGGCTTACATGTCCCTATCTTCCTTTCTTATTATCTTACCAGAAATGTAAACTTTTTTTAAACCGGATATTACTCGAAAGCCGGAAATATGGTACTTCGGGTTTAACCGGAAATTCGAATTCTTAGGAAGATAATAAAGAAGTAAGATAGGGACATGTCAGCCGTCTTGCTCTAAGACATACCGTTAAAAAGTTAGAAGTTGTCAAAGTTTAAAAATGTCATTTTTCAAAAGTCAGTATCTCAGAAACTATTATGTTTAGACTTATAATGCACTTACTAAAAAATAATTGTTATTTCATGTAGAATAGTATAAGATAAAGAGTGGTGAATTTAAAAAAAAATACAAGTTTAGTTCGCCTCACTTTTCTGAGTCACCTTGTATAACGTAAAATATTTTTAAAATATGCCACTTTTAATTCCAGACCTCATGTTGTTTTAGCATTTTTGATAAGTTCTTCGATATGGATGTAATCTTCCGTCCCTGCTTCGTTGGCGGACCCGGTATGCAGGATGTTTCAGAACTACGGTACGTAACTTAAGGGGCTGATTCCTTATGATATTCTAAGAGAAAAAGTTAATATAAACATGTGTCCGGAGTTGCCTGTTTTTGATATACAGGGTATTAAAGTTTAAAAAAAAAATCGGTTTTTTATAATTTTTTTAAATATCCTTTTTCCGATTTCAAATTTGACACCGTTATTCATAATGATAAGGGGCTTAATTGGCCCTAACAAAGTTAAATTTATTACGTCCAGTGGCGTCCCGGGAAGCACCTTAACGAATATTATTGACAAAAAAATGTACGCCACTGACTTTTTTCTCATTCTGATATTTTTTCTTCGGATTTACCAACTAATAATACAAACTTTTTTGTCCCTTCAATTGTTTTCGTATCTTGCTTCGTTTTCGAGGGAAAAAATAAAAACCATTTCTTTGCATGCACAAAAAAAAATACCTATGTACCGGGTGTCCCACTAAGAATGGCTGTCGGCCGTATCTCAGAAAGTGTTAGTCGTATGGCTTGCGGAAAAAAAATATATTAGGTAAAGTGGTCCTGAGAAATTGTTGGAAATTATTTTCAAGTTTCTCAGATTGGCGCTAGAGGGCGCAACAGTAACGGTAAATATGGATCACGAAGTTTCCTCAAAAGTCGCCTAGTTAAGGTATCCCGAAAATAACATTTTTGTATATTTCGAAGATTTATTAATAAAATTCACCTATAGAACGTGTTTGCACTTTTCAAATAAAGTGGTGGGGAAGGTTGAACATTATTTGTAATAAATGCTGATAACTCCGGTCTGGCTTAACATAATTTAGTAAACTTAGTTTTGTTAAAAAGGGCTTTTCTCACTCTATATATCATCTTATGAACTACGGCAATATGTGTTTTACATTAGGCGCTAGGGGGCATTCATTAAGTTAAATAGATGTTAGAGAGAGACATATTGGTGGTAACCAAAACGGAACCATCATAGGATTACAGGGCAGGTTTTGAATGTTTGATTTGTAAACTTCAATTCATTCTTATCCATTTTTGTGCCTTGAAACTTTCTTTAATTAAGAAACAGTTCTTTTCAGAGCTATTTCCATCGTACTATTGTGTTGCTGGAACGTATTTTTGGACTGGTATGTCTAACGAGTAGCGAGCGTTGGCTCTCACTCCATTAGTTAAAATTACAGTCCTTACAAAAGGAGGTTGCTTACTTTAACAGAGCTACACTCATCATCAGTAGCTTGAATGGCAAAAAACGTATTAAATTTGTAGCAAGGAATAACACTTATGTTCCTCCTTGAACGGGCAATATGGCTTAAAGTGGAAGCGTCACGTTCCCCAATTATAGAAGTATCATGCTCTTCAGGCAACAGGGGGGACCATAGTTCTAGTCAAGGAGCATGGTGATAAACTTGAATTGTTCGTGAATAGTCTTCGTAAGCAATAACCAATATATCACAGAGACTTTCGCAAAATAGATTTTAGGTGCGTCAAGAATATCCTGAATTTTAAAGCGTTCAAAAACTTGCCTGATAATGTTATTACAGAGATAGCAAACATAACCATAGACTGTTGCTTAATGTGAGAGAGTAATAAATAATTATTGAACCTCGTATTGAACTATAAAACCCAGTGGTCTTCGCCGTATTCCATAGGTGCAGTCGAATTATTATTTCATATAACATTCGGAGTTGCAAAAATAGTTGAAATGTGTTCGAATATGACTGGAGTCGGACAATCAACAATATACCGACTTGTACACAAGGATAAACGCGGCCTCGTCAGGTCACCAAAGAGAAGTACAGGAATAGAGAAGTACAGTAAAGAAACTGTAATAAATGAGGATGAAAAGAGTGCCATCAGAAGAATCATACACTCGTTTTACTTAAAAAAAGAAATACCTACCTTGGACAAAATAATGTCTGAAATGAAAAAGGATGATTTCATTCCACCCATGGGTAAGAAGAAACTATGGAAAACTTTGAAGGAAATGAATTTTTGTTATGAAACAATTCAAAACAGAAAATCACCTTTAATAGAGAAGAAAGACGAAATCATCTGCTGGCGACGATGATATTTAAGGGCAGTTAGACAGTTTCGAAGGAAAAACAGGAATATTTATTATATGGACGAAACTTGGTTAAATGAAGGATATACCGTTGGTAAAATATGGCAGCGTAAACAAATAACGCGAGGCGAGCTTTCATGGAAGGATGGTCCACTGGAATAAAAACACCCCCGAGAAAAGGGAAAAGATTAATAATTACTCACACTGGTAGCAAAAATGGATTTGTCGATGGCGGCTTACTAGCATTTAAATCAAAACGTTCTAAAGACTATCATGAAGACATGAACGCTGATGTCGTTGAAGAATACTTCCACCAAATGCTAGATCTTATTCCTCCTGGGTCTGTTATAGTCATGGATAATGACTACTCAAGAAAATCCGAATAAATACAAACGTCTTCTTGGAAAAAGATGACATCATTCATTGGCTTACTGTAAATAAAAAGCCATTTCATAAAGATATGCTGAAAAAGGAGCTACTGGAGATTGTAAAGTTGAATAAACCTCTTTGTACGAAATCTGTTGTCGACGAAATCGCTTCAAAAGCAAATATAACGGTACTTCGCCTTCCGCCATATCACTATGAAATAAACCCCTTAGAATTGGTGTGGGCGCAAGTAAAATGATTTGTACCAAGGCATAACACTTTTAAAATGAGAGACGTTGGAAACCTCTTGCAAGAGTGAACAAAGACAGTGGATTGTGAAAAATGGAGTAAGTGCGTAGAACATGTGATTGAAATAGAAGAAATAATGTGGGAAGCTAATAACATGCTAGAAAACACTGTAGAGCCCCTTATTATTTCTCTGGACCCCTACGACGATAGTTCATCGGACTACTCGGAACATGATGACTAAAATTTAAAAATTAAGTTTTTGTATTGTACATAGCAGATTTTTTTTATAAATATTAATATTCATTCGAATTTACCTATTTTCATATTATTCTTACTTCTATGCAAGTTTTTAGCTACTTAACATTAGAATAATTAATAACTCAACTATCTGCCTATTTCTATAGTTATAATCAAGTATAATTATTATTATACTTTTATCCTAATAAACTACCTGAAGTAACTCCGCTGTTACATTACTCTTATTCACCAAACTTGTCTTTCTCTTGTATGCTTATTAGGGTGACCTTAATTTAGGACCGATTCGGGGTGTGTAGGTCTAAAATAAGGAATTTTTAGAAACTATCATTGCAATTTACCTGAAATTTACAATAAAACCTTTAAGTTGTCCACCCTGCTTAATGAGTCTAGTCACTGCAAATTTACATTTTATTACTCTCTGGCATTAAACAACAGAGTATAAGGCTATTATAACCGAAAAAGGCCGCACAGGTGAAAAAAAAAAAAGGTATTCCGATACCTCGGCAAGACCCAACATTGGTCGTTACTACTGTCGAGCCTGGGAAGGTTACTGAAAACTCAATAGGATAAACTGTTTTGTATTGGCCAATAACATTGAAGCTTCAAGCTATTAAATTACTGAAGCTTAATTTTTCGCTTTAAAAATTATCGAAAGCTAATCATTTTTTCTTTACAGTCTCCTACTATTTTCGATTCTTATCAGTACAACGACTTGTTTTCCATAAATACTCGTAAAATTAACATGGGTAATTTGATTTTATTTTCGATTCCGAACGGAGACGAAGCGTAAAGGTCGTAAAATTAATATAGAAATGCATGTAGATTGGTTATGGATGACTTTGAGATATGGCGTTGTTTATGCCATGGTCAGTGAATGGAAAGTGTTCATAGACCATCAAATACATTTATAGCAACGTCAAAAGACACTTTTAATTATTTATTTTTATTTTCATATTCAGTAAATCAATAAATATTAGGTATTTTACAAGTTCTGCGGCAATTTAACGTATTTTTATAAGTTTTGCTTTTACTATACAGGGTGTCGGATAAGTACTCTTGAAAGCGTATAGGGGAGGTCAAAATAACCCCAATTTGTCATACAAAAATTCCTAAAGTGTCCCTTAACGGAGATACAGAGCCCCAAAGGGGTGCCCAGCGACTTACCTATTCGGCTCTAACTTTTGAACTGACATGTATAATTTATTAAAATTTTAACATTTTAGGTAGGCCATAAAAACTCATAAAACAATACGACAGTAGGTGTTTTATATGGTCAGGGAAGTCAGGAACGGACTTGCTACCACACTCGTTGGGCCAAAATTTTGGCAGGTGCCAATTTACAGAACTGAAAACTGATTATTTAAATACTATGGTCATTCCTCTTTAAAAAAATGTGCTTTACATTTGTTACAACAAAGTTGTACAACCGTTTTCAAAGAAAATACATTTTTTTATAACACGTTTAGGCATTGACTCTCCAAATTTGTGAATAACAACAAAACTAATAGTTTTATTATTTTAACGCTAATTTAATTACATAATACAACATAGCACAACTTTGTTGTAACAAATGTAAAGCAATTTAAAAATTTGTCATTATTACACCTCATTATGCTTCACATGCATCTAATTGATGGACAAGCACTCGGCAATTGTCTAGATGAGGAATAATTTATTCTGATACACTTCCTAATCGAAGCGTACCGCATAAAGGAACCGAGAAATAGGTAAAAGTTAAATTATAAAAAGTACTTAAAACGGAACCTTTTTCAAATTTCGGAAATCATTTATACGCAAGAGTGTATAAAATGTGAAAGATTTGCTTCTGCTTGTTTACTTCAGCAGATTTTCGAAATACATACATTATATACATTTCCTTACCCGACGGATGTTTTTCCGTTATACCTACTTAAAACAACATTCCAGGATTGTCTTCGAATTTCGTTAAAATGGTGTGATATTCTTTCTATCAGATCTTTCCTGGTGTGAATTAGCGTACAAGATAGAAGCCTCTATAAATTTTCCCATAAATAATCCAATGAAGTCATGTCGGGCGACCTCGGTGGCCATAAAATAAGCTCACCTTGACTTATCCATCGATTACCAAAAATATATGATAAGTGCTGACGAACCAAATTGGAAAAATGGGGCGGTGCACCGTCGTGCATATACCACATCTAATTTCTAATTTCTAAGGGCACATTTTCTAATAAACCGTTTAAGTTTTGTTGCGAGAATTGCAAATACATGGCACCATTTAATTCAATAAAGATCGGTCCACTGTGATGATTCCCAATAATCCTCGCCCACATGTTAACCATGAACCTTTGTTGGTGCTTTGCCTATACTGTTACATGGAGACTTTCCTCATGCCAGATATACAAATTATGGCAGTTTATTACTCCGTTTCGGGTGAAACCGGCTTCGTACGTCAACAAAACAATACAAGTGAAATTATGATTTTGCCCAAATCACTGCAAAACCCAATTTGTGTAGTTGAATCTTACAGGATAATCAGCGGGAGACATGGCATGTACCTTTTGGACGTGACAAGGATGTAGCAGTTATCCTCGAAGATTATCATAAACAATCTATTTTGTCGCATGAACTTGGAGCGAGAGTTTTCTTACACTATTAGAGGAATTTTTAGCTCCTCCAGAATTTCCTCCTCTAACTAAGAGTTCTTTGCTCTTCTTGGAGGCCCTTCTCCACCACAATGAAGCAAAAAAGTTCCTAAAATGGATTATAGTCTTTAAATGACGCGAAGTAATAAATCAATCAAAGCCATCTTATTTATTACCTTTTTTTTGTACCTAATCCTGGTTGCCTCTATTGGAATAAAACACCTATTTATATCTATACATACCTACCTTGGGTGTTTGTGTTTTTATAATTATTAAATATGGAGAATTCTCAACAACTGCCTAAACGCCGTAGAGTCGGTACATGTACAGTAAATAAAAAAAATTAATTCTTAACTGTTACGATTCTACTAAAAGTAACAATGCGGATTTAAGTGTTGACAATGCAGTGCAATTTACAGCAGATATCCTTAACGTTGGGAAATAACAATATAAAAACGAAAAAAGTGTTGGAGTCAAACCTCCAAAAACTTCTCCAGCACGACCAAAACTTAAGTTGGATGACGTTTTAATGCAGAGAATAACACGAAAAGTTCATAGTTTCGTTTTAAAAAAAGAAATTCCCACGCTGGACAAAATTTTGTCCTTTCCGAGAAGACCAGGACTACCCATTTATATGTAGAAATACGCTTTGGAAATTATTAAAAGAATAGATTTTCGGTGGAAAAAAACATAATCGATTTTAATAGACAGAAGCAATATCGTCCATTGGGCAAGAAATTACTTAAGAAGCATCTGAAAAGCCAGAGAAGAAAACAAAAAAAATATTTTACCTACACAAACATGGCTAAATGAAGGCCACACTGTGACTAAATTTTGGCAGAATGATAACATTAAAAGTTAAAGGCAAGCCTTTTTGAAAGGATTGTCCACAGGATTAAGTTCGCCATCTGGAAAAAAACATCGACTTATCATAACCCATATTGATGTTCCAATCTAAAATACAGGAGACTATCACGAAGATATGAATGCCGATTTCTTTGAAGAATGGTTCGAGCAAATGTTGGATCTTATACCAAAAGATGTAATTGTATTGGATAATGGCTGACGGAAAAATTACCGACAAGTGCGTGGCGTAAGAGTGAAATAACAGAATGGCTAAGTTTAAGACAAATAGAATTTCCATTAGATTCCTTAAAAAAAAAAGAACTATTGGTACTAGCCAATGTACATAAAAATGCATTCAAGAAATATGTACTCGTTAAAATGGCAAAGTTACGAGGAATATCTGTGCTCAGACTCTCTCCCTACCACTGCGAATTAAACCCGATCCAACTTCTATGGGCTCAAATAAAGACAGATGTCGCTAGAAAAAAACACGACTTATAAAATGGTGGATTTATAACGACTCCGTTAGTGTATCGATCATTTCATAGAAGAAGAAGCCAAAATGTTGCAGGTAGATATAATAATCGAAGAAATGGTTGAATCGCTTATTATAAACGATGTTAATAAAAGTTCATCTTCCGAATCGGACTATGATTAAGCCATAACGACAAAGTATTATTCGATTTTTGATAATGCTTTGTTTGTAAGATTCTATATTACATCTTGTTTTTGTAATTTTATTGTGTAAAATAGTACCACCCATTGTTATTTATGAGTCAATACGATTTTTTAAATGTTTTCATATGTTATAAATACCTACGAATATAATACAATACAATTTTAGGAGAATAGGCATGTTTAAGATATTTATTAGTTTATACGCAGTTTCTATCTGCAGAAATTGACGTACTGTTAGAAGACGTACCTCTACAAATAAGAACTAACATGTGGTTCGTGCACGACGGCGCCTCAGCTCATTTTAGTCTAGTTGCTCGTCAATATCTCGAAAACACTTTTCTTAATTGCTGGATTGGACGCGCAGGTCCCCTATGTTGGCCAGCTCGCAGTAATTCTCTACATTATTATTTATGGGGCCACCTAACGTCTCTTGTATACAAGACGCCTCGTGCGTTTCGTCAGAAGGGGTCCATTTTTTCGTCAATAATATTCGTTAAAGTGTTCTCTGGGACGCCACTGGACTTAATATGAATAACGGTACCAAATTTCAATAAAATCGGGGAAAGGATATTTAAAAATTATAAAAAAACTATTTTTTTTTAACTTTAACGTTATGTATATCAAGATCGGGGCAACTCCGGCCACAATGTTCATATGAACTTTTTCTCTTAAAATATCATAAGGAATCGCCTTAAGTAACGTACCGTACCTCTGAAACACCCTGTATACAGGGAGTTTATTGAACATACTGAAATAATTGAAGGGGTCATTCTCTGAACTTTTCTTCAACCTCTGATAATTTTTGAAAAGCCGCTTTGTGTCGAAGGGCGAGAAAAATTTACGACAAAACCAATTTTGATACTTTTTTAATTATTAAAGTAGTCGAAATAAAAGTATGGCGCACTATACACCAGGTTTAACGAGTAAAAATTGTTTTAAAAATGCATTGTTATCTTTTAAGCAAATCAATTTAAATTTGGATTTCGTTTGTATGTGTCGAATTTGTTGAGACTGATTGACGTTTTGTTGTTTGACGTGCATTTTCTGTTTTTAATAGTTAAACTTTTGTTAGTGTCTATCATGAATCGCTATACGGACACCGAGATGACTCACATGCATTTCATTTATGGACTTGCTGATGGCAATTCATTACAAGCTAGGCGGTTGTACACTCAATGATTTCCTGACCGTAATGTTCCTGATAGAAAAACCTCCAAAGTATTTATCAACGTCTTTATGAAACAGGCACATTAAAACGAAGTGGGGGACCAGGAAGGCCAATGACATTAAGAACGCTAGAATCGAAAGGGGCTGGACACGATAGAGGAAGACTCAGGTACTTCTACTCGAGAAATTGCAAATACTTTGAAGTGTAAATTACCGACTCTTTGTTGTACCCATACCACATATAACGTGTTCAGGCACTTCTTCCTGCTAATTTTCCTCCACGGATTACATTCTGTCAATGGCTTTTGCACACACACTTCTTTCGAATTCGAATTTCTCAAGGAATTTTCAAAACAACCATGTTGGGCTGAAGAAAATCTACATGAGGTACTTGAAGATCGTTTTGAACATCAGTTCTCGTTGAACGTTTCGGTTGAAATTGTGGTTGACTGGCTATGTGGCAAGTATCTACCATCTTACAGGCGAGGTGTATCGCAACTCTTTGGCACAAACGCTACCGCAGAAATGCAATGTGGTTTATACACGATGGTGCACCAACGCATTTTAGTGTGGTTGCTTGTGAGTTTTTAATAGTAACATACGAAGATCGCTGGATTGGTCTAAGTAGACTTAACTTATGGCCTGCTCGATCCCCGGACTTAAACCCTCTGGATTATTTCCTATGGGCCATCTAAAGTCAATAGTTTATTCTACTTGAGGGAGTGTGGACGATTTGAGAAATCGAATAATTGCTGGGTGTAACTCAATAAGAAACGACCCTGATGTTTTGGAAAGTGTTCGGCAGTCAATGAGGAGAAGACTGGGTTCTTGAATCCTAGCTGGACGTAGTCATTTTCAACGGTTCTTGTAGATTAAGATATTTAACATGTAAGTTTTGATAACAATATGTTATTATTGTCGCAAATTTTTCTCGCCCTGTATCTTCGAAACAAAGCGGTTTTTCAAAAATCATTAAAGGACAAAATATTCTTAGAATAGTCTAGAGAAAAACACCTTCAATCTTTGTCGTATGCTTATAAAGGATGCCTATTATTATCAGTATATTAAATTGTACAACTCTTTACCATATTATACAGGGTGTTACTTATTGATGTGGCGTAATTTCAAGGGAGTATTCCTGAACCAAATTCAAATAGAAAAGTTCATATAAACATGTGTCCTGAAGAGTCTGGTTTTCAAGATACAGGGTGTCAAAATTTAAAAAAAAAATGGTTTTTTATTAATATCTAAATGATCCTTTTACCGATTTTGTTGAAATCTGGCAGGGTTATTCATTGTAATAAGACGCTAAGTTGGCACTAACTAAAAGAAAATTATAAGTTCCATTGGCGTCTCGGGGGGCAGTGTCACGAATAATATTGACAAAAAAAAATGTACGCTACTGAGTTTTTTGAAAAATTTTATTTTTTTCCAGATTGGGCATCTACAAATACAACTTTTTTGTCTTTCAATATCTTTTCGTATATTACTTCCTTTTCGAGGAAAAAAATAAAAACGACTTCATTGCATGTCGGAAAATTGTTAAAGTAAAATCAAGTTAACTTTGATCGTTCAGTATATTTATTTCTAAGCCATTTTTTAAAATCTAACAAACGAAAAGTAATGACTATTTACAAGAAATGTTGGAAATGACTACCTTCCGCTTCTATGCAGGCTTCTGCTCTCCTTCTCATCGAGCGACTTTTCGAAAATTCCATTAGTGCTACGAATGGTTTCACACCCGTCAATAATTCTATTCCTTAGTTGTCCTTCTGTCTCGATTGGTGTAACATAAACTAATGCTTTTAGGTGCCCCCACAAATAGAAATCTAGGCTGTTTAAGTCAGGCGATCTAGGTGGCCAGAATTGTGGTCCTCCACGACCTATCCAACGATTTTGGTAAGCTTCATTCAAATACTCACGAGCCAACATGCTAAAGTGGGCAGGAGCACCGTCATGCATGAACCAATGTTGTTGACGTAAATATAAAGGAACATTTTCAAGAAGCAGAGGCAAACCATTTTGTAGAAAATGACTGCAAGATTGTCCGTTAGGACGTCGTGGTAAAAAAAAAGGTCCAATCAAATAGTCATCTAAGATACCCATCCAAACGTTGACAGAAAATTGTTCCTGAACATTTGACTCTGTAATAGCATGAGGATTTTCTTGGGCCCAGTTATGATTATTATGGAAATTAATTATTGCATTTCTGGAAAAATGGGCTTCGTCCGTAAACATAATGATGGAATCAAAGTGAGGATTTTCTGGAAGTCTTTGATGATACCATCTACAAAATTGCGTACGCGGTTCAAAATCTCTTGGCAGAAGTGCCTGAACTCTTTGTACGTGATAAGGATACAACAGGGAATCTCTTAAAATTTCCCATGCCATTTTATAACAAATATTTAATTCCCTACCTATTTTTTGGGTACTAGTTGCAGGATTCTCTTCGACCGCATGTAGGACAGCCTCCTCAACTGCGGGAGTTCGAATTGTACGAGGTCTTCCCTCTGAGGTATTACGTTTAAAACTGCCAGATTCAGTCAGACGACGATGAATGTTTATGAATATTTGTCTACATGGAAGGACACGGTCAGGATACCTTTCTTGATAGAGCCGCCGGGCCTCCGCCGAATTACCATTGGCAAGACCATAAAGGAAATGCATTTGTGTCATCTCCAAATTAGAATAATTATTTGCCATTTTTTGAATAGCACAATTATTAGCCTTTTGAACAGAGGAAAAATAATAACAAACTGTTACCGAAAGTCAAAACCATTATGTTCATAATAACAAAACAACATTTCCTAGCAACGATCAAAGTTAACTTGATTTTATTTTAACAATTTTCCGACATGCAATGAAGTCGTTTTTATTTTTTTCCTCGAAAAGGAAGTAATATACGAAAAGATATTAAGAGACAAAAAAGTTGTATTTGTAGATGTCTAATCTGAAAAAAATTTATTCAAAAAACTCAGTAGCGTACATTTTTTTTGTCAATATTATTCGTGACACTGCCCCCCGAGACGCCACTGGAACTTATAATTTTCTTTTAGTTAGTGCCAACTTAGCGTCTTATTACAATGAATAACCCTGCCAGATTTCAACAAAATCGGTAAAAGGATCATTTAGATATTAATAAAAAAACAATTTTTTTTTAAACCTTTGACACCCTGTATCTTGAAAACCAGACTCTTCAGGACACATGTTTATATGAACTTTTCTATTTGAATTTGGTTCAGGAATACTCCCTTGAAATTACGCCACATCATTAAGTAACACCCTGTATAAAAGCAATCAACAGAAGCTGAAAAGAACTATTTTTAATCATATAATTGAGAAACAATACTACAGACATTTAGATTATAATATCTATTTTCACCTTTTTTATTGTAATGGTTTTAATCTTTTTACAGTGCGTTTGTGACCTTATTTTATAGTATGTTGGCATTGGACATTGACGAGCGTTGGGACATTTTGAATTTCTCAGTAACTTTCAATTTTAAAATTATTGCAAGCACCAAATAATAGAGCCTAGACAATGCCTTCATCATGTCATGTAGCTAAAATAATTTTCGTGGAGGTTGCTGCATTTTATTCTTAGTGGGTAGGCACCACCATATAATTTCATGTTTCCGATTCCGGTATAATAATGACGGAAAGCGTTTCTGTTTAGCCCATAACCTTCTTCAGGGCTCAAAAAACGGTCAGAAGAATCGGCATAACTACTTTTCTCTAACGTCTTTAAAAAAAATTTAACTAAAAACTGTGTTTTTTCCACAATGCAATAATGATAAGCCCCAATTGTAGGTTAGGCTGTCGATCACTGAGACATATACCTTATATGCATTAAAATTGGGTGGTTAGTAAGCAACTCTGTAGTTCTTATTATTTATCAGCTGCTGCTACCAGGGCCGTTCCAACCCGGGGGTGCCAGGGGTGCGGGGTAGACGGGCGGCAAGTCAAGGGGGCTATATTATTAGTAAAATAATCAATATAAAAATATTATCATTATACTAGCTAACTACTTAAGAGTTAAGAATGTATTTTACAAGTACAACTGAAAATAAATAAGACAACATTGGTTTTAAAATGCAACCAGTTGGGAAATACATTGTTCGTTTTTGTTTTACCAAGTTTTAATCCATCATCCCATCAAATCGCGTCGAATCGCCAGCATCGCGTCGGTGCGGGCGGTTTTTGTCAGGTTCCAGGAAAATACTCGTTTATGTCCTGAACCTATAAATACATGCACCGGGATAATTTGCACTATATAATCTCAACAACCGAAGAACAAAGCTTTTAGTCTCTAATTTTTGTGCTCGATTTTGTGATTGGCCAATAAAAATATTTCACAGGTAAGTCAACTTGATGATATTTTTTCGTTTTGCGCGGGTAAAAATTGAAATAATACATTTATGGTGTTTTGATATTCGTTTTGCAAAAAAAGGCGAGGATTCATTACCTAATTCAATTTTAAATGTTTTAACTTTGCAAATGTAAAACATAAAAATATATACTACAGGAACGTATTCATTTGGTTACTATAGGTTGTAAAATTAAAAAATAAACTGAAATTATTATATTTTCTCTAATTCGTTGTTTCATTTAAGGTAAAATTATTCTCGCACATGGGCGGCAGCTACCCTAGGAACGGCCCTGGCTGCTACTGCCACGTATCAAATTCCTGATTTGTCAAGCCATTACCCGTGCAATCGCGCTTTTAAATAGGTAGGTACCAACTTTTGATGGTTCTGGGACTTGCACAAATTAATTATCTCATCACTGTAATAAAAACTTAATTATTACAAAGTAGGTACAATTTCTTAATGTTCTTATTTATGTCCAATTAGCAAGCACAATGACATTTCTTCTGTAATTTATTTTAATGACATTAATTAAGCAGCTGCCTTTTCTTCCCGATTAACTAATTATGTGCCACTGGTTGCGTTACAGAGGTACCGAGCGAAACATGTTATTCGTGATGCGAAAATTTGTTATTAGAAGATCGGCCGCCGTGTTCTGGTAAAACCTAGTAACTTACTGGGTTTTAAATTATTAATCATTTTTGAATGTGGCGCTCCAAATCACCTTATATGAAGTTTTCCCGCCCTATTATCACTGTAAATAAGAGTTATTCTTGAATGATCTTTCTAGTAAGTATTAAAAATTGATTCATTTACTTTTTTAAAATTAAGTAACTCACATTACTAGGTTTAATACATGTTTTAAATATATTTTTTTATTGCATGTCAACAGATTTCTCTCTGCTCTGCGAGCGGTGCGTGTGCACCGCTTGACTGTCTGAGCATATGTAGATTCATCTATTTTGGTATGCTCTTCCATTGTTTTCCCATGCACATTATAGTATGATGTAGCATTCATTTTTGCTATAGATGTATATTTAGAGGATGCTACATGGTTTTGTGTAAGATATTTTTCTACATTACCTTTCTATGTTTTCTGTGGATTTTAAGTTTAGTGCTTTGGTGCAGAGGTTCATGTTTTACAGGCCACGGTCCTATCATGAATATTTTTTTGTACATTCTTCATTTCTTTCCTTTTAAATTAACTCGAACGAAGTAGATATCTGAATATTTAAATATTTTTATTGTCAAAATTTGGGGTTATGTTCATTTATGATAACAGGTCAGTAGTTCATTTGGCTTATAGTATGTTCGTTGAGTTGTTCCATTTGAACCTTGGTTAGTTCACTCTAGAACATTGATGATATTGCACTTTTGAGTTTCACCATTCGATAAATTGGTATGCCATTATTTGTTTTTAAATTGCATATTATGCAGGGTAAACTGCTATTAGTTTTCCACGTGTCAAGTTGGTTTGGTTTTGTCATGTTATCGAACTGAGATTACTTTCATCAGTTGTCTGAACGTACCAATTTATTTTTTTGACATGACAGTTCACCTGTCATTTGATCTTTACCTTTTTCGAAGAATTTTGACTTTAGGTCACTTCATATAAGATCATCCTTGAAGGTAGAAGTCGCGGTTGTTTAAAAAGGGGCCCACTATTATGTGATTTGAAAAGGTCCGCCGCCCCAAATTTAGTTGGCACCTCAAGGATAGTAGAGCGTCCTCATCTCTTCGATGGTAAGATTTCTTTAATTCTTTTCTTTGTGTCCTTAATTTTTTATAACCTCAATTTTCTACAACATGTGGCAATTTAATTTTAGATTTGCACATGAGGCCTCATTTCTTCGTATATTTTTTTGAGATGGTAGCACCAGACAACCAATGAGGTAGGATATATTTGCGATTTGATTTAACCAGATATCTGATTCGCTCTTTCGATTTTTAGGTTTTTTTTTAGAGTTTAGTTGCAATTTTCCTTTTGCTTCTATCGGAGCGTTTATTGTTGAATATATAACAGACGTTACATATTCATATTCCTTTTGACCACGTGTTGAAATTGGATCTTCGATTGAGAGACCACATGGCCTGTAAGCTGTAAATATGTGCTGTTTTGTACTGTTCGGGTCCACCAGACTGGAGGCAGGGTGCCTATTAATTTGAAGCAGAAACCACATGGGATTTGGAACATCTGGGAAATAAGGCCAGTGTATTGTGATAATTTTTAATTTCGTTATAACCTTAACACCGTAAATTTCACTTTAAAACTAACTTTAAATTTGTAATACCACCTTGGTAACCTTTAGAAAGAATCTAGGTATTATGACCATACAAGTATGAAGGTTCTAGAACATTCTCTTTTCCCCTTTTCATACACTATATGTGATAACTAGTTACCAGGCGAGTAAAAACTCTTCAGGCCTTCTCATGAGTGTATAATTTTTTACTTTAATATTTAATTTAGTTATTGATTTCAATATTTCTTCTCATTGTGGAATCCAGTTTAGTGATCCTAATAAATTAATCCCAATTGTTGTTTTACATATCTGTGTTTTATTGTTACTCATTGTACTGCACGACGAACTATTACCATCTTTAGAAGCAAGCGGTTTTCCTATTTTAAAACGCTTTGTAAGTATTAAGTTTTTAACCATTTAAAATAGGTGGCGTCCAATTCATCAAAAAAAGTGTACAACTGCTTAAGGCAAGGACTCCGAGCCTCCGACATAAGAGCTGCCGTTCGCACCATGGTACGTAAAGTTGCCTTGTAAAGGTAATTTTACGGCACATAAAGTGGCGCCCAACGTGGGGCCCCTTTTTATTCTTTATGTGCCGTAAAATTACCTTTACAAGGCAACTTTACGTACCATGGTGCGAACGGCAGCTCTTATGTCGGAGGCTCGGAGTCCTTGCCTTAAGCAGTTGTACACTTTTTTTGATGAATTGGACGCCACCTATTTTAAATGGTTAAAAACTTAATACTTACAAAGCGTTTTAAAATAGGAAAACCGCTTGCTTCTAAAGATGGTAATAGTTCGTCGTGCAGTACAATGAGTAACAATAAAACACAGATATGTAAAACAACAATTGGGATTAATTTATTAGGATCACTAAACTGGATTCCACAATGAGAAGAAATATTGAAATCAATAACTAAATTAAATATTAAAGTAAAAAATTATACACTCATGAGAAGGCCTGAAGAGTTTTTACTCGCCTGGTAACTAGTTATCACATATAGTGTATGAAAAGGGGAAAAGAGAATGTTCTAGAACCTTCATACTTGTATGGTCATAATACCTAGATTCTTTCTAAAGGTTACCAAGGTGGTATTACAAATTTAAAGTTAGTTTTAAAGTGAAATTTACGGTGTTAAGGTTATAACGAAATTAAAAATTATCACAATACACTGGCCTTATTTCCCAGATGTTCCAAATCCCATGTGGTTTCTGCTTCAAATTAATAGGCACCCTGCCTCCAGTCTGGTGGACCCGAACAGTACAAAACAGCACATATTTACAGCTTACAGGCCATGTGGTCTCTCAATCGAAGATCCAATTTCAACACGTGGTCAAAAGGAATATGAATATGTAACGTCTGTTATATATTCAACAATAAACGCTCCGATAGAAGCAAAAGGAAAATTGCAACTAAACTCTAAAAAAAAACCTAAAAATCGAAAGAGCGAATCAGATATCTGGTTAAATCAAATCGCAAATATATCCTACCTCATTGGTTGTCTGGTGCTACCATCTCAAAAAAATATACGAAGAAATGAGGCCTCATGTGCAAATCTAAAATTAAATTGCCACATGTTGTAGAAAATTGAGGTTATAAAAAATTAAGGACACAAAGAAAAGAATTAAAGAAATCTTACCATCGAAGAGATGAGGACGCTCTACTATCCTTGAGGTGCCAACTAAATTTGGGGCGGCGGACCTTTTCAAATCACATAATAGTGGGCCCCTTTTTAAACAACCGCGACTTCTACCTTCAAGGATGATCTTATATGAAGTGACCTAAAGTCAAAATTCTTCGAAAAAGGTAAAGATCAAATGACAGGTGAACTGTCATGTCAAAAAAATAAATTGGTACGTTCAGACAACTGATGAAAGTAATCTCAGTTCGATAACATGACAAAACCAAACCAACTTGACACGTGGAAAACTAATAGCAGTTTACCCTGCATAATATGCAATTTAAAAACAAATAATGGCATACCAATTTATCGAATGGTGAAACTCAAAAGTGCAATATCATCAATGTTCTAGAGTGAACTAACCAAGGTTCAAATGGAACAACTCAACGAACATACTATAAGCCAAATGAACTACTGACCTGTTATCATAAATGAACATAACCCCAAATTTTGACAATAAAAATATTTAAATATTCAGATATCTACTTCGTTCGAGTTAATTTAAAAGGAAAGAAATGAAGAATGTACAAAAAAATATTCATGATAGGACCGTGGCCTGTAAAACATGAACCTCTGCACCAAAGCACTAAACTTAAAATCCACAGAAAACATAGAAAGGTAATGTAGAAAAATATCTTACACAAAACCATGTAGCATCCTCTAAATATACATCTATAGCAAAAATGAATGCTACAATGACATAAGTGTCTGCTTGGAATACTGTTGGGAGTTTTTCCAAGGGAAAGAACAAGTCTTCTCTTGGTCTTAATCCGTGTATCTCAGCCCCTGTACTCTCTTTAGTCTTGGATCTATCGGTAAACCACCCCAGATCTCCAGACAAAAAATCTGGTTCATTGTTTGTCTACACGGTTCGATCCTGAATGCTTATCTCAAAGGGTGTTTTGTAAAAGAATTTTTAAACAGGGTCGGTGGAGGGACATTAAGCTGAAACACGTACCGGTGGGCTGCAGTGGCTCGTCGTGTATTTCTATCATGCTTCTTCATCTTTTTATCATGTTAACCGCTCTGGGTGGAATGAAGCGGGCAAACTAAATTGAGCACTTGCTATGAGAATATTGGTAAAATAGACTCATGTCGCCAACAACCTGCCTTCGATGTTCAAGGCTTTCCAGGTTGCTTGTCAGATCATGATCACCGATCAAGCGAATGGCTCTTTTTTTAATGGAATCTAGCAATCTCAGGGTATGTTTATATAGTATGTTGGAGCTACTATATTTTAATTTATTTCACTCAGTTGAGTTTGGATCACTGAATCGAGTGTATAGGTATGTGCAATGATTTGTTAAGTTACTTTTAAAATTATGGAATATCGGTCAAGAATAATAGTGAATATATGTCTAGATAGGTAAGATAATGATACAAAATCACGTATGTGTATTGTTATTTAGTTTGTTTATATGTAGGTGTTGTAGAGGGGTTGATTCCAAAAACCAGACAAGTCCAAAAATCCATTTCTTGTACATACGCCGCTAACGACATACTCTAAAATGATTCTCCAAAAACCCGACCACTCCGCAAATATACCGAGCTAAAATATGCTGAATTAAAAAAAAAAGACAAGTCCCTATCCTCGGTGTTTATTGCAAATATTTAGGGAGGGCATGTGATGCGTGGCTATAAGTCATTGCTTGTGCAAATTTCAATCGAAAAGGCTATACTGTTACAGGTAAAATATTTTAAGTTCATATCATTTTAAATCATTAGGGCCGAAAAAACGCAAGAAATCAAAAAAATAAAGTGTATGAAGAGATGCAAAAGTGAGGGGTGAAAAGTACTTAAATCGTGTGGGAAAATTGGTCTTACAGACAAACCGGTGAAGACTAAGTAAGAAAAATATAGTAAAACCTCTGCTTGTGACCGCCTCTATAAAGTGACCACCTGCGTTAAACGACCGGTTATGAATTCCCCATACTTAAAAATGGAAATCCCATTATTTTATACTCCTCTTTACCGACCCATCTGTTAAACGACCGCGGGCACTCATCTTCGGAATTTTTGGTAAACATTAATGCTAAAAACACTCTCCATTAGGGACACTAAAACTCGATCCGACAATTCCTAAGAAATATAGGGACATACACTAATTACTAGATTCCAGGCGAATCCATCCAATTACCTATAAAGGCTGATAAATTAGTTGTTAACATTAGTTCTGTATTGAACAGTTTTTGTGTGTTATGAGACTAACCTGAATATCTGAAGATGGCGGGAAAAAGGAAATATCTTTCTTTGCGAAAAAATGGAAATAATCGAGGCAAGTGAAAAAACTGGTTTAAGTATCAGGAAATTGGCTGAAAAACTTAATGTGAAACTTGTTTCAGGAAGGTTTCAACGGTAAACAAAAAGAAAATTTCCCAAAATCGAAGGACGAGCAGTGGACCAAGTTGTTTTTAACTGGTTTTGTAAGGCGCGAAACAAGCACTTGCCAATATCCGGGCCCATAATTCAAGCAAATGCCCCCGAATCTGCTTAATGTCTAGGACTAAATAACTTAAAGGCATCAAATAGATGGTTTAAAAAATTTTGTCGTCGGCCAATGGGTCTCGAACAAAAAAGCGTGGACAAGAGCAGACATCATAACAACATGGCTTCACAGATTTGATACCAAAATAAAGAGGCAGAATAGAAGAGTGGTATTGTTTCTGGATAATGCAACGTCTACATCCCAATCCTAATTAAACTAAACAAAAATATTTAAAAGTATTTACAAAAAATATGTAGATAATTATTAATAAACGAACACTGTAAAATGCAGACCAGTTGTTTCAATTTTTCTCTATTAACCAACCACCCCTGTTAACCGACCAACATTTGATTCCCCGAGGGTAGTCGCTATTGAGAAATTTTACTGGACAATAAACAGTATTTATTTACTAAATTGGGGCTTTTATATTGGACTTAAAATATATAGAACTTTGTCATATTCTGGGATCTTCTTTCTTCTACCAATTTCAACTTAAAAATTAGGTTATAGCTAGTATTTTCTTTTAGATGTAAGAGGTTCCACTCACTGTTTCATTACAGTAGGCGTTGAAACACGATAGGAAATTTTGAATGACTTTAATATCCTGGCGACAAAAGAGGACTACGATTCACACCTCTATGGCCTTATCGGTATCCGTATAATTGCAAGAAAACGATCAAGAAAAGCAAACCCTGATTCAGAAAAAGACCACGGTACATAGTCGTCTCAGTCTGTCAAAACGATTTTAAAACTTTTATGGATGTCAAAAAATTACCCGGTCGTATGTCGCCTGAAGGCAAGCAATCCCGCCATATATCTAGGCCCATGAAATTTCCTGACCATGTAAACCATAAAACAATTAACTCTTACCACTGTATAAAATCTCAACTAACCTTCCTGAAGACTTAACTGTTGTTGATATGCATAGACTTTTCTCCAACTTTATCAGATAAATATTCTTTATACATCAAACAGGGCAACTATATCACTAAGTTTAATATTTACTGTGGGTATCCAAGGTCTATCTGACTCACGTGCAGTATTCGATTTTTGCAACAAAAAAACCAATATTGGAACAAACATGCTCTTCGCCTAAACAAAGCAGAAGCAGTTCGAGAAAAAAACGAAAATTTATTATGAAAGCTAAACAGGGAAAAACAACGTGTTTATCCTTTGACTTTATGTAAAATCTTTCCCTACAACATCAAGTGGCCCGGTTTACTACTCTAGGCAGATGTGGTATAACGTTTTGGTGTATATAACGACCAAATGAACTTATAACCAAACTTATAAATGTGATAAATAACATTCGTAACGAAAAAAGACATTAGAATTAGTTCTGATCTCGGACGGCTGTCCGAGACAGGATAAAAACTAAAAAATGGTGCAGTTTCTTTACTGTCTAGTTCGTATTGTAAAAAAAATAACATATTTCTTCACTATGAGGGGGCATACTTACCTTTCCAATGACCAAGATTTTAGTTTAGTTGGTAATAAAATGAAGTTAACACAAAAGCAGAGGGTCCAGTAACGTGGGACAAAGTAATCAGGACTGCAAGAAAACATTCTTCTCCATTCAGTCTTAAGGTGCGTAATCACCATAATTTCTTTAACATGACGTAAACGGTGGAACTCCACCTCCAACAAACAAGAATGTTGATGTTTGATCAAGTTGAGCGTCATGTTAAGGGAAACACATTACGGATCGTGGGAACGACATATAATAGTAAATAAAGCATTTAAGGATACTATTCATACTCTTGCAATGCCAAAGCTTTACAATTCAGCTCCTGAACTCCAACCAGTCAAAATAGAGGACCTAAGGATATTGGTACAATTTTTAGAAACCCCAGACAACCGTCAATATTATAAAAACAGCAACTGTCATCAACCACTGAAAATTCACCACAGGCTGAAGAATATATTGATATTGATGGTATATTGTGAAGATGTCTAATAATACAGAATTTATTTAATAAAAATTACATTATTTTTTAATATAATAAATACTGGAATTTTTTTTTAATCTCATATTTTATTCTGAAAAAAAAAAAACAGATAATCCAAAATATTTTTTTTCTTAAAAACCAACATCAAAAATAAATCATTTTGAGCACGCAAAAGACGTAGATGTAACCTATCTATAAAAAAAATAAATTGTTGTAGA
Organism: Polydrusus tereticollis; assembly: GCA_963920685.1. Taxonomy (NCBI): domain Eukaryota; kingdom Metazoa; phylum Arthropoda; class Insecta; order Coleoptera; family Curculionidae; genus Polydrusus; species Polydrusus tereticollis. Next base: position 69,599,564 of record OY987333.1, on the reverse strand, counting down.
TGAAACAAATGAAGGTGCGCGATTTTATTTAAATTGCAAGAATTCATATTTTTGGACCAGCTGGTTTTTGGAATCAATCCTTAATTTCCAAAAATATTAGTATAATTACGCCACGATAGGTAGTTTATTTATGTTTTAAGGGCACCGATGCAAGATTTGCCTTTAGACCACGAGAAGAAAGTTAATTCTGACGTTGACGATAGTGATAAAGACCAAAAAATATTTTTAGATAATTTTGCAATTGACGATGTATTTGGCGAAAATAATCAAAATACTAAAAGAAAATGAAGACGTCCCTGACAGGAGGATGAGGTTTTAAGTAATAGTAATAAAATGTTAGTACCGACTGAGGCTCAAGAATAATGTAAAAATATACAAGAATTTGATGTTGACGGCAAGACTATAGAGTCTGAAGAAAAGGAAAGGGACCTCACAGTGCATTTTAACACAAAGTTAACGGTACGTGTGCGAAATGTTGCACGTGGCGACATTTTCTTTTCGTCAAACTTTATAGCCTTGCCGATGAGCCGTAATACAGCGAAACGCGTCCAAGGATTGGGTCTGACGAAAAAAAAAGGGACAAACTTCTTTAAAATCGCGTTCTCGTTTCGCAGAATCCAATAAATTGGCTTTTAGTGCCACTTGACGTAGATACCTGCTCATGCGGGTTCCATTCCAGCGTTTGGTTTTCTCTAAGTTCTCGCTAGTCTGCTTGGGTGTATTGCTCGATTATCGCGAGATGTCGCCACGTGCAACATCTCGAACACGTACCATTTTTCCAGAAATAAACTGTTTCAAAGCTTTTTCTAAATTTTTAGTAGTACGTACTTACTCTATATTAAAAAAAAAGTGATTTTTAGTATTTTTAAATTTAATGTAAAATATTCATAGCACGCTTATGGATTGTCCCCGTCAAGAAGCTTGACGTATGATATTGCTTTCCCCTTACGGATACCGCGTAGCTACAGACTGAAGCGACGTACTATACTATTATCTGTCTCATAGCTTAGCAACGGTTAACAAAGCTGGAATAATGAGTTATGCGGCATCAAAACGCGCCAGAAATATGTTAGTTTGTGGACGATCGCAGAAAAATATCACAAATTCTACTTACTAGATTTTCCTATATTACGGCAAAGATGGTCTGGTTCCTATTACAACTAACCTGAAATATAAAATAAATATTATAATTTCATATAAATACTGTTAATTGTCGTATTGAAAACGCCAGATCAATTTATTTATTTGCAACGAAATACTTAAATCTGCAAATAAAATAACAATATTTAAGCATTATGTATTCTCTGTTTTTGCCGTAGGGTTTGTTAAGAAAGTAACCGCCTTCGAGATACGGCTATATTGCAGTTTATTGAAAAGAAAATTGGTATTAAATACGGAATAAAAAACTAACTTTCATGTAAATTTTCACTATATTTAAAACTATTTTTGGTTAATAATTTTACAATATGTCTTGCTGCGCGCGCTTCTCCAGGTAGGTACCTATAGCTAAAGTATCCGAATGTTCCGTCCCAGATAAAACCAGACCGGATTGATCTGGACCGAGGTTATAAATTTTGATTACGGCCACTACCGTGTCTTCTTCAAAAGTACTTCAAACGTAACTGCCTTATAGAAGAATAGTTTATTCTAACCAAAATAGCGTTACGGCTTGGAGGGATGTTATATTAAACATTCTTCGAAATTGTCGCTGTATGCTCGTAGTACATTCCAATTAAAGCTGGATTTATAGTTTGACGGTGGCTGGTACTGGTCGACGTTTGACGGTCTGTTGACGGTGGCCGGTGAAAAATAGGATTTATAATTTGACGGTCACATTACCGTGGAGCGTAGGAGGTTATTTTAATGTTAATATTTTTAAATGTGTTTTTTTTTATTCCAATTGCAAATTTGTTAAAAGATTGTACTGGTTAAATTAACATGGATTATGGATGAGAAGTCGCTGACTGTTTAAATCACAAATACTAGTCCAAAAAAGTATCCTGTGACGTACGTCTTGCTGTTGAGCCACGTGACAGCATTCCACGAAATGATTAGTTATATTTCCAACAGCGAACAGAAAAAGTTAAAAGATGACCATCTCGACCGTCGAGCCATCATCAATCAGCATCGGAACAGAAATTTATAAATCAGAAAACCGTAGAGCAATTTGTTTACCCCTGCCCGCTCCGTTAAACGTCGACCAGTACCCGCCACCGTCAAACTATAAATCTAGCTTAATATTAGTTACTTTAACGTTAATACTAGAATTTTGACAAAATGCGTCATTGTTGGCTTGTCAGTTTTATTACAGGTGACAAAACTATGTGATTTGTCTTCTGACAAGGGTAACTAACCTATCCCTTATCTATGCTAAATATTGGCAAAATTTGTGTAGATTAAGGTGTACTACACTCGCCGGCAAAAAATTCCGCCACCCTTATATTTTGGCCAAGTTTGATGATTTATAACTTTCTTATTTTTTTATCCGATTCTCATGATTCTATTATCAGTCTGTAGATCCATTTATTGTGTTTTTTTTTAATTGTTTTATAAAGTAACATTTTTCGATTAGGCTATATTATACAGGAGTAAATCAAACTGTTGTTTTTTGTCGTAATTTCAAAACACCCTGTAGGAAAATTGAGGTTGATAATTTTGTTTACATACTGTTTCTTGTAATCTTTGATGTATTCTAAACATTTCGTTTTTGATTCATTCCCTTATCTCATTTCTGCTGTGAGCTGCAAAATTTTTATTAAAACGATGTTATTTTTAGAAAATGTATGTCAAGCTTTCGGTTAAAAAATATCGACGTTGGCTAAGTACGCGATTTTATTGTGACAGAATGTTTGACAGTGACAATCTTATAATTTGTTGTGTGTCAATATGGTATTAACTTCAGCAGACGTGGGTAGAATTGTTGCGTTAATAGAGGATGGCCGTAGCAAAAGTTATGTCGCCCGTACTCTGAGAATTGCGCGGTCTACAGTTCGAGATGCCTGGAATAGGTATTTACAGACGGGAATTTTTATTAGGCGGCAAAGCTCTGGTGGAATGACCACTGCAGCTGATGATCACTTTGTCACCGTTAGTTTTTTAAGAGATCGAAGATCTACTGCTGTGTGTCTAAATAATGAATTGCAAATGATTCGTCGCTTGCTTCTACAACCGTCTGAAATGGATTGTTTCGCCAAAAATCTATTAGATCATTATCTTGATTTTCGTTTGAAATTTTTCTTCTGCCACTTCCAGCCCTTCTATCCAATGATCCTGTATTTCGCATTTAGTTCAGAGGCTTTGTATAGTGCTTCTTGGTTTCCCAACTTGCTCAACTATCTAGGAATACTTTCTTCGAATAAATAATTTTATATATAGCCTTTTTTCTATCATTACTGAAATAAAAAACGCAAGGTATAGAGGTGAGATAGTTGTAAAAAGCCCAGTATACCAGAATATTCAAAAATGGCATAAAGTGTTAACCTCAGTGTACGAAATTTTATTTCCACCACTGTACTATTCACAGATGAATCCAGGGTTTGTTTAAGGTCGCCGGATGGTCGTGAGCGGGTATACAGACGTAGAAATTAAAGATATGCTGACTGCACCATATCAGAACGAATCTCATATCATGGCGGTTCAGTCATGATTTGGGCGGGTTTTTCTACCGAAGCACGCACCAATCTTGTATTTTTTGAAAATAAAGCTCTAACCGCCCACCGTTACATTGAGGAAATCCTCCAAGAAGTTGTTGTTCCATTTGCTCCTTTCATTGGGAACCAATTTACATTAATGCATGATAATGCCAGACCTTACGTTGCATATTATGTAGTGAGCGAATATCTGGATGAAGTTGGACTTCCAAGATTGGAATGGCCCGTAGCCCGAATCTCAACCCGATCGAACATCTTTGGGATCAACTTAAAAGGGCCGTTCGCCGTGGTCCTGTACAACCACAAACCTTGCAAGACTTACGAATGGCGGTGACCGAAGAATATCAGGCTATTCCCCAAGAAAGAATAAGTGAGGAGCTCGCGTGCAAAACCGGATATATCCACTTTTTTCACAAAATCATGTTTTGGCGGTTTCTGGATCTAAGGCGTGATATTTATCGACCCATGGTCTCGTTTGTAAACAAAATCATATATAACCCATTAAAAATCCTCATTGAAGTTCGACTTTTGGAGCAAAACCGGTTATGTCCAAATTTTGTAAACAAACGCGGATATATCCAAATAAGCAAGTCTGTACGTAGTGTGTGACATGTTCTTAGTTCGTTACTTATCTTATGTTATGGTGCCACGTGTCTTTAGCCCTGCAAGATAAATTTGTCACTAACGTAGTGTGTTTACTGTTTTAAGTTAAAAATTTGTGTATATTGGAAGAGGATATTACTGTAAATGAAGGAAATGATGGAAGCAGAACAAGAAAAAGGCGCAAGAACAAAAGGGAAGGCCGTAAAGAGCAAAAGTAAGGTTAGGATATTTTGTTTAAAGGAAATTTTTGTAAGAATTTCAATGTATTTTAGGTATGTAAACCCCGACCCTACATTAGAAAGCTTTACACGTCCATGTAGTCATGATGGTAAAACTTATGAATGCTGTAAAGTAACTATGCACAATATTCTAAGGCTTAGAACACAGTTTTATGACAACAAAGAGAAAGTACGTCAGGATATGTTTCTATGCAACTATATATCTGTTATGGCAGCTAAACGGCGGAGACACAGTAAAGAAATAAAAGAAAGGAACGCAACAATTTGTTACATGTTGAAAGCAGATAAAAGTACGGTTAGGGTTTGCAAAACATTTTTCGCTGCTGTTTTTGGAGTCAGTAAACACAGACTTGTCACAGTTGCGAAGGTTCTGGAGAAAGGAGTTGCTCCGAAGGAGAAAAGGGGAGGTGACAGAGTATCAAGGAAAAGTGCATCGAAAAAAGAAAAAGTACGAGAATTTATTGGTAAATTACGAGGTAAGGAAAGTCATTATAATAGAAAAAAGTCCAAACGTATATATCTTGCTCCAACTCTTTCTGTGGCAAAGCTGCAAAAAATGTATAACAGGCAATGTAATCCAGAATCTCAAGTAACGTACGATATGTTTAGAAAAATCTTTTTGCACGATTTTAATATCGGCTTCTCATCCCCTGCGTCAGATGTGTGTTCCATGTGCACCAGGTTAAGGGAGCAAGTAAGACATACAAGGGACCTACAGAAAAGACAAAAACTTCTTATGGAGTACCGCGTTCACAGAAAAAGGGCAAACACTTTTTATGAACTGGCCAAGGAAACACCTGATAACAGCATAACCTTTTGTTTCGACCTCCAGCAGGTACAACCGCTACCCCGTACACCAATCGGGGATGCGTTTTATTCTCATCAAATTAGTTTGTTTGCTTTTTGCTGCGTTCCTATGACGTCTCGGAATGCGATATTCTATGTCTGGACTGAAGAGTTAGCTGGAATTGGTTCTGCGTTGTTACACCATCTTCAAAGTTTAACTTACGAAGGAGTACACCTTCTTAGACTATTCTGTGACGGATGTGGGGGGCAGAATAAGAATTCGCATATCATTCATACCCTAATGCATTGGCTTAAAAACAAGTCCCCAGAAAATGTTACAGTAATAATCATAACATTTCCAGTCCGAGGCCATAGTTTTCTTCCTGCGGACCGAGCATTCAGCAGAGTTGAGAAGATCTTGAGAAGGCACCCAGTAATAACATCAAAAGAAAGATACATAGAAATGTATTCGGAAGTAGGTTCCGTAAAAACACTCGGTACTGACTGGCAATTGTATGATGTTAAAGAACTGGAAAAGGTCTATTAGAAAATAAAGGGAATTTCGGATTTCAAAAAAATTCACATAAAAAAATGTGTGAATAAAAATAATGCACTTACTATTAAAGTAAAGACGAGTCAATTTTATCGGTTCACGTCATTAGCCGACACAACTTGGGAGTCGCTGGTCAAGAAAGGAAAATCCAACGACAATAATATACAGCTAAATAGGTTACCATTAGGTAATTCCATTAAAGATAAAAAGAAAAAAAGTTTGAACCACTTGATGAAAGAGCATTTTGGAGAAGATTGGGGAAACAGGGAAGACCTTTTATGGTATAACGACTTAATAGCCAGTAACGGAGCATATTTAAATTTTGTTTCAAATAAAAATATTGCTTGAACCAACTTGTATTTAAAGAAAAATAAATAATTTGTTGAGCTCCATGTATATGATTTGTGTGCAAAACTGGATATATCCAATGTTTTTTTGCTAATAACGCCGAGTTGTTTACTTTTTTTACAAAAAAACTTACGTCGATCAGTTAATTAACAGCGTAAAATGAAAAACGTTTTCTTAAAATACTACTAGGTATTTGATAAAATAAAAATGTAGGGTGTTTTTTTCATCTCCTGAAAAATTTGTAAAAGTGGATATATCCGGTTTTGCACGCGACCTCCTCAAGTAACCTTATTCATTCGATGCCACAAAGACTGCAAGCTGTCATTGCTACGAGAGGAGGAAATACACGTTATTAAAATTGTTTTTGTTAATTAACTTTATGATACCTAGTGTTTGTTTTTCTTAATAAAAATAGGTTTCAAATCAGCGTTTCATTTAAAATTTTGCAGCTCGCAGCAGAAATGAGATAATGGAGTAAATCAAAAAACGAAATGTGTATAATACATGAAAGATTACAAGAAACAGTATGTAAATAAAATTATCAACCTCAATTTTCCTACAAGGTGTTTTGAAATTACGACAAAAAACAACAGTTTGATTTACTCCTGTATAATATAGCCTAATCGAAAAATTTTACTTTCTAAAATAATTAAAGAAAAACACAATAAATCTACAAACTGATAACAAAATCATGAGAATCGGATAAAAAATAAAAAAGTTATAAAACATCAAACAGGGCGGCGGAATTTTGTGCCAGCGAGTGTAGTAAGTATTTTTAGAATAGTAAATGATCAGATTTTCATCAAAGTTAAGAAATTCCCTAAAACATATCATTTCTACTTTTCCTGGATAATTTCAAAATACCAGAATTCAATTAATAATTCTGAAGGCTATAATAATATAATGATAACCGTTGCTTCGCAGCCGAAAAGACGACAACAATGGACGTGCATTCGGCAAAGCCCAGCCGTTTAAGAAAACAGGATCCCGGCTACATTACATCGGACTTCTATTGCGTAGCTATAATTTTCTTTGCTAATATCTTCCTCCCCACCCATGAATCAACTTTATTATCAAACCTGTAATAATTAAATTTATAGGTATAGCTGTCATTGCAAATGAGTCGACGATATTAAAAAAATCTTCAAAACAACGTAAACTTCTCTGTGAAAACCGCAACTCAATATCGTTATTCGTTTGTAACTTATACTTATACGCATTTAAAATGTGTCAAAATACTGTTAGATACCCGATAGTTAGCGATTGATGAACGAAGATCATATTTTAAGGAACATAAAGTAGGTAATTCCTTCACTCGCTTAAAGAAAACATTACCGATAGACAAGTCCTACAATTTACTAGTCCTGTTGTTCTTTTTCTAAGCACGCTCGCCATTTTCACTTTTACGCTCATACAATTTTAACCTGCTCTAATGAACGCTTGCCAGCTTCGGAAAGCATTTCACTCATACACAGCTTCCTTGTAACGTTCCTTAAATTGCATTAAATCACAGCGCAATAACGGCGTAGCTCTAATACCTCCGTAAGGTATCCGCCACTGCGGATGCTTATTAGCTCTAATTAACCTATTAAACCGACCAAGCGCAGGAATGAACCGACAGAAAAAAACTGTTTTATGGTTTTCGTTGGGATAATAAAAGTAAAATGTTATAATTAGTAGATGATGTTGTGAGATTCCTATAAGATACTTACTGATGAGGGTAAATAACATTAACGATAAATATACGTCTGGTTTATAACTTGGCTCGGCAAAATTAGCCTTATTTATGTTATTATAAATTAGTTTTAGTTCTTGAATGCGTTGACATTGAGTGAGAAAGATGTATCAGGATTAAACGCTTATAATAATTAATAATTAATAGCGCTACGGACTTTGATTGTGATGACAATTTTATAGGATTTCTTTGACTCAATTCTCCAGCTGCTATGTTTTGGATCATATTTTGTTCTTTAGGCTACTGCCTTTCACTTCTTCTTTTAAATTTCTTTCTTTCTTGTTTATAATATCTAATGCAGAGGGAAGGTGTTTCTTATTTGACTTTTCTGTTTCCTTGCTATTTATTTTGATTAATTTCTTCTTTGCTGTGATTATATTTTGTTTTTTTGTAATCTTTTCTTTCTTGTTTTATAATCTTTTCCAGAGGTAGCCAGTCTTTTGGATATTTATAGCTTTGGTGTGGTGCGTGTATGTATGATTGAGTTATTAGTACATATATAGTAATGGTAGGTTCTTAAGTTGGAATCATTTTCTTTTACTTCTTTTTAGTTGTAGGGATTTCTTTTCGATTATTTGATTGGAAGTTTTTGTTTGAATTATTTTATTTGTTTCTGTTTATTTTATTGCTGTCTTCAAGATTTCTGATATTTGTAATTTTTATTAATTTTGAAAGGATGTTGTTTAAATAAATTCAAACATTGAGTTGCGTTCAAATCTGTTAAGGAGGGAGCCATTCTCTTGGGTACTTGTGTTTAGCGTTTCTGTGTAAGTGTATGTGAGATTCTGTAATTAGTCTATTTGGTCAATTGTCTGTTCTGCTATAGTATTTTGTTATTATTTTGTCTGTAAATTGTTTAAGTGTGTCAATTTTTAGGTCTAGATGCAATGCATTGTTCATTATGTACATTGGTGCCCCCACCATTACTTTTAGAATTTTATTTTGAACTCTTTGTACTTTTAACATTTTGGTCTTATTTACGGTACACCACGTAGGTATACCATAAGTAAGTACCGGGCGTACTAGTGTTTTGTACAACGTTGTTTTTTACTTTTAGTTTAATTTATTATTTTTATTTACTAGGGGATATATTGCGTGAAACTGTTTTGCATTGTCTCCCCATGCCATCTTTTTATCAAAAGTCAATCCAAAATATTTTATCTTATTTCTTTCTATTAATTTATTGCTAACCTTTACCCTGGTTTCAGGTAAATTGATTCTTGCTTTGGAAAAAAAGATGGCCTGGGTTTGGTTTGCGTTCAAACGAAGCTTCCAGCTGTCCAACCAGCTCTGAAGGGGCATGATATGACGTTGCAGGCGTGAAACTACTAACCAGGGCGTCCTTGAGGTTGCAGTTATCGCAGTAGCATTAGCGAAGAGATAAAGTTGTATGTGTGTGGGAGTTTAGGGATGTCGCTTGTGTATGTATTGTACAAAATAGCAGCTAATGGTGAACCCTGTGGGACACCAGCCCTGATCTGAGTTTTCTCAGATATTGTGTTCTCTGATAATACCACTAGTGTTCTATCTTCAAGGTAAGAGCTAATTACACCGACTAAAACGTTTGGCATACCTAATCTTATTAATTTGAGTATCAAGCCATTGTGCCAAACTTTATCGAATGCCTTTAAGACATCGAAAAATACTGGCCCTATTAAAACCTTTTAGCACATTGGTTGCCAACCTTGTTGTTTGGCGCACTGTGCAATGAGCAGCTCTGACACCGAACTGCTCTAGCGGTAAAACATTATTGTTAGATATAAAATCGGTTACCCGATTCAGTATTAATTTTTCAATAATCTTGCCTAGGCACGGTAAGAGGCTTATCGACGGATAATTAACAGCCAATGTAAGATCTTTGCCGGCCTTAGGTATTAATACCACCTTGGCGTTCTTCCAAGTGTCCGGAAAGCAGCCCTTTTTAAGAATTGCCCTGGGCTATGTTTACAATTTCCGTTACTATGTTTTCTGGCAAGTTTTTGACTGCCTTCTTCCGTGTGGCGTCAAAGCCAGGCGCCTTTTTTGCATTGACATTCTGCATTATGGTCTGAACTTCCTCAGATGTTTGCAGGTCCGCTGACGGATGTTGCATTGCTTTGTAAATTTCAATGGTTTTTGCGACCCGCAGATCTCTCTCTGGTTCTACTGTCTTATTTTCATTAAACTGTTCGCGGAGGCTTTCTGCGAACAGTTAATTCTTTTCGCTTGGATCAGAGGCGATCTTATTCTTGTTATTGGTATCTTTCAGATATTAAACAGGTTTTCTCCCCTCTTTTAGCAGTGCCCTTGTAAACTTGTACACGGAATTATCTTTCGTGTTCAAATTCTAAATTTTGTTTTGCCAAAGGCTCGATTCCTTTTCGCTTAACAGCCTTTTTACTTCGAGAGGCTCTCGATTCGCTTGAGCCTTGATCTATGGGTCGCCAGTTCTATATGCTAATCTTAATATTTTGTTTTTACTCTTAACTTTCTGAGAAAGAAAGAACGAAAGACAAATCTATTTTTGAAGTTACTTTTTCTGCAGCCACTGTAATGTCTTCCCTTGTTTGAAATGGGGGCAATCAGTGGCGGATTTAAGGAAAAAAGCCCTGGCGGCGATTTCCTAAGAGGGGCCCAGTTGTTCGGTACATTAAATAAATTAAGTGATAAATTGTGAAGTGAAGTCAAAAATTTTTATTGAATACAGAAAAACAGAATCATGTAACTTTGAATCCTCGTCGTGCTATAAAATGCAAAATATGCTTCTATGTTATGTTTTTTTGATGTTGTAATAATGAAAACTGTTCTATGTACATTACACGAACGATAAGTGAGGATATTTTGAGTTAGTCAAATCTCTTGCTACAGTAGATTTTATATTCTACTTGAGAATGTGGAGTACAAGCTTTTCTGCTGTAAGGGCCGGGGGGACCAGGCGGCTAATGTCCATTTAGCCATTCCTTAAATCCGCCACTGGGGGCAATGCTTCATCGTCTTCCAGCTTTCGGCTAAATAAACTCCAGTTTGTCCTGATCACTGTGACGAAGCTTTGCCGCTTCTCCTCAACATTGCCGTATTCTACCATAACTGGTCTATGATCTGATGTTAGCTCTGACAAAACTATTGGCTGAGGTATTCTGCCTGTGTTTTTAATTATAAAGATGTCCAGGATCTCCGGTAGTGACCCTGTTTGATAATGAGTGTGGCAATATATGATAATCATATGTTAATGATTTATTATACATGGTAAGACCTCTCGGGTTCTGCGCGCGGCAGCCCCAAACTCTGTGCTTCGCGTTGAGGTATCCCCCTATAATTATCGAATCAATGTTTACATCAGTCCTTTAGTAGTAATTAGTTGTCAGTTTGTAGAGGTGGCCTTTTAAGCTATCTAATTCACTTTAATATTAAGCCAGACCTTGTCGAAGGCTTTAGAGAAGTCGAAAATGACTGCTCCCGTATGAAAGAGGCGGTTAAACCCTTTTACGATATTGGTTGCTATCATAACTGTCTGTGTGCAATAAGTACTTCTAAAACCGAACTCCTCTGGTGGTAAAGTGTCATTGTAAAATACAAAGACGTTTAAATAAATGATTAGGGATTATTTTTTCAATGACCTTGCCTATACATGATAACTACTACTAAACTACGGTCTGTCTGTACCTGGTCACCAATGCTGGGTCCTCTGAAGGTTTGTATATTAATATAACTTTGGCCTTTTCTGGAAAGCGGCCTTTTTCGACTATTGGCTATGTTTACCAAGTCAATAATTGTGATTTTCTGGATGTTTCCTTAACGCTTAAGTTCGTATGACGTTAAAGCCTGGCACCTTACTTGCGTTGATTTGTTGTAGAATATGTTTTACTTCGTCGACTATTTCAGTCATGATGTTAGGGTTTCTATGGTTCATGTTTTTATATATTTGGACATTTCCGGAGATCCTCATATCTCATTGTTGGTTTTCGTTGGGTTCTCACTGAACTAGTCGTAGAGACTGCTTGCGAACGGTTCAGCCTTCTTCACCAGGTCAAATACAATTATTGTGTTTGTTTGTATTTCTCTGGCTTAGGTCTCCTAGTGCCCCTTATAAGCATACGCGTCATTTTGTATATACTATTGTCTCTCAACTAATAGATCTCTGATCCTGTTGTCCCATAGAAAGGGCTCCTGCTGGCTTATTAAATTTCTTATCTCAAGAGATTCTCGATATGCCTGAGCCTTGTGCTAGTTTTTTCGCTATCTTGTCGGATTCACTCAATTGACGTCTGAGTTTTGTACCTATCATTTTATTCCTTTTGTCGTTTCATCAGTCTCTACCAAGCTATACCAGGTATCAACGAAATCATTGTTCTGTACAGGGTGTTCCATTTTCGATATTATTAGGGGACTGTGGAGTTATTATCAAAGATAGAGAATTCCAGACTGTCAATCAGGTTGTCGTAAGAATTTTAGTAGGTACAACTACTAGTCTTGTTTATCTCCTTAATGAAGTCCGGTTAAATATAGAAAGAAAGGAACACACATGTTTAGGTTTGCTAGATTTTAGTAAGGCTTTCGACACAATAAATCACAAAATGCTGTTAGCTAAACTTCACTACTTCGGACTATCACTTAATGCAGTAAAATTTTTTGAATCATATCTCCATGATCGAGCTCACTGTGTTATTCTTAAATTAGAATCTACTACACAAAAGTCCAGTTACATACCAATGAGAGCAGGGGTACCACAGGGTTCCATCTTAGGGCCTTTGTTATTTTCTTTATATGTTGCGGATATGATTGACATTTTAAAATATACAAACTACAGCAATATGCTGACGATTCACAGTTATCATCTCCAATTATTTCACATAAGTATTAGCAATAACCCCTTACCAGTGGTCAAGGAGGCAAGGAATTTGAGACTTTATTTTGATACTGGCCTCACATTTCAGACATATGTAAAAAATAAACTTAAAATTGCGTACATGCGCTTGAAAAAATTGTACTATCTCAAACATTTTCTTCCCTCTAAGACTAAATATTATTATATATAATACCACAAGAGAAAAAATTTTGTCGCCAAAATTTTCGATTGGTATGAAAGTTTGCTGCTAGGCAATTTCGCGAATTAAATTTTTGACAAAACCACAAGTCGTCAGTAAAAAATTTCATGAGCAAAATTGCTAAAATCAATACACTTAAATAAACCAAAAGAACAATTTTGCAGACTTAAATTTTTTTCGAGTGGTATTCGACATGACTATTATACGAGAGTGAGAATAAATGGAAACGGATGTTTTAAAACAACTTTTATTTAAATTTTAAACAAATTTGTTTCACTTGAAAAACTCATTTTGTTTTCACATATAAACTCATTTTAATACAAAAATGTCAGTTTTACATGATTGCAATTAATAATTGTTGTCATAGAAATAAAAAAAATGATTGTATTTTCAGGTGACTTTTTTTCTAAATGTCAAAAAATGGTCGCGGCAATACGAAGTTGGTTGATTTTGTCGACCACCAGTCCAGGTAGTTGTATTGTTAGTTGAATACCGATTTTATTGCCGGTGTAATACACTCTGGTGAAATAGTCAATAGTAATATGTTAAGTGCATGTAAAATTGCTGAAAATCATGCATGAAGGTTTGTTGCCCTAGAAACAGCTTGAATGCATCTTTATTGTTATTTACCAAAAGTGCCCGACCGAAGGGAGGGCACTTTTTAAGGTAAATAACAATAAAAATGCATGAAAGCTGTTTCTTTAGGGCAACAAATCTGAGTGCATGATTATCAAGCCATTTTACATGCACGAAATATATTTTTTAGACTATTTCCTGAATCATTTTGATAAATTGACGCGAAATTGTCAAAGCAGAAATTTCAACTTGTTGTGACAGTGACGGTTATTCTCGTAGGTAACCAACAATGAAAAACCAGAAGAGTGCAATTTTCAGCTCAATCGCGACCGAGGGCTGATTTTCACCGAAAATCAAGTGAAAAGCGCATTGTAGTTACAGTATATGAGGGAAATAGTCTGTGTAATAAACTTGTTTTGTCTTTATTTGATTATGGAGATGTAGTGTATGGCGACAGAAAAAATATCTTACTCTATACAAAAGATTCAGAATTCCTGTGTGCGATGTTCATTTAATATTCCGTTTAAAAATCATATAACTCCTTATCTAAATGACAATTGTATTTTAAATATGAGAAACCGCAGAAAATCCCATAATATGTGTCAAATTTGTGTTTTGACTGTTAAAAAATGGAGAATCTTCCTTTTTAAGAACGCATTTTCAGTCATATAATCACCCTTATCAGACAAGAAATTTGAATTGCTTTAGAATACCTCAGCATCGTACAGTAAGTTTTCAAAAATCATCTAGATTTAGGGCAGTTCTAACTTGGAATAACTTACCTGATAACGTTAAAGATTTTTCACCTAATAAATTTAGGGATTATGTAAAAAAATATCTTTTAGAGACTCAGAGAAGTGAAGTTTAGCCACTTTTATTTTTTTGTTGTATTCCCGCATATTGTGATATGTTTAAAGTATACAGTGACCGGCAGAAAGTGCGCAGCATATGGGAAAATTTTTTATCCATAAATTTAGTAAATTTATTTTATTTCAGAAAAGTTCTGCATATCCTCAAACCAAAATAACACCTATCATATTCGGTAAAAGTCTTATGGTACGAGGGAGAGTCGAAAATTGGAAATTCCGCTAAGAGTAAAGTAGGTACCTTCATTTTTCATTTTAGAAAAAATTTTTATTAAGAAATAGTGTTTCAATTTGGAGGATATGCTTAAATGCCAAAATTCGCTTATATTAGACAAACAATAGGATTTAACAGTTTTCTCTGAATTCCCTGTATAAAAAGTACATCGCACCATACAGTACGCAAATTGTATTTTCTGTACACTTTGTTCGAGATAACTGTAATCAGTATGTCAGATTAGTTAGTTTTTACAATATTATGGCATTTTACAATAAAAACATAAAAATATTAAATATTTTTGCTGCACACCGTATTTTATTTTTTGAGGAAACAAAATAATTTAATCTAACTGATATTTTATTATACACTTTAACTAAAAGCACCTTCCAAATTGTATATTTATACATAAAAGTACAAGTTTTTGCTTTATTTAGATTTTAATTGTGATCGTAATAAGAAAAAAATTAAAAATTGAAAATATTTTTTGTACGGATTTTGTTTGCCACGCAAAATAAGGATCAATATAATTTTTATTTATCAAATAAAAACAAGAAATATTAATAATTAAGACTATTTACATTAACAATAATTATAACTGTATGTTTCTACGTGTCCATCTCCATTTTCTATACATTTTACGGTTCTTTTGTTAAATTCTTTGGCTGCGTTCCTTAAAAAAGTAGGATTAATTCTAGCGATACACTGTCCAGTAATATTTTCCAGATGGTCCTAATTTTTAAAAGGCCGATATTCATACACTTGGTTTATTATTACGTAACACCAGAAAAGGAAGTCTAGAGGAGTAATGTCCGGTGATTTTGCAGGCCTGAGATTTTCTGAAAACCATCTGATCTATTTGAGGGGAAGTTGTTGATTTAGCCATGGCTGTATCTCGCGATAATTGTAATAATAAATGTCACCATTAATTAAAACCATCTCTATTTTTTCCTGTAAAGATAACTTTTCAACTTCCATTTTTACAACAGAACGAACTCAATTCCATGGCTGCTTTAATCTTAAATAGTCTTATTTTTTTATGTACGGTGGTTATTGGTTATGAAAAGAAAAATTATTTGTATCATTATTATTTAGGCCTGAAATTCGGACATAAAGAGAGACTCCTTTGTATTTTAAATGGAAAATACGAGTCCGAAATGTTTCAATTTAAAGTATACAAAATTATATTGATCGTTATTATTGTATTATTAATTATCGGGGTAAATAAAATACGTACAAAAAATATTTTCAAGTTTTAATTTTTTTCTCATGACGATCACAATTAAAACCAAAATAAAGAAAAAACTTTTTACTTTCATGAATAAATTTACAATTTGGAAAGTGCTTTAAGTTAAAGTGTATAACAAAATATCAGTTAGATTAAATTATTTTGTTTCCTCAAAAAGTCAAATACGGTGTGCAGCAAAAATATTTAATATTTTTATGCTTTTATTTCAAAATGCCATAATATTGTTAAAACTAACTAACCTGACACACTACTCACGGTAAAACTCTAACAAGGTGTACAGAAAATACGATTTACGTACTGTAGGTTGCGATGTACTTTTTATACAGGGTAATTCAGAAAAAACGATTAACCCTATTTTTTGTCCGAAATAAGCGAAATTTCGTATTTTAGCATAACTTCCAAACTAAAACAATATTTCTTAACAAAAATTTTTTCTCAAATGGAAAATGAAGGTACTTTACTCTTAGCGAAATTTCCAATTTTTGACCCTCCCTCGTATACCATAAGACTTTTACCGAATTTGATGAGTGTTATGTATTTTGGTTTGAGGATATGCAGAACTTTTCTGAAATTAAATAAATTTACTAAATTCATAGATAAAGAATTTTCCCATATTCTGCGCACTTTCTGCCGGTCACTGTATAAATATTATGTTACTACCTTGCTCGGCTGCTTGCACCTATTTACTTATTTTTTTTTATATATTTGTCTAATATCTGCCTTCCTTCTCCTCTTCTCTTCCCTGCCCCTGGGTCGGTCCTCGCGTCGCCGTCCCAATGAATATATTTAAAGTTTATATTTCATATTTTCTCTTTTTAGTTTTAGTTCATGGGCTTTACCACACAGGCACAGTTCTTCTGTGCTCTGTGCTATCGGTTCTTTATTATCGCGGTATTGCCCTATTTACCCATAGTATAAAGAAATATGTATGAATATCTTATGTCTCATATGCCTATTGGATAAATAAATTATTTTTGAGTTTGAGTTTGAGTTTGAGATATATTGTTGCGATCTTCAACTTAGTTTCCTACTTTTTGATGAAATAAAAGGTTTCAGAGACAAATTTATAATTTATTTACTGAAAAGCTTTTTACATAGGTAACATAAGATTCAGAATCTTTTAAAACGCTGTCCAGAAGGGACATTTTTTAAATATGAAATAGTAGAAGGAAGCCCCTCTTTAAAAAAAAAGACAGGGCGTATTTGCGGAGGTTTATCATCACAGCAATAAGTAGGACACACTTTAGTTACACATTCATACTCTCTATCTGATGTATGTGCTATTAATATATTTTAAAAAACAAGAAGTTAGGGCTTTAGTTTTACTCCTATATTTAGCATATTTTAAATATTGTGTCTAGTGATGTAAGGCACGAGTATTTGGCATTTATACACTCATTAAAAAATCCTGTTATGCCAAAACTTAAATTATTTGATTCTGTGACATTAAAGTCATGACAATGTTATGCCAGGAAAAGTCTCAAGTCTGCAATGTCACATAAAAATTATGCCGAAATACACAAGAGAATAAAGTATCTAAAAAATGTGTATTGAAAATATATTGGTTTAGTTAAAATAGCAACGGATCTGCATGTAAACGTCATCATGCGCTAAAAACAATTATCCTCATTTATATCTTGAATAAACAAAGTAATAAATACCATAAGGTTAATAAAAATGTAATCTAAAGTCATTAATTAGCACACCCTTTATAATAAAGTACAAATTACTGATAAATCTATTGAACGCATGGTGAGTTTCATGATTATGATCAAACAACTTGTATCGCAGTGGTGGAGATTAAATAGTTTGTGAAAGTCCAACGTTTTATTTACACGGATAAAATTAATTTAAAAAAAAGTGTATTTATCAGTGGCGGCTCGCGGGTTGGCAGTCTGGGTCAGCAGTTTGTTTTTATATAAAATAAAATAGAGTTATTTGATTTATCGCAGAACTTTTGCTCCGATTCTATTTTATATATTTTTTATTTAAACTACTCACTAACTAAAAACTAACCACCATGATAAAAATTTTGAGTTTTTCCAACCTGTTTAGAAATTAACTCTATACGGTGAGTTTTAGAGGTTGTAAAATGCTGAATTACGGCATCATACAATTATTTAGATAATTTTTTATAGCTTTTTTCAGATTTTTTTTTCAACAATTTTTTTTTACAGCGATTAGTGTGATAAATTTAACATTCATTCGTGGTTAATTGTATTACGAGAATAACTTTTAACGCGCTTTAGCCATGAGAATCCTCGCTCATTTGACATATTATAGGTTGTTCTCCACACGGTTCTAGAGCTAAACCGCCTGAGGAGGCAGAGCGGTAAAATGCATAAAAAGAGACGCTATGACGTGATGGTGGCAACATAGGCGTACGTAATAATTCAGTTGTTTTTTTTTTTAATATTTTAGTCTTAAATTGCAAAAAATATAAAAACAAATACCTACTGATTAATTGATAACAAGGATATTTTAAACAAGAGAAAAATGATTCTTGGAACTTATTCTTAACTAATAACAAAAAAAGGGTGAGTAAAATGTTTAAAAAAGATCCATATTCTGATGCATGTAAATAACTGTAAAGGGATTAAGCAAACTTAAACATTGACAATTAATTCCCTAGCTTGACTGTGGATAACTCTGTCTTTAATATACAGTGTGTATCAGCCAAATGGAATAAATTCGATAATAAATACATGGGGCGTGTCAGAAAAAACGCTTGGACACGTCGATTGGTATTGCTAGTTGCGCATGTTTTTCAATAAATACTTTTTATACAGGGTGTTATGTAACAGTGGCCAATACTAACTTTCTTATTTTAAATGCAACACCCTGTATATTATTCAATTTTTGGATTCTTCAGAAAATTTTAGACATATTTCATGTACGATATATCCTATACCTATCTTCAACTGTTTCGGAAATATTAAGTGTTTTCAGATTTATTGCAAAAATTAACAACACATGCCCTAAAAACTAATAAGTAATACTGTTTATTTCTTGATAACTGTAAAAAACAAAAAAAAACATTAATGTAGGAGATGCTGAAAATGCTCGCCGCGAACGTCTTGGCAACATCCTAATCTTAAATAGAAATATCTTCTAACGTTACTGAACATCTCAGGCGTGACCGATCTAATCGCGAGCGTTACTCGTCTTCTTAAGTCAGCTAAGTCGAGGGCGAGGTCGAGGGGTTTAGTTTTGTATACCCTATTTTTGACATAACCCCATAAGAAGTCTAATGGCGTCAGATCAGGGGATCGTGCTGGCCATTCCATCGATCCACGCCTCCCTATTCACCGATATGGAAATACCCGGTTGAGGTACTGCCGAACATTGATTTGGTAATGGGGCGCTGCTCCATCTTGCTGAAACCATATCATATTCGCTGGAAGTTGTGGGTTTGCTGGATCAGGATATAAGTTTGTCAAAGTTGGCAAGATATTATTTTGGAGCAGTGCTAAATAATTATCGCCATTTAAATTGTCATTAATGAAAAAGGGACCTATGATATGATCTCCCACCATTCCTGCCCAAACATTAACCGTACTTTGCTGCCTAGGCAGGAAAAGTAATACTTTGCTGATTGATATGTGTCTGCAAAATTAATATTTGCTGTAAATCGGAGAAAAAACTATTTATACCTTTTTTTTTTATTTCATATCAGTAAAAACATTTTAACATCAATTTTCCACATCTCCTACATTAATGTCTTTTTTTTTTGTTTTTCACATTATCAAAAAATAAACAGTATTACTTATTAGTTTTTTAGTGTGTTGTTAATTTTTGCAATAAATCTGAAAACACTTAATATATCCGAAACAGTTAAAGATAGGTATAGGATATCGTACATGAAATATGACTAAAATTTTCTGAGGAATCCAAGAATTGAATAATATACAGGGTGTAGCATTTAAAATGAGAAAGTTAGTATTGGCCACTGTTACATGACACACCCTGTATAAAAAGTATTTATTGAAAAAACTGCGCAACTAGAAATACCAATCGACGTGTCCGAGCGTTTTTTCGGACATGCCCCCATGTATTTATATTATTATTATTCCATTTGGCTGATACACATTTTAGAAACATGTTCAGGGACATTTTGTGTCTCACTCGATTTGCGTTTTTGCTGCTGACTATGATAAATAACAAATTAGACGTTTCTTAATGATTTTCCGCAAGGAAGTCAAATTTAATGTCAAAAAATATATAGCTCCATAAATTTGACAGATACGATGCCATTTTGATTTTTTTTTAAATGGCAACCCTCGTAACAGACCTTTCAAGCTGAAAACCCCAATTTTTTTACAGTAACATAATTTCCCGTGCCGATCTATTGACGCTATAATAAAATACGGTAGATGCCAAAAAGTGACAGATACGCATTTTGAATCTTTTTAAATGGCAAGCCTCATCAATAACCACACGAGTGAATTGCATTTTGCAATACGAATTTAGTAACATATAGTTGTTGATATGTCTATTTATTAAAGGGGTGAGACACTTAAAAAACAAAATCGATTAAGGCAATTTAGAAACCCCCGTATTTCTGAAACGGCTAAAAATATATATCAACAACTATAGGTTATTGAAATCGCATCGTGAAATGCAATTCACTTGTCTGGTTATTTATAAGGGGGTGTTACAAAAATTCAAAATGGCATCGTATCTGCTTCTTTTTGACATCTGTCATATTTGATTATAGCTAAAAACTGGGGTTTTCAGCTTAAAGGGTTCATTTATTATTCATTAAGGGATGAGGCACTTAAAAGACAAAATTGATGAAGGCAATTTAGAAACCCCCATATTTCCAAAACGGTTAAAAATAACTATCAACAACTTTACGTTTTTGAAATCGGGTCGCGAAATACAATTCACTCGTTCGGTTATTGATGAGGGTTGCCATATAAAAAAATTCAAAATGGCGTCGTATCTGTCACTTTTTGACATCTGTCTATTTATTAAAGGGGTGCGAGACACTTAAAAGACAAAATCGATTAAAGCAATTTAGGTACCCCCATATTTCGAAAACGGCTGAAAATATATATCAACAACTATACACTCTAAAAATTAGGAGTAATTTTAATAGATATTTACAGGTAAAATAATGTAATATTTTTACATATATGCTGTAATTTTACATGCACCCTGTACATTACCTTTAAAAATACACGTTAATGTGTTTTTAAATAAATTTTGCAGTAAGTAGTGTCATATCACAAAAAAATACATATAAAATATTAAAATCACATGAATATTACACGCCACTGTAAAAATTATGTGATTCTGCTGTGAACTTACGACATCAGTCTGTAGGATTCCCCATTACTTTTTGGCACAACGAAAGAGACGCGTCCGTCGCGTCCATTGTTTCATTTTAAGGGGTAGTCATTGAGTTGGATCAAAGTGATCCTTTACTCTTGTTTTTCTTAGAGATATCTATTTGATTACAATGGTTGGAATTTTGTGATTTTTTGGTTACATTTTTGATTGGTGAGAAAAATATTTATTTATAGAATCTTTACTACAGCGGTCGCTGTCAGGGTGGGAGCTAATCTTTCGGGTATTTGTATTTGTTTCTATCTGTAGATCTTATGTGTGACTCGGTAATTAGTTTGTTTGTCGAGTTTTTGGCGCGCTTATGGTATTGGGTAATTGTTTTGTTAAATAATTATTTTATTGTTTCCATTCTTAGTTCTAAATGCAATAAGTCCGTTGGAAAATATCTCGGCATGTTTGTTATTATTTTTAGTGCTTTATTCTGCGCTCTTTGTATCTTGAGTTGATTTGTCTTACTTGCGGTGCACCAAGCTGGTATACCGTAAGTAAGTACAGGTCTCACTATTGTTTTATATAGAGTAACTTTTGTTCTCAGACTAATTCCGCTATTTTTATTTATTAGAGGGTAGATGGCGAATAATTGTTTTTGCGCTTTTCGCATTCTATAACTTGCATTGCTTTCCCAGGTCATTTTCTTATCAAAAATTATACCCAGATACTTGATTTGAGGTGACCATGATCTATTCATAACTTTTACTGTTGTTTCTGGGAGCTTTAATCTGGCTTTTGAAAAGAAAATGGCCTGGGTTTTATCCGCGTTGAGGCGGAGCTTCCAAGAGTCCAACCATCTCTGAAGGAGAGCTATAGGGCGCTGAAGCCTTGAAACTACAATCCGGGGCGTTCCTGAGGTGGCGGTAATTGCAGTATCGTCTGCAAACAGATATAATTCTTATTTATGGAATAAAACACAAAGTCTGCTCCACTTATTTAATAAAATAAAATTATATGCCCATACATGTTTCGAAGGCATAAACCTTCATCCTCAGTGGGTTAATATTAAGATGTAAGAATATTATGAAGAGAAATGACTGTGTTAAATTATTAAAACTTATGTTGCAAAAAAAAATTTTTATATTAATTTTTATAAGAATTCATATGTATACGTGAACTACATTATGACTAATAAAATGGTTTTTGTTTAATTAATGATGTTTAATTTTATTTTAAATTTATTGTAAAACCCAAATTTTACTGGGAAATTAAAATTGAAAGCAAAATGGGGTACGACCATCATGGTGAAGTCATACCAAAATATATATAATTTTATTTTATTAAATTAGTGGAGCAGACTTTGTGTTTTATTCCATAAATAAAATATCACTCCACTGTGAGATGGACTACTTCCATAAAATAGATATAATTCTGTTTGCGGGTGCGTTGGTATATCACTAGTATATATATTGTACAGGGTTATCCAACCAAGACTAGACAAGACGATTTTTTGACTTTTCCTGTACTTTTATAAAAAAACTGAAATAGCCATCTTAAGTCATTTTCTCCCGCGAATTCGAATATCTTCAGCAAAAAACAATTGAACATCAAGCAAAAGTACTAGGGGTCACTTTGATATTTTTTTAAATGGGATGCCGTATTTTTAATGAGCTTATCCGATTTCTCATATAAATTTTGATCTAAAATGTTGGATTTTTAATTTTTTTTTTTTTTTTTTTTTTTATTTTTAACATTTTCCGAATTTAAAACTGAAGAAAAAAGGCGTTTTTGAATTAAAAATCCAACATTTTAGATCAAAATTTATATGAGAAATCGGATAAGCTCATTAAAAATACGGCATCCCATTTAAAAAAATATCAAAGTGACCCCTAGTACTTTTGTTTGATGTTCAATTGTTTTTTGCTGAAGATATTCGAATTCGCGGGAGAAAATGACTTAAGATGGCTATTTCATTTATTTTATAAAAGTACAGGAAAAGTCAAAAAATCGCCTTGTCTAGTCTTGGTTGGATAACCCTGTACAAAATTGCAGCTAGTGGGGACCCTTGAGGGACTCCCGCTTTTATTTGGATTACTCCTGATAACATGTCTTCAGACGATACCACGCAAGTCCTGTCCTTAAGAAATGAGATTATAGTATGAATTAAAACGTTTTGCATACCTACTCTTATTAGCTTAATTATTAGACCATTGTGCCAGACCTTATCGAATGCCTAAGAAACGTCAAAAAAGACTGCTCCTGTGGTTTGCATCCCACCTGTCGGCATCCGTCTGTTGTTTTTTCCTCGTATACAGTTGTAAGCGTTTTATTTTGTGGTTAAAAAAGTACTTAACAAGTAAGTATTGTATAGTTTTACTATGTATAAATGCTCATTTTGTGGTTTTACTTTAATTAATAGTATTAATAAACTGTTTGCCAAATAAAAACAGTGTAATAGTTAAGCTTAACTAGTTATATTATAAAATAGGTTGTTTTTTTAATGTTTTTGTGTATACTATTTATTTTAGCGTTCCAAAGATCTCCGTAGGTACCTACTTATATACCAAAAAATAGGCATTTTTAAAATTTTTTTTTCTTTACTAACAAAAAGCTATTTAAAAACATTAAATTGGTTGGAAACTTGTTTTTTTTGGGTTTCATGTTACTATTTCTATTTAAAAAAAAAATAACTTGACACATGTTAGATTTTTTTATATTTGTTAGTTATAGTTTTTATTATACTCGGTTATAATGGACAAGCTGTTATACGTTTAACATAAATATACACTATAAAAAAAGTCCCGGACCCCCCCCCATATTTCGAAAACCTGACGTTTAATCAAAAAGTGTTTTACATAAACTTTATAGATCTCTTTCCAGTGTATATTAGAAATATACAGGGTGCACCATAAGGATGGTAAAGACAAAAGTTAATTTTTTTTAGACGGGACAATCTACTTTTTGATGTTTTCGAATTCTATACAAAATTGTATATAGGTATATAGGTACCTAAAGTATTACAAAACATTATTTTTTAACATTTACCCTTTATACCATTTTATCACCTTGAAAAAAAGCACCAGCACTGTGGTGCTCGTATTTCTTTACATTTTTGATTTAACCTAGTAATATTAGAACTGACAATGTCAAAAAATATCAGCGCCATCGCCACAATACTGATGGTGTTTTATTTAAGATAATATAAAGGTATAAAAAGTAGAAGGTAAGAAATGTTTAACAATTATATATTTTTAAATTGGTATATCTTTTAAACTAGTGAATTTAGGTAAAGCACATGCTACATGAAGTTAGGCTACAATTTTGTGTAGAATTCGAAAATACATCAAAAAGTATAGTCTCCCATTTGAGAAAATGTAACTTTTTTCTCTACCATCCTTATGTACAGGGTTATCCAACCAAGACTAGACAAGGCGATTTTTTGACTTTTCCTGTACTTTTATAAAAAAACTGAAATAGCCATCTTAAGTCATTTTCTTCCGCGAATTCGAATATCTTCAGCAAAAAACAATTGAATATCAAACAAAAGTACTAGGGGTCACTTTGATATTTTTTTAAATGGAATGCCGTATTTTTAATGAGCTTATCCGATTTCTCATATAAATTTTGATCTAAAATGTTGGATTTTTAATTCAAAAACGCCTTTTTTCTTCAGTTTTAAATTCGGAAAATGTTCGTCTACCGTAAGATTAATACCTGATAGATGGATACCCGTTTCACCTGTTCACCCTTTAACCTGCTTTAAAGCGTCCGTCAGTTAGACAAAATAATCAAGTTTCAAATTTCTATATATTTTTCACGAATTAATTACAAATAATGAAATATTCTTTAGAAGAACGGCTAAATGTAATAAAATTATATTACAAAAGTGGAGAGAATGCTCGACAAACACAAAGAACATTTTTTGAGAGTTTCCAGAGACACATTTCAGTGGATACAATTCTCAGAATTAAGACCCTATTTGAAGAAAGTAAGACATTGAAAGATAAGCCAAGAAAGATGAAAAGACGGAATATAAGGGATCGAGCTATTGTTCAATATTTTACTATAAATCCGAAGAGTTCTATTCCGCAAGCGGTACGAGAAGTAAGGTATGGTCCAGGGCTCCGGAGAGTAAGCTATGGAACAGTTCACAGAACTTTAAAAAAATGTGGTCTAAAACCATATTGCATCCTTCCCGTTCAATACTTAACACAGCTTCAAAAAGAACTGCGATTTCGATTTGTTGCTTCAATGCTGATGAGAGAGCAAGACGAAGATTATAATTTATATAATAAAATTCTATGGAGTGACGAAGCGTCATTTACAACATCGGGGGTATACAATCGGAAAAATACAAGATACTGGGCAGCAGTTAACCCCCATAGATATGAAATGATAAAGTTTCAAGGTTGGAGCTCACTTAATGTTTGGTGTGGGATGTTAGAAAATCGAATTATTGGACCACTATTTTATCGTGGCTCTTTAACAGGCCAAAGATACCTCCATTTTCTTCATAACGATATCGATGATTTCTTGGATAGGTTGCCATTGCAAGCCTACAACAATATCATTTGGCAGCAGGATGGTGCTCCGCCTCATGCAGTTCGAGAAGTGGTAACATACCTAAACGAGCGTTACAATCAGTGGATTGGCCGTAACGGAACAATTCATTGGCCACCAAATAGCCCCGATATCACGCCAATGGATACATTTTTATGGGGTCATTTAAAAAATGTAGTTTATCAACGACCCAACAGAAGTCTGGAGGACATTCAGCAACAAATTATAAATGAAATTAATAGACTTAACCAGGACCAAAATATTGTAAGAGATTCTTTGGAGAGATTGAAAAGGGGGCATCGGTCATGTTTTGAAAATAATGGAGGACACATAGAACAATTATATTATTGAGATTAAAGTTATTCACTTTAGTTTATAGTTTTTTCTAATATGTCATACTTTTTTTATACGTAAGCAATAATAGATTTGCAAAAACTACTAAATTTGTAATTAATTCGTGAAAAATATATAGAAATTTGAAACTTGATTATTTTGTCTAACTGACGGACGCTTTAAAGCAGGTTAAAGGGTGAACAGGTGAAACGGGTATCCATCTATCAGGTATTAATCTTACGGTAGACGAACATTTTCCGAATTTAAAACTGCAGAAAAGGCGTTTTTGAATTAAAAATCCAACATTTTAGATCAAAATTTATATGAGAAATCGGATAAGCTCATTAAAAATACGGCATCCCATTTAAAAAAATATCAAAGTGACCCCTAGTACTTTTGTTTGATGTTCAATTGTTTTTTGCTGAAGATATTCGAATTCGCGGGGGAAAATGATTTAAGATGGCTATTTCAGTTTTTTTATAAAAGTACAGGAAAAGTCAAAAAATCGCCTTGTCTAGTCTTGGTTGGATAACCCTGTACCTATATTTGAAAAACTTCTCTTAATGTGCATATGCATTGGAAAATGATCTATGAACTTTATATGAAACACTTTTTGATCAAACGTCACGTTTTTGAAATATTGATGGGGTCCGGGACTTTATACACACAATGTATAGGTATACAGGGTGTCCGGATAAGGATACGGAGCGGCCATATCTCGGAAACGATACGTCCCACAGATCTGAAAAAAAAAGCTCTCATCATAAAAACTGCCAAGAGAAATTCATTCAAAATAATTTTAAGTTTCGGAAATTGCCGCAAGAGGGCGTAACGGCTTATTTATTTTTTAAAGTTCATTTTACGGCAAAAAATGCCACTTAACCGTAGAAAAGCAAATAAATAATTAAAATCAGTAGATTGTTTACTACAACTTTTGATATTGTTATTTTTTTGAATCTCGCCTAATAAAGGAGTGGGGGAAGCCTTTAGGACATTTTTCAAAAACTGTCATTATGTCGTTATCCTTCAACGGATTTTCTATAACTTGGACTTGTTTGAAAGGGAATTCCTTGGAGTTTAAATAAAAGATTCAGGAATTGTCACAAGTTTCCTGATACAATTTTAAGATGGCGCTGTTATTCAATCTAACTTATTTTTTTATTTTTCTCGGTATTTGCAAATTGGATGGTATAATTTTTTTCGGTAGTAATAGGAGACAATTTGCATAGGGAACGATTAGTCCAAACCGCAAATCGATATCACCAGGGGTTTAAAAGTTATTTTGATTTTTCTTTAAAAAATGATACAGTTTCCATTTACCGGTACCCGGTATACCCCTAATAAGCAAGATAACAACTAATTTCATGGCCTACTGTTTAATAAACTATAAAATTTATAATAAAAGTCTAACGAGTCAAAGAAACATCAATAACACTGAATAAAATATGAATATTATGATAATATCATATTATGAGACTTAGACTATGAAAAAGTGCACAAATCTTAGAACTAGAAACAATTTTATTAGCAATTTAGCGAGACAACAATAATAATTACAAATGTTCAAAATGTTGTCCGTCATTTTGTAAGCACTTTATTATTCTTCTGTAAGTTGATAATACGGCTGCCTCAATTTCAGCCGTGGATAAGTTTCTAACGGCATTTGTTATCCTTACCATCATGTTTTCCCTTGTTGTTGGTCTCTCTTGGAAAACCAGATCTTTTAACCTACCCCATAGGTAAAAATCAAGACAAGTTAGATCCGGTGAACGAGCCGGCCAGGGAAACAAGCTTCCTCTTCCAATTACACGATGCGCAAATTGCTCTTCTAGGTATTGGCGTACGTTACGATAGTAATGCGCCGGACAACCATCCTGTTGGATCCACATGTTTGTTCTCGTTTGTAAGGAGACTTCTTCCAAAAGAGGTGGAAGGAAAGTGGCCAAGAAATCTAAAAATCTTGCTCCATTAAGGGTTTGGTCAAAAAAATGGGGACCGATAATTTTTCCTTCCAAGATCCCGCACCAAACATTTAAACTCCAGCGGTTTTGAAAATCTACTTGCCTCATCCAATGAGGGTTTTGCTCAGACCAATAGTGCATATTATACAAATTCACACCCCCAGCGTTAGTGAAAGTGGCCTCGTCTGTCCATAATATCCGTGAAAGAAAATTTGGATTTTCCCTAATCATATTTAATAGCCAGTGACAGAAATCCAATCGACGATCATAATCAGTATCGTTCAATGCCTGGTGTAAAACGATGTGGTAAGGGTGCATACTATTAGTTTGTAAAATCTCGTGGACATTTGTTTTTGGAACCCCCAAGTCAAGGGAAATTTTTCTGGTGCTTAAAGTGGGATCGTATTGAACGTAAGCCAAAACGTTGATAATATTTACCTCATTACGTGTCCTACGAATGCGTAAGGGTCGTTGAATGGGCTGCCATTACCAGTTTCTCTTAATCGTCGAGCTAATCTTGAGAATACTTCTCGAGTATAGTGTCTTATTTGTGGAAATCGCATTGCATACTCTCGCGACGCTATTACAGCATTTTCAAGAGATTGAAAATAAATATTCAACATATCATACGCTTCTGCGTTAGTAAACGGCATACTGTTTGTAGAAAAATGCAATATAAATGTAAAAAACAATGCTTAATATTATAAGACGCTTGACGTTTAAAACTCATCAACAGCTTGTCACAATAAATTATTAATTTGTTTTTTTCCATGGCCAACTTGGAACTTGTAATTTAGGCGAAAACATGATGGAAAGGATATTATGAAATGCCGTTCGAAGCTTATCCACGGCTGAAATTGAGGCAAGAGGCAAGTGTGTTTTTCACTGAAAGAAGAATAACTAAGAGCTTAGGAAGTGACGGAAAATATTTTAAACATTTGTAATTATTGTTGTCTTGCTAAATTGCTAATTGTTTCTAGATTTAAGATTTGTGCACTTTTTCATAATCTCATATCATAATATTCATATTTTATTCAGTGTTATTGATGTTTCTTTGACTCGTTAAACTTTTATTATAAATTTTATAGTTTATTAAACAGTAGGCCATGAAATTAGTTGTTATCTTGCTTATTAGGGGTATACCGGGTACCGGTAAATGGAAACTGTATCATTTTTTAAAGAAAAATCAAAATAACTTTTAAACCCCTGGTGATATCGATTTGCGGTTTGGACTAATCGTTCCCTATGCAAATTGTCTCCTATTACTACCGAAAAAAACTATACCATCCAATTTGCAAATACCGAGAAAAATAAAAAAATAAGTTAGATTGAATAACAGCGCCATCTTAAAATTGTATCAGGAAACTTGTGACAATTCCTGAATCATTTATTTAAACTCTAAGGAATTCCCTTTCAAACAAGTCCAAGTTATAGAAAATCCGTTGAAGGATAACGACATAATGACAGTTTTTGAAAAATGTCCTAAATGCTTCCCCCACTCCTTTATTAGGCGAGATTCAAAAAAATAACAATAACAAAAGTTGTAGTAAACAATCTACTGATTTTAATTATTTATTTGCTTTTCTACGGTTAAGTGGCATTTTTTGCCGTAAAATGAACTTTAAAAAATAAATAAGCCGTTACGCCCTCTTGCGGCAATTTCCGAAACTTAAAATTATTTTGAATGAATTTCTCTTGGCAGTTTTTATCATAAGAGCTTTTTTTCAGATCTGTGGGACGTATCGTTTCCGAGATATGGCCGCTCCGTATCCTTATCCGGACACCCTGTATATTTAAATGAAGTTTATTAGCACCTAAGTGTTGCAAATGCATTTATTATTTTGTCAGGGAATAATACCAGAAATCTTTAATATTTTTGTTTTACAGTAACCGTTTTCCACTTGTTTTTTAATTTGTTTCTAACGTGAAATAAAACGAGCTACCTATATAAAAATGTTGTATTTTTATTTAATTCCTTCGACAAAAAAATTACCAAAAATTAAAATACATTAATTATTTTGTAATATTACAAATTTATTACATTAATCATTACTGTACAATTTCAGTTTTGGAACAGATAATTTACTGGTATAAGAACTAAAAATAATACATTTTATTTTTTTTTTAAGTATAATTAACGTGTAATTTCACCTAATGGTAGCTGTGATTTTACTAAAAAACTACCCAATTTTTAAAGAAATTATCCGTATTTATTGTGATTCCCTTGTAAATTCACATGAATATTAGCAATATATCTAAAGCAAAAATACAGGAAAAAATGTGTTTATGCAGTTATTTATTTACAAACAATTCACATGAATCATGTAATTCTACAGTCACTGGTAACATTACATGCACTATTGCTGGCAACAAATGACCAATTATTATTGCTGTAGTTTTACAAGATTTATTTTTAGAGTGTAAGGTTGATAATCAATGTAAGAGTTTTACGCCCGGTATAAAGTTTTTTAGTCTCCCAAATCCCAAATAACAAGGAATTGCAAGCTGTTTGGAAGCATGTGTGTAAACGCAAGGATAAGTTTATTATTAAAAATGCCCGTGTTTGCTCGAAACGTTTAAAACAAAAAAAAATAATCTAAATTATACAATAATAATTATTACTGTATCAAAAAAAAAAGGTAATTTAATTAAAAATTATTTTTTTTGCAATAAAATAATTTCAATATTAATAATTTTTTAAAAATTTTGTATAAGTACTAACAAATAAAAACAGAAATATATTACATTTCCAATAAATGTTTTTTAAATACATAATATATATTTTTGTTTGAATGTTATCATAAACTTTTCTTACATCATGAAGAATTGATTTTTTTCAAAAATTACTCTTTATCTGTAGTCTTTAAATTTGTATTTTTCCGTGTACTGTACGTATTCATGAAACGTTGTGCTATCAATAAATTTTATTTCAGAATTTTTTATTTTTGTATTGGTCGAGTAGGTATGTTAAAATACCTACGTTTAATTTACATAAATTTTCATATCTAAATAACTATTTGGTTTATATAAATTTACAGTAGACTCTAGAAACGGTAATTTATGAATGCATTTTATGGCTTTATTTTGTAATTTTTTTTAAGGGGAAATACCTATTTATAATAGTTATAAATTCAAACTAAGTGGATCGAACATCTCAAACAAAGAGAAATAAATACATTAAGTGGATCATAAAATTATTAATTATTAACCCTTTTTAAAATTATTGTCATTTACAATTCACAATAATTTATAACTAAACAATAAAATATGAAAATGAAGCAAATCATTTAGGTATCTGTTTATCTGAAACGTCAATGAAACAAAATAATCTGAGCATTTAACTCTTGAAGCTTATTTTATTCATTAAAAAAAAAATTGCTTCTTATTTTAAAAATAGGTAAATTTTGTAAATTTTTAAGGAATTTATTCCAAATTGAATATTAATTCATGTGTATTTGTATATATTACAAATTATTTTTTGTTGTTTTAATGTCTTGTGATGTATTGCTGTTGAAAAATAAATTATTATTTTGAAAAAAATGCAGATTTTTCTTGACAAACATTTCCGACTCAATATCCTATATTCCACATTATCATTATACATATTTATTTCTTGTATTCAGTCCATGAATATTGGTTTCTTTACGGTAAGGTATCTATAACGAATATCTAATAGTTCAGCTTCTTTAAAAAACATGTTTTAATATTCAAATTACAACTACTACTCTTCCACGTCTACCCCTTTTAAAATTTAATGGAAATTTAATAAAAATTTCATATAAATTCACCTTTTAGTACCGTAAACTTCACGTTGCTATATAGTTCGCGCGTTAAATTCAAAAAAATAGCTTACTGCGTGACGTCACGAGCCACCGCGCACGCCGTTACTATCATATCTTCTGTAGTTGTATCAGACCAGTCGGGTGAGATACTGAGATAAAAAAAAATGCCCTGTACATATGTTTAAATATTATTATTTATTATAACTTAAATAATAAACTCCACGAAAGACTGTAAACTTTCTGAATATCCTGATGACAAACACATATCCACTAGTTCAATATTATATACGATTGAAAGAGACAAAACCATTATCAAGGCCCAGGTGATGATTTGTGGCCCAGGAATCCGCGCTGTATTAGCTGTGGGTTGCCAAACTTATCCAAATAAATGATTAATTAATAATTCCTAAATATTATCTTCACCTCTGTAAGAATATAATAAATTATATTAAGCGATTATAATTTGCAATGTAAGGAGAAAAATATACTATAATATATAATAGGGTGTATACACTATACACGGATATGCATACGTCTAATTTTTTTATGTAATATATTTGAATTTACGTACAAATTAAAATTTCATGGAAATTTAAACAGAGTATTACGGTAACAATCTTTATTTTCGGTCCAGATTCCCTTAATTCCTTTCGTAGTTGTAGACTCGTGTGTCGGGCTATAGATGTGGGTGATAATGACAATAACAATAGCATTACCCCGCTTCTCTGCCATGTTAATTAAATTCAACAATTTAGGGTTCGGACGACCATCGGTTTTTAATTTAAAACATGTAGGGAACATTTTCATCTATCATCATTTTAATAAACTGTGGAGGAGGACTGCTTTGTTTTATTTATATTACATCAACTCCACTGAAAGTATGGACTATTTCTTCAACTTTAATTTAATTTGTTCATCAAATGACGAAAATCAACATTTTGAACTTAAAACATATTGAATAAGACCACGTTTTATCTCATTTTCAAGTTGGTTTTCCATGTCATTGCGTGCGTGACACTCAACCGTTCATTGAAAGAGTTAACTAACCTGACCTTTTTTGGCTTGTCCATATGAGATAAAAAGAAAGAAATTCCAGTGGCGTATCGCTTAAAATAGCATAAAACACGAGGCGCAGCGCCTTAGTTTTATGCTCTATAATAGTGCACTAAATTATTTTGTCAAAAATATATCAATATGTACTAAGTAGTCCAAATTTGAATTGGCTTTAAAAAAAATAAAATTTAAATATTGTCCCGAACTTTCACCTCATTAGGGTGGACGCATATTTAAATTTACAAAATCCTGACTGATATTTGAAAGTCTACGAGGCTACACGTACAACGTAAGATTTTAACTATTTGTTGATGTTTAAAAACGGTTGGTGTCGATCTGTCTGTCCCTGCGTCCCTTAATTTATTTGGTCATTTGAGTGGCAGTTGTTATTCTAAGAAGCGAAAGTGAATCTAGGTTTTTTTTAAACGGTTTCCGGAAAAAAACATGAGAAAATATCAATTTTTCCTTGGCGGAGATCCCACGCTAATGAGAATGTGACAAATGCGTCTCTTTTTTTCAGAATATGGCTCGTAAGAAGTTGACCGAAGATGAAAAAAAGAAGAGAAAAAAGGAGTGTGAGCGTCGACGGCGACAAAAAATTAAGGATGATCCTGGAGGTACAAACTAGAACAAATAAGAAAAAACACCAACGATAGGAATTAGGGAAAAAAAGGTATTGTTAAATCCATAAAGGCTCTTGCTTTCAGGAAGCAAGGATTTAAGAGAAAAAATTGGAGAGAATATTCTACCCGATATAGACAGAAACAAAAATTAAAAAAAAAAACTTGCTTTTATGCGCCTTAGTGAGTAATATGTAAATGGGTAAACATAGCGGAAAATATTAGGGGGAGAAAATAATGTGAAACACAAAAAGCATATAACTTGTCGCCTTAGTAAGAAAACCGCGCCGATACCTCCAATTTTTTGGCAAAAAAGAATATTAAACATATCACTTCAGAAGAGTCTGTTTCCAAAGGCAAACCCAGAATTATGACCATGGGGGGGGGGGGGGGGCGATAAAACCTTTTTACATTATATCATTACATAATAATCAAATATTTTTCAGTTTATTTATCAGTCTAATCCAGTTTTAAATTTTACTTTTACTAGGTAAGAAGTTGAGTACTTAAGATACTCAATTAAATAGTTTTAGGTAGTTTTCTTTTTTCACCTGACATACTATTTTTAACAATTTCATTCCTTATGTGCATTTATTTATGCATAACGATTTATTTTCAGAAGAAGGCAATATTTTGCTCGTGCCAGGGGGTACGTACAAAATACACATAGCAAAACGCGTAACTTCAAGCTTGTTTATGCATTGACAGCTTGTGTGCCTCGTGTTGTGAGATTTCTACCGGTAAGTTTTTAAAAATAATAGATTTAAATAATAATATTATAATTATTGTAGTAAAATGCAGCCTAATTTCTTAGTGTTTTTTTTAACTTTACGTATATAAATGAAATACAATGTAATGGTAACTTACTTTATGTAAATTGTACTTGTAGACATATGCGGTGTTCAAAATTATATTTAGTTCGATACTGGCCGGGTACCAGCAGAGATGCGTGGTCTTCCACATAAAAATCACGTAGCTCACTGTCTTTTACTTGAATTTTTTTTTTAAATGTTTAAGTCAATCTTATTTACCTAAATTTGAGCAAAATTACTACCTTGAACAAATTTTGTCGTCTTATGTCTCATACTCAAAGGCATAAAAGTGGATAGAGTGTTAACGCAATCAGAACCTAAAAAATATCGGTTTTGTTGTTTCTTGTAAAATTTTTTGAGCTGAAGCTACGCGGTTTTCTTACTAGGCAGCCGATTTGACACCGAATCCAATTAAGTTTGGTTCAAAGTATATAATACTTAAAGTAATTAGGCTCAGGCTTTTACTTTTCATGCATGTGTTAACCCTTGGAACCCCCGTGATGGGGGAGCCCCCCTAAATCCGCTACTGGCACACCGTCAGAATGAGCATTCTTCTCGAATATTTCAAGAGTTGTAGCGTTGGAGTTCCTGAAAGACCCCGTTTTGCTATTTACGAATCAATAGACCATTAAGCATTAATAAATTTCTAAAATTCACGATTTCAATCCCCAAATGTCTTAATGTTATTTGTTGCACACTCGACTGACTTGATAAATTGTTGGCGGATGGTGCTGCAACTTTAGGTCACACTCTCGAATGGAATGCATACCTACCATTTATATTTTTGTACATTAGTAACTAATGGTATAGGAAATGGGTCACGAAATAAATTAAAATAAAATTTTACTTTGGAATGTTTCTACTTCTTGACATTTTGACAGAATAAGTGCATATGTAGGTACTATGTGCAGCTCGCGTATCAAAAATTAAACCAACCACACTATAACTTATTCATTTTAATCAAAGATGTGACAACAATAGTAAAATTTTCTTTAATTTTTTTTTTCAACAAAAGTATAAATATTTAAACATGCCAGTCAAATTTTATTATTTTTTAAAATGCCAATTATAGGTTATTTTTAAAAAACTCTTCTTAAAAATTAAATATCGCTCTCACAATGGTTTCATTGTGGTATGTATCAGAGCGGTATAACTATGATAATATGAAATGTTATTAGACCCTTTATTTTTTATAATAGTTTATCTTAAAATGGTGCGAAGTAATGAATGCTCATTAAATATGCAAAACCAGGCCCGTATTCAGAAATTCGTTTCGGGGGGGGGGGGGGGGCAAGGACGAAAATCATTCAAAAATGTGGACTTATGTTAATTAATTCAGAGCAAGGCGAATCACACATTAAAACTTAAATCATTATGTGACGTTTAATGTATTATTATTTATAGTGCAATAAAAAGATGCAGTACAAGGTGTACAATAAACAAAAAATTTTCAAATTTCGGGATTTCGGGGGGGGGGGGGGGGGGCGGTGCTTGTGCAAAACGCATAACGGGATATCAAGAACAATTTAAACACCATCCCTTAAAATCTATTGTGTTTACATGAAATGATCCAAATAATGAGCATTCTTTAGGTAGGTCCACCCTACATTTATCGCAAACTATTGTTATATTTCAGGATTTACCATTTTTATTGGGAAAATCCCTTATAAGCGTGGATTAGGGAAGTTTTCGAATTAAAAATCTTAAACATGCCTATTCTCCTAAAATTGTATTATATTATATTCGTAGGTATTTATAACATATGACAAAATGTAAGAAATCTTATTAACTAATAAATAACAATGGGTACTACTATTTTACATAATATAATTACAAAAACAAAATATAATATAGATGTGATGGGCTACATGCTTGGTGAAATGGATATTCCATAGTAGAGGAAATTAAAGTAGTACTTGTTATATTTCACAATATATTTCAGTTTCCTGACACGTGTTCACGTGTTTCAACCCTTGCGGGTCATTATCAAAGGCAATGTAAGACAGTTAAAAATTCTACATGTCATTAATTAATTAATTACATTTTAATGACATGTAGAATTTTAAACTGTCTTACAATGCCTTTGATAATGACCCGCAAGGGTTGAAACACGTGTCAGGAAACTGAAATATATTGTGAAAGATAATAAGTACTACTTTAATTTCCTCTACTATGGAATAATACTTTGTCGTTATGGCTTAATCATAGTCCGATTCGGAAGATGAACTTTCAATAAGTGGTTCAACCATTTCTTCGATTATTATATCTACCTGCAACGTATAACTTTGCTATTTCACCGACTTCTGCAATATAAGAGGACTGAACTCGAACATCAATGCAGTCCATCAACATCTACAATCTACCAAACCTCATGTACTTGCACTAACCGAAACCAAAGTCAGATCATCGATTAGTACGGGCAGCTATTTATATCCTGGGTACGACTTTCATCACCGATTTAGGCGGAATTTTGGCCTTTGTCTCTTTGTCCGGAGTGATATTTCTTGTCAACGAGAGGAGACACTGGAGCCTAACGACTTTGATGTAATGTGGTTTAAAATATCAACGCAGAGAATTACTAAATTCATCTGCTGCCTTTACCGGCCGCCAAGTGATACCCATTATAAAGACTTGTTCTCCTCTCTTGCTAATACTGTCGACTTTTTGCAAACCCACCATCCCAATTCCGAAGTTGTCATCCTGGGCGACTTCAACGTTCATAATGTCAACTGGCTCAAATACTCAAACATGACTGACGAACAAGGTCGTGAAGCCGAATACTTTGCCATCAGCTCTGGCCTCACCCAGCTGGTGGGTGAACCAACTCGGATTCCAGACCGAGATGGTGATTTTGCTAGTTTGTTGGATCTTTTCTTAACTTCAAACCCCGACTTGTACACTGTCACCGTGAAGCCGCCGTTAGGAACGTCTGACCACAACCTTATTTCGGCACTGAACAAACTGGCAATTAGTACTGAAGAGTCTCCTAGACCACGCACGATATGGCATTATACATCAGCTAAGTGGGAGGACCTAAGGCACCATTTTCGAACCTTTCCTTGGCTGGACGTTTGTTTTACCTCTGATGATCCATCCATCTGTGCAACAGAAATATCGGAGGTTATCCTTACTGGCATGGAAGCCTTCATCCCTTTCTCAAAAAAGTGCCCTTCTAACAGCAAACCTTGGTTTACCAAAAATTGCGAACGAGCTGTTAAATCAAAAAATTATTTGAACCGACAATGGCGTAAAAATCCTACCGCCGAAAATCGTACCATCTTTGTTAACGCTCGAAACCAATGCAAGCAAACGATAAACCAAAGCAAAGAAGCACACAACCAGAGGATCAGAGACAAACTTCTTGAATGTCCTAGCGGCTCAAGATCATTTTGGTTCAGGCCGTCAGTCAGAACTTTACCAAGTCAACCATTCCACCTCTAACACGTTCTGATGGCACCATTGCGTCCAAAGCACAGGAAAAGGCAGACTTACTGGCGGAACTATTCTCTTCCATTCAACGGTAAATTTTCAGGGAAATACTCCACCGAACACGAATAATATTGACAAAAAAAAATGTACGCCACTGACTTCTTTAAATATTTTTAATTATTTTCGGGCTAAGCAGCTAAGAATAAAACTTTTTTGTCTTTGGATATTTTTTCGTATCTTACTTCGTTTTCGAGAAAAAAAAATAAAAGCCACTTCATTGCATGTCGAAAAAAATTAATAAAATAAAATTAAGTTGATCGTTCCTAGGAAACTTTGTTTTGTTATTATGAACATAATGTTTTTGACTTTCCGTGACAGCTTGTTATTATTTTTTCTCTGGTCAAAAGGTAAATTGTGCTATTAAAAAAATTGTAAATAATTATTCTAGTTTGGAGACGACACAAATGCATTTTGTTTATGGTCTTGCCAATGATAATTCCACGGAGGCCCGGCGACTCTATCAAGAAAGGTATCCGGATCGTGTCCTTCCAGGCGGAAAAATAGTCATAAACATTCATTGTCGTCTGACTGAATCTGGCAGTTTCAAACGTAATACCTCCGGGGGAAGACCTCGTACAAATCGAACTCTGGCAGTTGAGGAGGCTGTCCTACATGCGGTGGAAGAAAATCCAACAAATAGTACGAGAAGAATTGGTAGGGAACTAAATATTTACTAAAAAATGGTATGGGTAATTTCAAAAGAATCTTTGGTATATCATTGCCAGGCACAAAGAGTTCAGGCATTTCTTCCAAGAGATTTTGAATCACGTACGCAATTTTGTAGATGGTATCTTCCAAGACTTGCAGAAAATCCTCACTTTGATTCCATCATTATGTTTACAGACACAGCGCATTTTTCCAGAAATTCAATATTTAATTTCCATAATAATCATAACTGGGCATATGAAGAAAATCATCATGCTATTACAGAGACATGTTTTTAGGAACAATTTTCTATCAAGGTTTGTTCATGCATGATGGTGCTCCAGCCCACTTTAGCATATTGGCTCGTGAGTATTTGAATGAAGCTTACCAACATCTTTGGATAGGTCGCGGAGGACTACAATTCTGGCCACCTAGATCGCCTGACTTAAACAGCCTAGATTTTTATTTGTTGGGGCACCTAAAACTATTAGTTTATGTTACACCAATCGAGACGGTAGAACAACTAAGGAATATAATTATTGACGGATGTGAAACCATATGTAACACTCATGGAATTTTCGAAAGAGACCTGTGCAATTTCGATATATTACCACAGATGTGCGATGGTGGGAATGTCACTGCTCCATGACTGTATGTGTAGAGTCATTGAATTTTGTGAGCAATAGTATAGAATATAGAATTTGCTTGAGGAACTGAGCCGGCAGTATGGCCACTCGGTGTTCTTACAAGAGTATAGGAGGTTTAATATTTAATACAAAAGGCGATACGTGTAGCCAAAATAACTGCAAATTCATTAACTCGTCTACTAATCCTGCCAAGTGCATGTGGTCCATAATCGAGAAACATAGAAATTTCCCCGAAACGGATACTGATACATGCAAAATAACACCTAATCAGTTTAACACTTTTTTCAGTAACGTTTAATTAAAGGCATTCCAAAAACTCAGTTAGATCCTATGGAAAACCTGAGCGGCCCTTCTGATTTCGGGAGGCTTTCTTCCATGAGAATAGGAACATCATTGACTGCCTTAAAAAGAAAAATTACACCGACTTTTTTGGCCTGAGCACTAGGCTGCTGAAATCTGAAAAAAAAATTTTCTTGTTGTACCTCTAACCTCTAACCAGGCTGATTAACTGTTGTTTTCGTTAGAAGACTTTTCCCAAAGTTCGCAAACGTGCACTAGTTACCCCCATACACAAGAAAGGCAACCATCAGTTATCTAAAAACTACAGACCGATTTCGATTCTACCTGTCATATCAAAGGTAATCGAAAAAGTGCATTACAAAACAAATTACAACCTTTTTTAAACAGGGTGGCTATTCTACGAACTGTTAGTTTGGTTTCAGGATGAACAAGTCGTTTGACAAGATGAAATTCACTGCCTCCCTTTCTTGCGACCTTAGTAAGGCTATCGACTGTGTCTCTCATGACATTCTCCTACAAAAGCTTCAAGCATATCACTTTCATCACGTTACTTTATTAAAATCGTATCTATCCGAGAGAACGTAAACGGTAGGGGTTGGTGGGGTGAAGTCAGCGGAGAGTGATGTTACTATCGGGGTCCCCGTCACTATTGCGGTGCCATAGGGTTCCATCCTTAGACATATATTATTTCTAATATACTTCAATGATCTACCATTGACGACCCCGGGAGCAAAATTTACGCTTTTCGCTGATTAGACCACAATATCCCTTAGTGCGTCAACACCTCAGGCAGCTCTGTGAGGATCTTCGAGGGTCCGGGAGAGGACGGAAGCTTGGTTTGCATCAAATATGTCACTTCTAAATACTGACACATTTGTTTTTCTTAATTAGTAATTGATAAACTTTTCAAGTTATCAATAGAAATAACTTCTTGTATTTGAGATGTAGGTTAAATGTCTCAGCTGTTGTAAATCAGCTGTTTTTAAGAAAATCAATAATAGGTCAGTGTTAGACTGACAGTTTCTGTGCATTTTCACGGCCACGTCTGGTTAATTTTTTCTTGGTTGCGTGGGTTGACTTTGGTCGCCGTTGGTTTTCTATGGTGTAAAAAAGGTTAGTTTTCATAGATAGGGTTGATTTTTTTTAATTTGTCAACGTTTTTGTTTTGGTAACTATGTACGTTGAAGAGGGGAATGTTATCGGCCCTTTCGGCCATGGACACTGGAAGTTAAAGCACGTTTGTGGAAATAGCTCCCTAAGTTTAGTTTCTTGGACAGGGAAGGCAATGTAGTTCCGATGAAACATCCAGAAATGCTTTAAAAAGGGTATGGTTTTGTAGTTTGCCTATCCCTTTGGGCGGAATGCCGATTTAAAATGCTTTAATGAACTTCAACAGCGGTCAAAGACGCCATTTGCTAAATTGAAACCCTCGTTAGTTATTTGAGGTAGGTTTAAACTTTAGTATCTGAATTACCCTTGGTGGGTGTTATGAAAGATTACTCTTTCATGTTGTATATCTAAAATTCGATTTTAGGGTTTTTTTGGCAGGGGCTAAAAGTCCGAGTACAAACTAGAGTACTAGTTTTCTTTTGTTGCAAATGCCTGGACGCGGGACGTGCCAGTTGCCATGTACCATTTGAATTCTTGGAGACTAGCTGTGTAGCAGTATCCACGTTAGCTGCTTGAGAGACCATGGGTAGCACGTAAAGTTGCAGCTAAGTATCATTACCCTGTGTTCATCTTTCTTTAAAAAGTAGTCAACTTAAAATCTTAATATTTAGCATTTGCGTAGTGTTCGATAAACAGTGTTTTGATAAAGTTTTGCACCCATGTTATGTACAGAGCTTGTGCACTGTAAACGTGTAGCGTATGTCGACATAGCGCTAAGACGTCACAAGAGTCTCTAATAGTTCAGAACGTTAGGTACAGGTCTATGTGGCTGCCAGATCAGACTGAACAGTCATTTTTACGGTGTAGGTCTGACAGTTGCCGTCTTGTGCAAGACCCTGTAAAACAGGGGTTGACTTTCTGTTTTCTTTTATCGATAACTTTGTAAATTTAGACCTTCAGAACTTTTATTGTCAAACCTAGTATTATCACTTTAATATTTCATTTCACTTATTTGTCTTTAACTTTAAGTATCTATTGTCCACCAAAGTAAGAGGAGCTTGCATTTATAAAGTCAAGTAGCCAAGGGCTTAACACGACTTTAAGAATAAATATCTGTAATGGCCTCTGCGAAAATTTGGCTTTTATTTTAAATAAAGTGACTTTGAGGGACTTGAGTGAATGAGAGCTTATAAGAAGCTAATGTATACCGATTGTGACATAAGTGTTTTTTTTCTAGTTTATTTTTTTCTGAGGCCAAACACTAAAACATTTAAAGGCTTTTAAGTAAAATAAAACTAAGGTGGCGCCTTCAGGATTTGACTATAACTTACTTATAACAGTGCTAGACCACTCAAACTAGAAACAAAATAGCGAACCTACCCTGAGTTGAGCTAGCTAAGGGGTGAGTTTCAGGCAGCACAACATAGGTCAATTTTGGGGACTGTTGTCTGAAGTACATCCTCCAGGGCGTAGGGTTGCCAGAGTAAGGGTGGATAGGTTGCCTTATCGCAATTTCTTTCAGGTTATCCTAAGGTGAATACTGGCACCCGATGATTTTTTTGATTACACTCCCAAACATTTTTATAACATTATTCTGAAAAGTCTGTTTTATCTTAAGAAAAACAATCAGCAGTATAGATCGAATGGGGATGTCCACTCTTATAATACTCAGCATAGGGACGAACTGGTGACGGGTTATTGTACGCCAAAGAGGTGTCAGGATGGGCCATAACTTACTTTAATAAACTACCCAATAATATAAGGGACCTACCACCGGGGTAGTTTATGGCAAGGCTTAGGGGATTCTTAATATCAAAGGCATTTTACACCTTTGAAAAATA
The DNA here is from genome assembly GCA_963920685.1 of Polydrusus tereticollis. Taxonomy (NCBI): domain Eukaryota; kingdom Metazoa; phylum Arthropoda; class Insecta; order Coleoptera; family Curculionidae; genus Polydrusus; species Polydrusus tereticollis. The sequence continues at coordinate 69,557,285 of OY987333.1, read as the reverse complement.
TTTTAATTGTGACCTGTTTAAAACTGTTCTTACTTTTACTTTGTAAAGGTACTTATTAAGTTTTTTGTCATAAATCTTGACTGTTGTAGATTGTATTTTGATTTGATTTGATTCTGACTTATGTAAGCACTATTGTATGTGTCATGACATGAATAAAATAAAATATTAAAATAAAAAAAAAATGGTCAACCCCAGGTTTCTTGCCTGTTCTGTAGGTGATAGCAGGGCTTCATTAATATGCAAATTAAATGTAAAAAATAGTTTAAACCCATTTCTGAGAATACCAGAATCATGTAATTGATCTTATTAGCATTAAGCAGCAGACCATGACAATAAGACCATCTGAAAACCAGATCCTCATTAACCCCCTGTAGTGCCCGACCGGCATCCTCAGCAAACAAGTTAGTTAAAAGTTGGGTATCGTCAGCGTAGGAGAAAATACATATTCGCCGAAACTATTCAACTTCAAATTGTAGTATTATAGTAAGCTTTATGTGCTTAGTCTAAGCCTAAATTGGTCTAATTTAGTGTCGGACGTAACAATTGTTCACCACTTTTTATTTATACAGCATGCTTGGAAATAGTGGAACATAACTTTAATGGCAGTTTGGTCGACTCAAACTATGACAAAAATTTCATATAAATATCGGTTCGAAAAAAACAATATAAAAATTCAACAGAAAAAAAAATCGTTTATAAAAAACAATCAAAACAATAATACAAACAATTTCAATTCTAATTACAACCAATGCAATGCTCAAAAAAATGTACCCCTTATTTTCTTCCATTTATTGTTATTTGAAATAATTGCCAATTATTACTAAATATTTTTCACCTTGTGTTCAATATTTAATTTTGATCATTCTCGAAAAGGGCTAAGAGTACCTTTTCTATAGTCTGTTGCTTAATGTGAGACAGTAAAAAATCACTATTGAACTATAAAACCCAGTGGTTTTCGCCGTGTTTCATAGGCGTAGTCCAATTATTATTTCACAAAATATTCGGAGTTGCAAAAATAGTGGAAATGTGTTCGAATATGACTGGAGTCGGATAGTCAACAACATACCGACTTGTGCACGAGGATAAACGTGGCTCTATCAGGTCACCAAAGACAAGTACAGGAAGAAAAGAATCTGTAATAAATGAGGATGAAAAGACTGACATCAGAAGAATCATACACTCGTTTTAATTAAAAAAGGAATACCTACCTTGGACAAAATAATGTCTGAAACGGAAAAGGGTGATTTCATTCCACCCATGGGTAAGAAGAAACCATAAAAAACTTTGAAGCAAATAAATTTTTATTATGAAAAAATTCAAAACAGAAAATCACTTTTAACAGAGAAAGACGAAATTATCTGCTGGCAACGACGATATTTGAGGGCAGTTAGACAGTTTCGAAGGAAAAACAGGAATATCTAAATGGATGAAACTTGGTTAAATGGAGGTTATACCGTTGGTAAAATATGGCAGGATAAACATATAAAAAGCGCGAGGCAAGCTTTCATGAAAAGATAGTCCACTAGAATAAAAGCACCTTCGGGATTAGGTAAAATATAAATAATTACTCACATGGGTAGCAAAAATGAATTTGTTGATGGCGGCTTACTAACATTTAAATCAAAACGGACTGGAGCCTATCCTGAAGACATGAACGGTGATGTATTTGAAGAATACTTCCAGCAAATGCTAGATCTTATTCCTCCTGGCTCTGTTATAGTCATGGATAATGCCAGCTACCACTCACGAAAATCCGAAAAAATACTAAGGTCTTCTTGGAAAAAAAAAATGACATCATTCATTGGGTTACTGTAAATAAGAAGCCATTTCATAAAGATATGCTGAAAGAGGAGCTACTGGAGATTGTAAAGTTAAATAAACCTTTTTGTACGAAATTTGTTGTCGACGAAATCGCCTCAAAACGAAATATAACGGTACTTCACCTTCCGCCATATCACTGTGAATTAAATCCCATAGAATTGGTGTGGGCGCAAGTAAAAGGGTTTGTAGCAAGGCATAACACCACTTTTAAAATGAGAGACGTTGGAAACCTCTTGCAAGAGCGAATAAAGACAGTGGATTGTGAAAAATAGAGTAAGTGCGTCGAACATGTGATTGAAATTGAAGATGAATGAAAGAATGTGGGACTCTGATAACATGCTAGAAAATACTGTAGAGCCCCTTATTATTTCTCTGAGCCCCAAGGACGATAGTTCATCGGACTACTTGAAACATGATGACTAAAATTCAAAAATTAAGTTGTTGTATTACATATTATTACATAGTAGATCTTTTCATGAATATTAATATTTATTCCAATTTATCCATTTTTATATTATTCTCACTTCTATATAAGTTTTTATCAGCTTAATATTAGAATAATTTATATCTCAATTATGTGCCTATCTTTATAATTATTATTATACTTATTATTTTAATAAACTACCTGTAGTAACGCCGCTGTCATATTACTTTCATTTACCAAACTCGTCTCTCTCTAGTATACAAATTAGGGTGACTCTAGTTTAGGACCGATTCGGGGTGTATAGGTCTAAAATATCTGAAATACGGAATATTTAAAAACTATCATTGCAGTTTACCTGAAATTTACAATGCAACCTTAAAGTTGTCCACCCTGATTAATGGGTCCTGTCATTGCAAATATACATTTTATTGCTCTCTCGCATTAAACAACAATAAAAGCTTTAAACTTCAGGGTGTTAAAGTTTTAAGAAAAATTTATGATAACATACAAACATTGTGAGTTGTTATTTAGAATTCAATAGAAGAAATATAATACATATACTGGGTGGTCAAATAAGAATGGCCATCGGCCGTTTCTCGGATATAATAAAAGTGAAAATATTTTTCAGTTTCTACCTTGTCAATAATTGTTTAATTAAATAATATTTAAAAATATAATTTCGATCCTTAGGCTATGCCGAATCCTTTTTATTCTAAACATTTTACTAGTGCAGTATACAGAATGCAGAAACGAGACTAGGTTTGAAAATCCGTTTATCCTAAGGAGAGTAAATATTTTTACTTGGAAAAACTTTGACTGCTCTCCACAACTTTATTTTCCAAGATAGGGTAAACGATGTTAAATAAAAAGATTCGGCATAGCCTAAGGATTAAAATGCTATACATTTTAAAATCTCGTATGAACAATTTAAAGAGAAAAGTCTAATTTTCTACTTCATCATGTCTGTTACGCCCCCTAGCGGACAATGCAGAAACCGAAAAGTATTTTCAAACAGTCTCTGAGATTACGGCCGGTGAAATTCTTATTGGCCACCCGGTACATAAATTAATGCAATTTTAACATTTTGATCGTACGATATAGGTACCTAATATTTATTGATTTGTATATCAATATATTGGGGTGCAAGGGTTTAAAGCAATATTGGTTATACTATGCGAACCCAAACGTCAACCTCACCTGCCCGAGTGATGTTTTCAGTCATCCGGTGCACCCTGCTAGAAAACTAACGAGGCTCTGACGACCGAGTCACGGCGGTATAACCGTTCCAAAAGGACATGGGGAAATGCATATCCCAAACCACTCGCCAACACGCTCGGCAAGCGCGGCGTTTTAAATATGCCACAACCTCCTAAAGTAACCACGAAAGCGTCGAGTTTAAAACAATTACCCCAGGTGAGTAGAGTTGAAAACTATCTTACACTGAAGTATCAGTCAGCCTCGTGGATTCTGGGGGAGGCAAAAGTTCGACAAATACTAAGAGTAAACCCGACCAAAACCAAAAGCTGTATGTCGCTATTTACAACGCCAGAACACTAAGAACTGAGGAACATCTTAAGGAACTAGAAAGGGAAATAGAAACCATCAAATGGGACATAGTAGAACTATGTGAAACACGTCTACAAGGAGAGAAATGTACACAGCTAAAATCTGGACATGTGTTGTACCAAAAAAATTCAGACGTTAACTATACAAACGGCGGTGTGGCATTACTCACCAATAGGAAAATCCAGCATATGGTAACAAAATTCAGGGCAATATCAAACAGAGTTATATACATCTCGCTTAAGCTATCTAGAAGATATACACTACAAATAATCCAAGTATATGCACCCACAAGCAGCTCGGAAGATGAAGAAGCAGAAGAATTCTATGAGGACGTATCAATAGCAATCAAAGACGTAAAATCACACTACAATCTAATAATTGGAGACTGGAATGCCAAAATAGGCAAAAAAATGGAAGGAGATACGGATCATATTGGAAAATTTGGCCTAGGAACCAGAAACGAGAGAGGAAATATGCTGTTAAATTTCCTGAAAGGCGAACAGCTATACTGTATGAATACTTTCTTTAAAAAGACACCACAAAGAAAGTGGACCTGGAAAAGCCCAAATGAAACTGTGAAGAATGAAATCAATTATATTTTAACAAACAATAAACATATATGTAAGGATGTCACGGTTCTCAATCGTTTCGATACAGGAAGCGATCATAGAATTGCCAGAGCCACAATAACCAACAACACCAGACTCGAAAGGAATAAACTGATAAGAAAAACAAGAGCCCCACAAGTGAAGAACTACTTACCAAACAAGATCAATACCAAAGAGAATTAAGTAAGAAACTAACACCTATAGAATCACTAAAATCGATGGAACTGAATGATCTGGCACGAAAAATCAAGACGGATATCAACACCGCTACCAAAAAAATCTGTATAACGGCCCAGAGGAAATACACAAAAATTAGCTCTAACACGATCGAATTAATGAAAGAAAGAAAGAAACTCAAACCACTCAAGAACACAAAACACTAAACAAAATTATTAAGAAAGAAATCCGAAGAGACATCAGAACACATAAAACCAACCTTATAAAAGAATGTATAGAAGACAATAGAAACATGAAAGTGTTAAAGTCCAAACTAACATCAGGAAGAGCAAACGTGGTTAAAATGAAAAATAGACAAGGAATACCTAATCGTCTCGGATAAGGAGGGAATAATAAAAGTTATTGAGGAGTTCTACAAAACACTATATACATCTAAACATACATCCATACAAAAAGAACCAAACAAAACCATAATGAATGTAGGCTCGGGAGATCTACCAGAAATATCAATAACAGAAATACGAGCTTAAACAGATGAAAAATAGGAAAAGCCCAGGAGAAGACAGAATAACGTCTGAAATGCTTAAAATGGGGGGTAAAATAGTAGAACAAGCAATACAAACACTGCTAAATAAATGTCTGAAAGGAGGGAAAATTCCGGAAGATTGGACCAACGCAGAAGTTATAATACTCTTTAAAAAAGGAGATATCACCAATATAGAAAACTACCGCCCCATTAGCCTACTATCGCAGGTATATAAACTATTTACCAGAATAATAACGAATCGTCTAACTGATAAACTTGACTCATACCAACCAGTAGAACAAGCGGGATTCCGAAAAGGATATGGCACGGTCGATCACTTGCAGGCTTTAAGACTATTAATTGAAAAAACAACAGAATATAATATCCCCATACACCTAGCCTTTATAGATTTTCAAAAGGCATTTGATTCCATAGAGACACGCGCACTTGTAAAATCTATGACCCAAGCAAGAATAGACTCAAGATACACCAACATAATTAAAAGTATATATGAAAATGCCACGTTCCATGTTAAGATAGATGAAAACCTACAAACCAATAAAATTGAACTAAATCGAGGAGTTCGACAGGGAGACCCGTTATCTCCAAAACTTTTCACCCTGGCACTGGAAGACGTCTTTAAAGAGCTATCATGGGAAGAGAAGGGGATAAAGATTGACGGATCATATTTGAATAACCTACGCTACGCGGACGATATAGTGTTGGCTTTGAGCAACATCACTGAGCTTAAAGAAATGCTAGAAGAGCTAAACAATGCAGCAAAGAAAGTAGGACTACAGATGAATCTAAGCAAAACTAAGATAATGAACGAAATAACAGTAAATATCATAGAAAACCAGACGATCGAAAATGTCAACGAATATATATACCTGGGCCACAATATAAAATTAGGGAAAGACAACCAGACAGCAGAAATGAGCAGAAGGATTGGTCTAACTTGAGCGGCGTTCGGAAAGCTACGGCATATATTGAGAAATATAAACATACCTATTAACCTAAAAAGGAAGGCATATGACTCATGCATACTTCCTGTAGCCACATATGGCCTCGAAACAGTAACACTCACAAAGAAAAGCGTAAATCGACTAAAAACCACACAAAGAGCAATGGAAAGGGCCATGCTAGGAATCTCGCTTAGAGATAGGCTCCGAAACGAGGAAATCAGGAAACGCACAAAAATCACGGACATCATAGAACGCATCGCTAAGACAAAATGGCAGTGGGTGGGCCACGTGGGCAGACAAGATAAGGAAAGTTAGACAGTAAAGATCATAGAATAGAGACCAAGAGAGACTAAAAGAAAGATAGGAAGACCTCAGAAACGCTGGCTCGACGACATCAAGAAAGTAGCGGGTGGACATTGGATGCAAACTACACAAGACAGAAAGAAGTGGAAAACTTTAGGAAAGCCCTATGTCCAGGAGTGGATGAATAGTGGCTGATGAAGAAGAAGAAGAAGATATCAATATTAATATTCTAAATCTTGTTGTTCCCTTTTTTTTGCAATCTGCACGTTCTTCCCCTATAAATCGACTGCAAATACTACCTCAACACACCATCCCCCACTAGCCCGATGTCTGGTTCGGTTTTGACTATGTCGCTTCTAGCAATCAAATAAAGTGAGCGTTTTCGTGTTAGACCGGTAAAGGCACCACCTTAAAGTCCTCAGCACTATTGTCGATAGGCACGCGGCGTAAGGGGAATAGTGGCCACAGAAGAATACATGGGCTATACGTATGCTCCATTCCATAATAATTCCTTGATTTCCCGACCGCAATAAAATTTAAACCCAGCCATAAATAAGTGCCTTTTGAAAGGGTACATGTCCTGATTACCTACTAATTTCAATAGTTTAGGTTAGCTATTTTTAACAAAACAACAAATATAAAATAATAGGTAAGTATCTTTATTTTAATCATGTAATTAAATAGCTATTAATATTTATATAAAAATACTAATCTACTATATTATAATATCATCTATGCCTAAAATAATTATTAAGGGCCTTACGTTACTATTAATTATGTTATTATATTGGTATATTAGGTAGGTTAATGGCAAATTGCAGGTGTTCAATATAAAGCAGAGTCTTTTTATCTTAGTTCATCAGTCGTTTGGTGTTTGTCAAGCTGTGCGTTAAAGGTATTTCCGTGTGTGTTATCCAGCATCCAAAATATGTCAGATCTGTGTGAAACTTCAGATAATATTGCTTCCGGAAGTTATGGTGTAACGAAGAAAAAACATTTATCACTTGATGCCAAGAACATCATAAAGAACGTTTACTGTACCCTTTTAGAAAAAGGGTATGACCGGAGTGCAAGTTTTAGTGAAACGAGTATTTTGACCAAACGACAGTAAAAGATATAATGACCAAACCCATCCATCCAATAATTAATAGTAACGTAAGGCCCTTAATAATTAGTTTAGGCATAGATGAAGACGATAGTGATAGTGAAACAGAGCTAAATATAGACTAGGTTAAGGTTAATATTGTATTATTATAATATTGTAGATTAGTATTTTTGTATAAATATTAATAGCTATTTAGTTACATGATTAAAATAAAGATACTTACCTATTATTTTATATTTGTTGTTTTGTTAAAAATAGCTAACCTAAACTATTGAAATTATTAGGTAATCAGGACCTGTACCCTTTCAAAAGTTCCGGTGCCTACACAATAGATATTTGTCAGGCAACTTATTTATGATTGGAATTACGACTGAGGGTTGTCATTTAAATTTTATTGCGGTCGACAAATCAACGAATAGTTGTGGAATGGAGCATACAGCCAAATGGAATAAATTCAATTATAAATACATGGGGGCGTGTCCGAAAAAACGCTCGGACACGTCGATTGGTATTTCTAGTTGCGCATTTTTTCAATAAAAACTTTTTATACAGGGTGTGTTATGTAACAGTGGCCAATACTAACTTTCTTATTTTAAGTGCAACACCACAATGTTTGGATTCTTCAGAAAATTTTGACATATTTCATGTAAAATATCCTATACCTATCTTTAACTGTTTCGGAAATATTAAGTGTTTTCAGATTAATTGCAAAAATTAACAACACACTAAAAAACTAATAAGTAATAATGTTTATTTCTTGATAACGTAAAAAAAAAAAAAAAAACATTAATAATGTAGGAGATGTTGAAAATGCTCGCCGCGAACGTCTTGGCAACATCCTAATCTTAAATAGAAATTTCTTCTAACGTTACTGAACATCTCAGGCGTGACCGACCTGATCGCAAGCGTTATTCGTCTTCTAAAGTCAGCTAAGTCGAGGGGTTTAGTTTTGTATGCAATGTTTTTGACATAACTTCATAAGAAGAAGTCTAATGGTGTCAGATCAAGGGGGTCGTGCTGGCCATTCCATCGATCCACGCCTCCCTATCCACCGGTTTGGAAATACTCGGTTGAGGTACTGCCGGACATTGATTTGGTAATGGGGCGGTGCTTTATCTTGCTGAAACTATATCATATTCGCTGGAAGTTGTAGGTTTGCTGGATCAGGATATAAGTTTGTCAAAGTTGGCAAGATATTATTTTGGAGCAGTGCTAAATAATTATCGCCATTTAAATTGGCATTAATGAAAAAGGGACCTATGATATGATCTCCAACCATTCCTGCCCAAACATTAACCTTACTTTGCTGCCTAGGCAGGAAAAGTAATACTTTGCTGATTGATATGTGTCTGCAAAATTAATATTTGCTGTCAATCGGAGTAAAAACTATTTATACCTTTTTTTTATTTCATATCAGTAAAAACATTTTAACATCAATTTTCAACATCTCCTATATTAATGCTTTTTTTTTTGCTTTTTACATTATCAAGAAATAAACAGTATTACTTATTAGTTTTTTATTATGTTGTTAATTTTTGCAATAAATCTGAAAACATTTAATATTTCCGAAACAGTTGAAGATAGGTATAGGATATTTTACATGAAATATGTCTAAAATTTTCTGAAAAATCCTAAAATTGAATAATATACAGGGTGTTGCATTTAAAATAAGAAAGTTAGTATTGGCCACTGTTACATGACATACCCTGTATAAAAAGTTTTTATTGAAAAGATGCGCAACTAGAAATACTAATCAACGTGTCCGAGCGTTTTTTCGGACACGCCCCCTTGTATTTATTATCGAATTTATTCCATTTGGCTGATACACACTGTATCTACTAGTGTCTTTTAATCAACGCTCTGACTGTTTCAATTTAAATGCATTGTTTGGTTTACTTGTCGACATGGCGCTCGACGCGACGCCCCCACTCTGGACGAGCCTTAGCATTAGTTTTTTCGCAAAGGCGATAGAACAGTGGTTTTTAAGGATTATGTCTGGCCCATCAGCCCAGTCTATTTAAGTCTATTCTTATTGGCCGTACCTTACACACATGCTATCGGGCCCTATAATTTAAATTCTCAAAACCTTCACAATTTGGCTCTCGTCACTCGATAAAAAGGAGTGTAAAACTTTCTGTCAAGAACCGCCTTTAACAGATCCCTTCGAGGCCCTTCCTGGTCAACCGCAAAGTAGCTTTGCCATCGGTGCTTTTTTAAAGTCAAGCTCAGAACGGTATTTCAGATGCAAAACTTTTTTTTGGACCCCTACAGAGGGGGGGGGGGTAATTACCCCCGTTGGATCGACCTTGCCCATGACTACATTTTACTTCAGAACTAAGTTAAACACATAAACCTCATTATTATTACTGAAATTCAAGTTCTTATCTTGAATAGTTTCGGCAATAATTAAAGAAAATCATCTTCAAATGTTTATCCCTCATTTATAGAAAATAAATATGATTATTTGGGATATAGATTACGTCCATACGCATATTTAATGAGTGTTTTCCAAAAAAACTAACTAGTAAGAAAAACAAAACAAATTCTTTATATAAAAACACAGATGAAATAAAGGAGGTAAAAAATAGATTAGATATTTTGTTAACATTAAAAAATATCAGTGCTGAATATAAAGAAATGTATACAGTTGTTAAGAAACAATATGACAGTTTATTAATTCGAAGTAGATCTGAACATTACGCAAATAGAATAAAAAATTCCGACAACGAAAACAAATGTATGTGGGCAATTTATAATGAAATCACAGGTAAAGTAAAAACAAATAACGCAATTGTTTCTGGAAACGCTGAGGATATATCTAATGACTATAACGACTTTTTGCTTAACGCAGTTCCAGAACTGAATAACCATCTAGGACAAATTGACTGGAAATCTAACATTTAAAAAAATAATAATACCTTCTGTTTAAAATCTGTGTCGACTGACCCAATATTGAAATTTAACCAAAAAATTAAAAATAAGCATAGTAGTGGAGACGATGAAATTCCCACAAGTTTAATCAAACTTAGTGTTCCAGTTATTGTTGACGTTATTTGTTACATAATAAATAACTCGTTAAAGGAGGGGATTTTTCCCGAACAACTAAAATTAGCTTTAATTAAACCCCTATATAAAAATAAAGGTGATGCAGAAATACTGAATAATTATAGGCCCATAAGCTTGCTTCCGGGTTTCTCAAAATTGTTTGAATTAGTCATGTGTGATCAAGTAATAACATTTATGAAGAATGGTGAGCTTCTTTCAGATAACCAACATGGATATCTCGAAGGGAGATCCACTCAAACAGCTGTTTTCCAATTTACACGGGCAATTTTGGGACACCTTGAGGAAGGCAAAATGGCATTAGGAATTTTTCTGGACTAAAAAAGCTGGATTTGTATGGTATAAGAGGGAATGCCTTAAGATGGTTCAAATCATATTTAAGCCAAAGAACTCAATGAGTTATTGTAACAAAAGGTAATGTCAGCTCAAAATCAGGAATACTGCAAAATACAGTGGGTATTCCGCAGGGGAGTATACTTGGGCCAATCTTATTTATAATTTTCGTCAACGATTTAAACTTTGAAATAAACAACCCTAACTCTAGTATCACAGCTTATGCTGATGATACTAATCTATTAGCTGGCGGGGAAAAGATTGATGAAATAATAAATAATGCAAAAGGTATTTTTTTGACTAGTAAAAATTGGTTTGAAAGTAATAAACTACTTTTAAATAAAGAGAAAACAGGTACGGTATTATTTCGAACAAAATTGTCTAGAACAGAAAAACCAGAATTTATTGAAATAGATGAAAATCAGCTAGCCATACAAAAAAATACAAAATTTCTCGGAATTCATATTGATGAGTTTCTTGATTGGTCAGGTCAAATTGAGTACCTCAACTGTAAATTAAATAGAATTTGTTATTGTCTGCGTATTGTTTTTAAATACCTAAACGAAACTTCAAGAAGAACACTGTATTTTGCAAATTTTGAATCATCAGCTAGATTTGGTATTATTTTTTGGGGTGCAAATCCAAAAGTACACAAAATATTTGTCAATCAAAAACGGGTGTTAAGAGTGCTATATAACATGCCATATTTAAAGTCATATAGAGGTATCTTCAAATCAAATAAAATTCTCACAATTTTTGGTTTGTATATTTATCAAACTATTGTATTTTTCTACAAAAACAAGAATGTGTTAAGTGAGCAAAGTCAACACAATTATAACACCCGAACTAGTAACACAAATTACCCAATTCATCGATTAACTTTATCCGAGAAAAGTCCACACTATACTGGTATTAAATTTTATAATAAATTGAATTATGATATTAAAAATGCCCCTACAGAAAATATATTTAAGAGAAAGGTAAAAGAACTACTGTTAGACTTAGAGCCTTACAGCATAAAAGACTTCTTGGAAATGTGATGCGGATTAAAAGTTAGAAATTGTAAATTTATTTAGGTAGAATACATAATGTAGTATTAGTAATATTAGTAGTATTCTCTTACTATTTATAATGTAGTGTTTTTGGTATGTATATTCTGTCAATCTATGTGGACATATTTTGTTAAAATGCATTGGTTACAACTTTTTCTGACGTCATTTCATTTTATGTTTGTTTTTATATTCTGTATGAATTAATGTAATTTGAAATAAAGATTTTTTCTATTCTATTCTATTCTATTCAGTATTTTTTCAGACACCCTGTAAATTTATTGGCTTTTTTGTATGCTCGCACATGGTAACAGTATCTCTGGAATCTTCTAATCCAATTTTATAGGATGTCACGTAGCTATACAACCCTGTATAATCATAAAAAAAATAATGATTGTATGGATCCTATGACCTTATACAATATTAATTCTCGGCCATCGTACTTCTACCGGATCCCGCACTGTACTACCAAATAAAAAATGAGAAACTGAGAAATTTAAACCTCGTTTTCATGTAAAGTAATTCACGCATGATTACTTTGTAATTTGAATAATTTATTTTGCACTTCCTAAACGAACAAAATGAATCTATATTGTAACAATTCGTATTAAATCTTTCCTTATCGCTGGTTTTCTAGGTATGCCAGGTGTGCGGTCATTAATAGCGAAAATTCATAAGTCAATAATGCCATTTCGATCATTAACCGTGTTTAATCACCCATGTTTCACTTTAAAAAGAAATAATTACTTTAAAATGCTATATAAAGAATATAAAAATTGCCCTCTAGTCAGGGCCAAATTGCAATGTATGACATATACAGTGAGAATGTAACAAATTCATTTTAAATGTATGTGTTTATTTTTCGAAAAAACGTTCGGATCCGTCAATTTTTTATTTTTGTTGTGAATTTTCTGAAGCTTATTTCGTGTATGCAGGTTGTCCCAAAAACAAGTTATAACGGTTCGCTTTATTTTTTTAAATGGATACTTCTATTTTATATTATTGTTTTGGAGTCTACATAAAATTCTAAACATATTTCATGAAGTAGGTATGTCATATACTTCAATTCAGCCGTTTGCGAGAAAACTGCGTTTTAACTTAAAGCAACAACTCATTATTTATTACCGAAAAGAAAAGAAAATTCGAAAGAAACTAAAAGATCAAATGTTGAAAATGACCTTCACCATAAGTCTGGCAGTACCCGAGACGATCTTCAATATCTTGCAGAACGTTATTAACGACGTAAGGTTCTATCAATCTTATCTTGCCTCTTATTCTGTTCTTTAAATCTTCAATATTGTTTAGCCGGTTAACATATACCTTAAGACTTAAAATAACCCCACAAAAAAATCTAAAGGGGTTAAATCTGGAGATCTGGCCGGCCCTTCAATTGGACCTTTTCAGCCAATTCATGATTTGGGAAAAACTGTATCTAGGTACTCACGCACACGGCGCCGGCGGTTGTAATGGGCTGGAGATCCGTCTTGCTGATACCACAAAAAATTGTTCGGTGCATCAGGATCTTCTGGATTAGGGTATAATGTGGCAAGGCACGGTACTAGATCATTTTCTAAAAATTCTAAATATGTTTCACCTGTTAAATTGTCGTCAATAAAAAAGGGTCCCAAAATTCTATTTTCTACAATGCCGGCCCAAACATTAACGTTTTGAGGATATTGGGTGTGACATTCCATATACCACGATGGATTTTCTGTAGCCCGATACCGACATTTTTGTTTGTTTAGACTTGCATTCAAACTAAGCGTTGCCTCATCCGAAAATACAATTCGTTTCGAAAACTAGGAATGATTATTTCACATATTCATTATTATCTCTAATTGGACTCTTCTGTGTGGATCATCTTCATTGAGTTTATGATCCAATTTAACTCTGTAAGGATGATATTTATTTTTGTGTAAATACTTTAGGACGAATGTTTTGCAGATATGATTTTCCAAAGCAATAGTACTACTCGTCTTATGGTGGTCTTCTTGAACCGACGATAACACATTTAATTGTGTATCTTTTAATACCGCAGATCGACCTTTCGTATAACCCTAACGTGACCTAAATCTCTGGCTTCTTTTTCTATTTTACTGACTGTAGATCGAGATATCGGTTCTCTACGAGAATACTTGTTATTCAATTACAAGCTAATCAAAATAACTTTTCCCAGACACTTTGGCTCGAGGCAAAACTACTCAAATCAGGGGACAACCGTCACCGTCAGTGTAACAACCTAACAACTAAAGGCTTTATTTAGAACAGTGTTTATGATTTAAATAATAATAAAAAAATTATGTGTTTAAATCAAAATATCGATTAGCATATGACTTATATCATGAAATATGTTTAGAATATTATGCAGAATTAGAAAAAAAAATTATAAAAGAGAGGTATCCATTTAAAAAAATAAAGTAAACCGTCATAAGTTGTTTTTGGGACAACCTGTATCCATGAAATAAGCTTCAAAAAATGTACAACAAAAATAAAAATTAACGGGTTTGAGCGTTATTTGAAAAAAAAAAAACACATGCATTTTAAATCAATTTGTTCCAACCTTTACGTTCTCGCTGTATATAAAAAATGTTAAATATCTCATAGAAAATAATGTTCTTTTGTACAATTTGTCAGAAATAGATGTTTTATTGATGTGTTTTGTGTTATCATTGAAGTGTAAATCAAGCTAAAAGCTTGGTTGATTTAATTGGAAGGACAGGAATTTGACTCTGTATTTTAAATCTATCCTCTTAGCGCTATATATCAAAAGATCATTAAAACGCTTTATATTTTAAAGAACCTTAATCCAATCAAGGGAAGACATTTAGTTTAAAAATGGTACTTAATTAATAATTTTATTACCAAGAGCATCTTAACTTTAAGACATACCTATCTATAAATTAAGCAAAAATTCAATTATAAATATTTACAGAATTATGAGCGGCATTTCTGTTTACAAGCACTTAAAACCTAATTTTACTTGCTCTGTGCCTAAAAACTTGAATCTTCTAAATTTCCTCCTTTTTTTACAGCAGAACTTTTGTTTTGTATCCTTTGTCCTGTAGATACTAATAAAGCGGTTCGATTCTACCAAAATTGTGATCATTAACAAAATAACAAGGATCAAAAACTTTGTAACAAAATGACAATTCTCCTTGCAATACTCACAGATTCAAACATATAATTTTTTCCGCTACTAACCTATACCATCGCCATTATTGACCGATTATTAACGTTAGAAATCGTTTTTCTCTACCTTATAAGTTATTATTGACCATGGTCAATAATAAGGCATTAAATCCATTATTGACCGATCTTTAAGAATCTATTTGAAGGCAGGTAACTTGATTTTTTGATTCTACAACATCAATTCATAAACATGAATGTGGTTAGGCAACCAGATAATTATCAATACATATTAGATTACTTGATATTGTAAAATATTGATACAATCAACATTTTTTCTGCTTCCATCCTTAATTCTGGAGGTGTACACATAATAATATCACTAACATTTTCTTCGCTCATTTAAAAAAAAAAAAACGAAAAACTCGTGAAATCTGATGACATAAATGAACAAAAATTGACATTAACAAAGCCGCCTGACAAAACAACAAAATATTTTGTCAATTCCAAAGCGCAGGTAACTTGATTAAAAAATATACTTATACCTACCTATAATTTTTTATAATTATTAATACTATAAAGATAAATGTCTTATAAAAGTTTGCAGTAGTGGAAAAAATATTATATTAACCACGGTTTAGACAGCTTATAGCCCTCGCGTCTTAAATCCCTCGTCGCTCCGCTCCTCGTGATTTAAACTTGCCGCTCGGGCAATAATGATGGCTGTCTAAACCTTGGTTAATAATATACTATTATTTAATTATTGCTATTATTTTCTTGCCCTCTTTCTTAAACCCTCAATAAATAAGATGAAAGTAGATCTTTCAACTCTTCTTCTCGATGTAATAATACGTTCTCTTGAATTCTGTTTTCTTTCCACACTAGAAGCTGACATCTTTTATAGACTACCCAAGTAGCACCCAATATTGACCATATTATAATAATAAATATATACTAATAATATACAGGGTGTTATTTAATAAGTGTGCGATATTTTACAGAACGATTTCTCAGTTATTTATAAGGTGAAAAGTTCATATAAGTATAGGTCCGCAAGCCCTTCATTTTTGAGATACAGGGTGTTAAATGATTATTTTTAATTTTGTTTTTCGTAAATAATTTTTGAAATTATATATTTGGACGAAAATTGATATCTAGGGGTTTTCGGAAATGCGAAATTTGAATTTGATGTAAGTATGGCTCCCACTTGTAGAGAGCGCCACCTACGTGTCTTTTTACTCTTTTGAGGAGTCATAACTTTTTATACGTGCTTGTACCTATTACATTTTTCAGCAAAAAAATGGATTTCTTTATCATTGTTTACATAAAAAGGGCATACTTGGTGGAAGTCGCTACGAGCAATCGTTCTCAAAAAAAAGATTAATAAAGAAATAAATGGCATTTATTTGCATATTGCCCATATCAGAGTTTGATAAAATAGTATTTATCTCCTAAGCAAAGCCGAAATCAAAAAATTATGAAAATGTACTTTGCATTAGCCAATAGTGCCTACATAACAGTGTTATCAAAAAAGAAAACGGCAGTGGCGTACATATTTTTTTTTTGTTAAGAATTGTAACACCCTGTATCTCAAAAATGAAGGGCCTGCAGATCCATGCTTATACGAATTTTTCACCTTATAAATAACTTAGGAATCGTCTCGTAAAATATCGGGCACTTATTAAATAACACCCTGTATAAATACCGGGTCGGGCCTACTTTGAACGCAGGATTCCATAGCATCTAAACTACTCAACTTTTTAACATTTTTTTAAAACAGAGTTATAGGCAGGCATTAGGCCTACAATATAAAATTAATCCCAATTATACAGGGTCTCTCAAATAGTCAGGGCATATCACACATACTTTTTTTTTAATGGAACACCCTGTATATTATGATATTTCTGGATTGCTTGAGCAAATCTACCAATATTTTGTATAACATATCCTATGCTCAAATTTAATAGTTTTTGAGTTGTTACCGATTTTTCAAAAATTTGGTGTTTTGTAACACTTAAAAAACATGCATCTGTCGGTAATGCGGACAAACAGTAATACAAAAAATTCGGGTTAAGTTGTGACAAAATCATACTTTAAAAAATAAAAATGTTTACCGGAACCTTTTACTTTCTATACCTATGTAACAATTTTGAAAACTTAGAGAGTCCTAAAAGTCTGTTATTTTAAATACAACCCTATTATTTTTCATGCCTAATCGAAAGGTATTTTTAATGCAATTTTAATTATACTATTTACGTTAGGCACTGAAACTTCGGTAGCCTAAAATCTCTCCCAATCTCAAAAAATGAGACTAACGACGGAAAAATTAAATGATGCAGACTAGCGGAACTCATCGTAAGATAGTATTATAGTCGCCCCAGGAAAATTTCTAGCTTTGAAGAAAGATTATATCTTGCGGGATAAAACCAATGCAAACACAAATTATCCCTTCAGATCAAAATGACAAGTCGCTCCATTCAAATTTTATCAAAAAACTTTCAAGACCGAGGGGTCAACCACTAGTGGAAATACTGGAAATCAATGTACAATTTTGTGGGAATCACATGAGAATCGCCCAGGAATCCATGGGAATCACCTAGGAATCCATAGGAATCACCTAGAAATCCATGGGAATCACCTAGAAATCCATGGAAATCTGGTGGGAATCAGGTGGGAATCACTGGGAATTAACTGGAAATTAGTTGCCAATAATCTAATATTTTCGCACATTTTCATTGTGAACTTGCTTGTGTTGACCCCCAATAATACCTGCCCACTAAGATTTTTACTTTTGAGGATTTCTCATATAGTTTCTAGACAAGCTGGCTCGTGGACCCTCTCCGGTAGATCAATAAATAACATAATTATAGCTAATGGTAGATATAAATCAATAGGACAGTCGAGTGTAGTGATAAAAAAATAATTACCTTTGTGAACACATAGTTATAGATGACAAGACCACACAAACAAATTCATAGATAATAAAAATAATCGTTGATAAATAATATTTTATAAAATTAAAATCGTATATTTTGATCTGTATGTCATGTGACCGCGAACGCCAATCACAACGCGTGAAGTCATTTTACTCGACAACTTGTCAAGTCATAAAAAGCAATCATTATTTCTTTGTAATTATCAAATTGTCATTGGTCACGTTCATCAAAACGTATGTATAGCGCTCGAGTAGCGCTACTTCACATCGGGTGATCTTTATTGCTGCTAACTGAGCGACTACTGTAATTGGGAGCAAAAACCATGCCTGATATATAGTAGCGCTACTGGAGCGCTTGATTCTGATAGCAATATTGTTGGTGAAATTTAGTAATTATTCGCAAAGCGTATCAGCCAAGAAGATTAACACATGACAAAAATTACATTAACAACAATACTAAGTATATTATTGTGTGAGTACAGTACTGATAGTATGTCTTTAAACTGGTACTTAATTCACAACTCATTCTTCTTCTTCCTTTAAATCATATTTTTTGAAAGAAAGTAGTTCAGGTTAGTTCTTAACTTTCATAACTTGTTTTGTTTTGTTGAAACTAACCTGAAGTAACCTGACCTCTGATTGGCGCCAAATTTTAAAATTAAATAGTTTTGTATTTATAAATGGTCGCGTTTATCAGAGTATAGCGCTCCAGTACTCCTACTTACTCAAAGAAATGAGAACTACCAGATATGAAGTAGCGCTATACTAGAGCGCTACGTTCTGATGAACGTGACCATTGTTATGGTTTTATCTCTTGTATGTAATTTTTTTTTCACTGTTTATAATTGGATAATAAGTAATATCACGTACATTTGTTAAATAAGTCAAACACCCCTATTAAAATGGCAAATAAAGACCTTTGTGAATTTTTAACAAAAATGAAGGAATTCATAACAATTTTTTTTAGACATTGCGTATTCATTTTTTCGATCCCAATCTAGTCGCCTTAAACATAAAATAGCAAAAACTACTGATAAAACACTACATAACCAGTTGGGAATCAGTCAGCAATCCCTGGGAATCAGTTGGCAATCTCTGGGAATCAGTTGGCAATCCGTGGGAATTAGTTGGTAATCTGTGGGAATCAGTTGGTAATCTTTGGGAATCGCATAAATATTTGACAGTCACCTGGGAATCACTTGTAATATTTGGAAGTCACTTGGAAATCATAGACATTAATTCCCAAAAGTGACAATCAATGTACATTTTAAGACGGGGTGGTTGACCCCTCGTTCAAGACAAATATAGCAGTAAATAAAATTTTCTTAAACTTCTTTCTTGTGACTTCTTTGGATATTGTCGAGTTTGTTTGTTTGTTGTCAAGTTACGGTTTTTGTTTATGTTTGATATTGTGTGAGCTGGGATAAAAATAATGCGAATGCTCATAGGTAAATAATTTCGTACGAAAGGGGGCAGTCCAACCCTGTTTAAAATATAGTATCTACTATATGACTCGCTCTAGGCAAAGAATACAAATCTGCTTAAATAAAAAAAAAGTAATTTGCGTTATAACTATACAGCCTATTTAAATATAAAACTAAGCGCAAAATAATCACACAGGAAATGTTATAACTTGCCTACTAATCTTCGAGACGTGTGCGTTAAAAAGATTAAAAATGATGTGAAAATTATCGATTCTGAGCTGTTCACGCATGTTTTAATACAAATCAATTACCGACTGCCACTACATGCGATATTTTTTCTTTTTGATGTATAAAGTCTTCCTGTTTTCAAGTAAAATCCAGCGGCGGCTCGTGGATAGATTTAAAGCTTGGTGGAGGCACATAATTTAAGTGTCTTAATCGATTGGTAACTTTCATATCAGCTGCCTGTATTAAAAAACAAATTAAACATTTCCACATTGATTTTTGTAAAAAAACCCAAACTCTTAGGTAAAAAATCAGATCTACTGTTAAATTTATAATACACCACATCTGGTTAATGTTTAATTAGCCAATAATTTTATAAAAAGCTCTATCAACGAAAAATTATTAAAATACCTGGAAGGCTTCAACACTATTAGTGACCGCCAGTATGGATTCCGTAAGTCTAGATCAACAGGAGACCTTCACGCTTATGTTACTCATGTTTGGAACAACGCAATAGAACATCATGGGGATTCCCGGGCGGTAGCACTGGACATTTCCAAGGCTTTTGACCGAGTATGACATGAGGGGCTCCTAACTAAAGTGAGAGCATACGGAATGCCGGTTCAATTTTGTTCATGGCTGTCGAGCTTTCTTAAAGACCGTTCTCTGCGAGTGGCGATGGACGGATTTCTTTCAGACACATTTAACATCAACGCCGGAGTCCCTCAAGGTTCTATATTGTCGCCCACCCTTTTCTTACTATACATTAACGATCTTTTGGAAAAAACTAAAAATCCTATTTATAGCTTCGCTGATGACAGCACACTTGTTTCATCTTTTACTTTGGATGCTCGGACATCGGCTGCTAATGCACATCTCTATAGGCAGCAAGAGGTCTCACTTCTCAACAAAGACCTGGAAGAAATTCTATCTTGGGGTGACAGTAACCAAGTAGAATTTAACGCTAAAAAGACCCAGGCGGCAGTTTTTTCTAAAAAATGTTGAAGAACCGGATATAGTTATGGCGGGACACTCGATCCCCTTGGTTTCATCAATTCATTTATTGGGCGTTAATTTGGATAGTCATATGTCTTGGCATGGCCACGTTGCGGCCATTGCTAAGGCAGCCTCGCAGAAGCTTGGAGTACTTTTCCGAACAAAGAACCTCTATACACCCCAACAACTTTTGATGCTCTATAAAGCCCAAATTCGACCATCGCTGGAGTACTGTTCGCATATTTGGGGCTCTGCTCCTAAACATACCCTGATATTGCTGGATTCCATTCAAAGAAGAGCCATTCGCTTGATCGGTGACCATAGTCTGACAAACAACCTGGAAAGCCTTGAACATCGAAGGCAGGTTGGCGACTTGAGTCTATTTTACAAATATTTTCTTGGCAAGTGTTCAACTGAGGTTGCCCGCTTGATACCACCCAGAGCGGTGCATGGTAGAAATACACGACGAGCCACTGCAGCCCACCAGTACGTGGTTCAGCTTAGTGTCCCTCGACGACACTGTTTCAAAATTCTTTCATCTAGAGAACGTCATCACTCTGGAACGACCTCCCTGAGATCGTGTTCCCCAACGAGTATAATCTTTAAAGATTCAAGACCAACGTTAATCGTTTCCTGCGCACACGCACCGCTCCCAGAGCGCCATAAAGGATTTATCCTGCAGTGCTGTGCCTTATTATAAAAAAAAAATCTATTCTCTTCTTTTTTACCCCGCATAATTGTTACTTATTATGCGACTGCTCCCAAATTTTGTATATAGTTAAAAAATTTAAAATTCTGTTTTGGGTTAAAAACTACACGAGGCATTAAACAATACCTACATTTTTTTTTATTCCAGCTAATAACATTATGATTTTTATATGACGAATTAAAGCCTACTTCATAAATTACATTATGGATAATAAATTTATATCCTTTTCCCGATTTTATTGAAATATTCATAATCATATTTAAAAAACTAATTTTATTTTTAATTTGAATGTTTTAATTAACTTTGAAATGCAAAGGTATTTTTTTTATATGCAATAAAGTGATTTTTATTTTTTCAAAATTCAAAATTAGAAAAAACTCAGTGGCGTATAATTATTTGTCAATAATAATCGTTAAGGTGCTCCCCGGCACGCCACTGGATTTAATAGATTTAATCTAGTTGAAGCAAATTAAGTCCATCATCATTATGACTAACGGTATCATATTTTGATAAAATTGGGAAAAAAAAAATTATAAAAAAACGATTTTTTTAAAAAACTTTAACACCCTGTATATTAAAAACGGGGCAACTCCGCACACATGTGTATATGAACTTTTTCTAATAGAATATCATATAGAATCACCCTCTTAAGTTACGTGCCGTACTTCTGCAACACCCTGGATATTATAACAAAAAAAAAATGAAAAAAGATTAAAATGTATAATGTAAACAAATAGAAATACTAGAATTAACTAAGAACTAACCTAAATTAATTCAGAAACCTCACAAACGCGTTCTTTCCTTATTATTTAAACAAAGAGAGATGCTGGCAATTTGATTTAAGTCAGTGCCATAAAAACATAAAAAAAATACCCAAAGCACTTTTACTATACTAGCGGCTTGGGGCTTCTTAATATCTCTTAGTCTATGTATATGAGTCATCACGCTTGGTGCTCCTGCATCCTCCTTCCTCCTCTGAAATGCAAATGCACCATTACTTATATAAAAATGTATAAAAAAAACTAGAAGTTAAAAATCAAGGTTGTAAGTCCTTAAATTGCTTTTTAATAGAATTGAAACAGTGTCCAAACAGGTTGGTTATCCATTACAAAACTGGTTAGTGGGTGGGTTTGCGGTTTCCACTTTAAGTGCCGGTCTCTTATCGAAAGAGCGATCGTCAACCTAATAACTCCAATTAATTTAAAGCACCTAAAAAAGCGAAACCCATTTATTTATTCTTATCAAGAACGGCTACCACTAGTCTTGCGAAGGACTAATAAGGCAATACAAGTAATATATAGATTGCTCGGGAATAGTATTAAAAATAATTCCCAAAATAAGAAAAAGCATCATAATATGAACATGGGTGCGCAAATGCTCTCTTTTCGAGAGAGAATGTTACAAAAAACAAGAAATAAAATTATTTTGATGAAAGAAATGGTAGGTACACCACTGGTTTAAAAATAAGTATTTGTTTTTAAATCGGTAGTCATTTCTTAAAATAAAAGTCTCCTATTAGGGTAAACCGATGTCAATCAAATAGTAAAAATCAATTATTTTTAACCCATGTTACGGTTCGAAAATTGCATTTTCATAGTTTGATTATGTATGTTAAGTTTTCTGTTTTAATTTTCTAAAGTACCTAGGTAGACTCTCGCCTTAAACATTAATTACCTGTAATAGCCAATATTTTCACTGTGTCCGGTTTGAAACTTGTTGATATAGTTTATATTCCAGGAATGTTTTGTACCTGGTAAGACATAGCCAAGTGGATTGATTTCTTCTGTTCTTTGTTTCATACTACTTGTGGACAGGTCTTATTTTAAATCCTTGTTTTAATCAGTTAATTAGTATTTTGCGAACTTTTTAATCTTAACCTTGTATTTAGATGTAGGTTAAATGTCTCGGCTGTTGTAAATCAGCTGTTTTAAGAAAAATCGATAATTTGTTACGCACGTCAGTGTCATTAAAAGAAGAGACTGATAGCTTTGTGGATTTTCACGACCACGTCCGGTTAATTGTGTATAATTTTTGCGGTCGCGATTGGTTGACGCGGTTTGTCAAGGTTTTGTTGTTAAAAGAGGTTAATTTCCATAGATAGGGTTGACTAATTGGTCGATGTTTTGTTTTGGTAACTATGTACGTTGGAATCGAAATAACATCCGGCCCTTTCGACAATAGACGCTTGAAGGAAAGCACGTTTGTGGAAATAGCTCCCTAAGGTTAGTTTCTTGGGCAGGGAAGGCTATGTAGTGCCGATAAAGCATCCACAAATGTCTTAAAAATGATATGGCTTTGTAGTTTGCCTATTCTTTGGGCGGAATGCCGATTTAAAATGCTTTGCCATGAACTTCAACAAGCATCGTTAGTTATTTGAGGTAGGTTTAAACTTTAGTGTCTGAATTACTCTCGATGGCTTTTATGAAAGTTTTCTCTTTCATGTTGTACATCTAAAATTCGATTTAGGTTTTTTTTTTGTAGGGGCTAGAAGCTGAAACTGGAGTACTAGTTTTTTTTTATTAGAGTTGCCTGGATGCGGGACGTGCCAGTTGTCATGTACCATTTGAATTTTTGGAGACTAGCTGTGTAGCAGTATCCACGTTAGCTGTTGCAGGGACCATGTGTGTGGGTTTTACTAAAGATTGAGTCTTCATGAACCATGGGTAGCACGTAAAGCTTCAGCTAAGTACCAT
The DNA here is from genome assembly GCA_963920685.1 of Polydrusus tereticollis. Classification (NCBI taxonomy): domain Eukaryota; kingdom Metazoa; phylum Arthropoda; class Insecta; order Coleoptera; family Curculionidae; genus Polydrusus; species Polydrusus tereticollis. Next base: position 69,533,237 of record OY987333.1, on the reverse strand, counting down.
TTTTTTTTAGTATGTTGTAACATAGTAACAACTTAAAATCTTAATATTTTGCATTTGCATATTGTTCGATAAACAGTGTTTTGGTAAAGTTTTGCACCCATGTTATGTACAGAGCTTGTGCATTGTAAACGTGTAGCGTATGTCGACATAGCGTTAAGACGTCACAAGAGTTTCTAGTAGGTGGTCTGTTACAGCTAATTTTGTTGTAAATATATTTAGTTACAATTTATTATTATAAAGTAAATATTTTTGTTTCCCGGCTAAAGGCCATTTGTTTCTTCTAAATTTAACACTTGTAACTTTAACATTTTAACTTGTCTACGACCGAGTGGCTAGTATGCTTATCGAGTAACCACAGGTACTCGTAAGATTTTGTATTGTACTTTAAGAATGCTTTTATGGTAAATTTAGTTAGTTGTGAGAGGTTCTTGCACAGACCTTGCGGAAATTCCAAGTCTGAGGCAATGTCCTTGATGTAGGTGTGGTGATGTGGCTGCCAGATCAGACCAAACAGTAGTTTTTTTATGGTGTAGGTCTGACAGTTGCCGTCTTGTGCAAGACCCTGTCAAACAGGGTTTGACTTCTTGCTTTCTTTTAATGATAACTTTGTAATATAAACCTTCAGAACTGTTATGTCAAACCTAACACTACCACTTTATTATTACTTTTCACTTATCTACCTTTAAATTTAAGTACCTATTGTCCACCAAAGTAAGAGGAGCTTGCATTTATAAATCCAAGTAGCCAAGGGCTTAACACGACTTTAAGAATAAATATTTGTATTGGCCTCTGCTAAATTTGGCTTTTATTTAAAAGACAGCGACTTTGAGGGACTTAAGTGAATGAGAGTTTATAAGAAGCTATTAAAAACCGATTGTGACATATTTGTTTTTTTTCCTAGTTTGTTATTCTCTAAAGCAAAACACTAGAACATTTAAAGGCTTTGAAGTAAAATAAAACTAAGGTGGTGCCTTCAAAATTTCACTTTAACTTACTTATAAGAGTGCTAGATCACTCAATCTAGAAACAAAATAGCGAACCTACCCTGAGTTGAGCTACCTAAGGGGTGAGTTTTCAGGCAGCACAACATAGGTCATTTTGTGTGACTGTTGTCTGAAGTACATCCTTCAGGGCGTAGGGTTGCCAGAGTAAGGGTGGATAGGTTGCCTTGTCGCAGTTTATTTTAGGTTATCATAAGGTGAATACTGGCACCCAAGAATATTTTAGGGAAAACGTTATACTGGCGTAGTGATGAAAAATATTACACTGGCGCCCAACGGGTTCTTCTAGAGTTTTTGAGTGATTTTAGCTGTTTTGATACATTAATAAGTAAGTACCCGGACTTGACTTGAAATTTTGCATCGGCATATCAAGGATTTTGACGGTTGCGTGAGCTGTTGGTAGGTGTTAGGCAAAATTAGTTGATTATCATTGAATCAGAACAAATTTCTTTTTAAAGTTATTTAAAGATAAGAAATATTTTTCAAGATGTATAAGGTCAGTGTTGATAGATTATCTAAAGATGAATTAGAATATGAAGTTAAATTAAGGGGGATTAAACCAGTTGGTACAGTTGATTTCCTTAGGAAGTGTTTGCGGTCTATAATGCATTTGGAACAACCAGGGGACTCAATTCAGAGTTCAGTAGATTTTGATAATGAGGTATTGCGCGCGTAAACTTACAGTTGAAGAAGTTTACTTCAACATTTTCAGGGACCACTAAGCAGGCTACAAAAATTGAAACAAAATTTGCACATCCATAGACCGTAATTAAATATTAGGCAGATCAAGATCAGCCGGTAGACAGCATACTATACTGGCACCCCCTATTTTCTTTGATGGCGAAAGAAACCGAAATTGATTGATAATAACGTTTTCTTGTATCAACTAACAATGTCGCACAATATTAAATAGTGTGCGTGTATATATTTTGGTTGCTTAAACACAAGAGAAGCCAAAAACAACGAGATAAATTTCCTATTTTAAAGCCAGTGGTTTTAAACCAGTGGATTGAAAACTGCGGTAATTCTAATATTTTTGAATCAGACGAGGAATCTTTAAAAAATAGGGACATTTGTAGACAACATTTTAATAAAAACTTATCTTATCTGTCTGGTAGACGAAAAAAACTGGAAAAAAAGAGACAATTCCGAATTCCGGAAAGGTTAGAAAAATTAATCTTAATGTATTGTAATTTTTTTTTAAAATTATTATAATATATTATTATATTATTATAAAGCAGGGTCAAAAATTTGTCAAAATGTTTCTTTCTTTATGTAATTCAGAACCCCTTGTTTATCTATACAGTTACTTATTGATATGTAAATATTAAAGGTTGTGATTCTTGGGACTATTTTAAGCAAAAAACTTTATATGAAATTATGTCCTAAGCACTTCAGCTTTTAAACTACAGGGTATTAAAGTTTTAAGAAAGAAATTATGACAAAATACGGAAATTGTTTGTTGTAACTTAGAATTCAATAGAAAAAATAAAATACATAATATGCAGGGTGGCCAAATAAGAATGATCACCGGCCGTATCTTAGATAAAGGAAAAGTGGCCGTGAAAAAGCATTAGTATACAGAATACAGAAACGAGACTAAGTTTGAAAATCCGTTTATTCTAAGAAAAGTAAACATATTTCTACTACTAAGAAACAGTAAAATGTAGAGAATAAAGAAAATTGGGCGTAGCTAAAGGATTAAAATGCTGTACATTTTTAAAGTTCTTAATTGAGCAATATAAAGGGTAAACCTCATTTTCTACTCGATCATATCTGTTACGCCCCCTAGCGGACAATGTAGAAACTGAAATGAATTTTTTTACACTAAAAAATCTGAAAAGTATTTTCAGTTTCTGAGATACGGCCGGTGACTATTCTTGTTTTTAAAAACCTAACCCATATAATATGTATTTTAAGGTGGGTTTGATGATGTTATTTTCAGCACGAAGAATAAGGCGATCAACGTACAACAGTATTTATTTACAATGTCCGATATACAGTATAGTGAATGACAATAAGGGCGCGGCGTCAGCGTTCCGATCGGAAGCACTGGTACTCCGTAGATTCTCGGTCGTCAATCTTGTCCACAGGCGAAAGTCCCCTAAGGAAGCAGTCAAGCAGAGCAAGAAGGGCTGGTCGAGAGTCGGCGGCGAACTCTGCTGGTCTTAGGGCGGCTGGCGTCTTTTATACAGTCCGGGGCTCGCTTGAGATGCGTTGGATGGAAGGGCGCGTAGAAGGGCTGCTTGGCAGAATACTGGTGGCGCTTTGAGAGGGTGGTAGCGGCGCGCTTCGGTACTACTGCCGTATAGGCACTGTGGTACGGCTTTATTGTGCTACAGTCTCCCCCTCAGAACCTTCCTGACGTCTCGGCTGGTGGTTCTGGACCTTCTTGGGGCGTCCTCGGCGGCGTATTCAATCGGGTGTTCCTCGTGTCCCTCCCCCTGGAGTAAAACCGCCCCTAAAGCGTAGGCGCTTGCATCAGTGCGTAAAGTGAATGGCTTCGTGTGGTCGGCTTGCTTCAGTATGGGAGCTTCCGTTAGAGCTCTCTTTAGGGTCTGGAATGCTTGGTCTTGGAGGTGTCCCCATTCCCATGTTGCGTTTTTCTTTGTTAAGCGACTCAGTGGTCGTGCTACTTCGGAGAATTTGGGAATAAATTTCCGGTACCAGCTGCAAGTTTGTAGGAAGGACGTCAAGTGTTTGATATGGCGTGGAGGCTGTATGCTGATGATAGCTTCTACCTTGGAAGGGTTGGGGTGAATTCCTTGTGGTGTAATGAGGTGCCCTAGATACAACACTTGCTGGCATCCGAACTGGCATTTGCTGCGGTTGACGCGTAGTTGGAACAGTTGAAGCCGCTGGAACACGGCTCGTAGATCTTGTATGTGCTGGGAGAAAGTTCGTGACAACACAATTAGATCATCTAGGTAAGCGAGGAGTTGTACATCTTGTACGCCGCTTTGGACACGGTCAATCAGTCTCTGGAAAGTTGCAGGAGCGTTGCGCAATCCAAACGGTAATCGGTTAAAGCGGTAGGTTCCCATGGGGGTCACAAAACTGGTCTTGTCTCGATCCTCCGGTCGTACTTGGATCTGGTGGTAGCCGGCCTTCAGGTCCATTGTAGAGATGTACGAGGTTCCTCCAGTTAGCTGGAGTAAGTCATCTAGCCTGGGGAGTGGATATGCATCAGGAACGGTAATAGCGTTCAGCTTCCTGTAGTCTATGCATAAGCGAATGCCCCCACCTTGCTTGGGCACGAGTACCACTGGAGCCGCCCATGCACTTTCACATTCTTCGATGATGCCGTCTGCCAGTAGTGCACTTACTTCCTTGGCCAGGGCATCCCGTCGGGTCGGCGTCAATCGGTATGGGGGGCTACTAATGGGTGCGTGGTTGCCGGTGTCGATACGGTGCTCAGCGTAAGGTGTCGGCGGGCCACTATCTTGGAACAGCTTACTGTGGGCTTCCAATAAGTTGTTAAATTCTTCTCGCTCAGGCGCCGTCAGTGTGGTTGCTTCATCGTTGGGACGCAGTTGTAGGTCTATGATGGCGAAGGTTACTTCCGGGTAGAGGGGTGGTAGTTCATCTAGTTCGGCCCACATCTCTTCCACTTGTCCTGCTGCATCATGCATGACGTAGTCCTGGCGAGAGAAAGGGTTCGGTATGGATGGAGGTCCTGAAATTTCGGGTCCTATAAACGATTCATGTCTGTTAGGATTTCCAGTCGAGAGGTCAGGGCCATATCCCGCGATTAGTCCGGAGATGTGGTCGCACTCCATAGGACGTACTGGGGATTCCTCCAATGGCGATAGGACGTTTGGTATTTGGTAGAAAGCGGACATCTCTTCACAGGGGTAGACGTCCGCGTCATGGGATACTGGGAGCGAGTCCCTGATATCAAATGCATGCCTCTGGGTTGGAGCTGGTGATAGTGGTGATAGGAGCTTCGGTATTTGGTAGAAAGCGGCCATCTCCTTACGGGGGTAGGCATCCGTTTCCTGGGCTGCAGGGAAGGAGTCCTTAATGATAAAGGCATGCTTTCGTGTTGGAGCTTCTGCAAAGAACCATCTTCTGTGGAAGAAGTCAAGAACGAGGCCGGCATCCTGGATAAAGTCGATACCTAGGAGCGTTTTGGCGTCTGGTGTATCTGGCAGGATAACAAACGTCGCTCCTACGATCCTTTCCTGCAGTTGTACCGGCACGGTGGTTACTTGGACATTTTGAAGTTGCCGGCGGCCATCTGCGAAAGTGACATACATCTTTTGGTAACAGAAAGTGTGGCCATTCTTTTTTAGTACTGCGTGTAAGTCCGGGCTGGCTATACTGGTTCGGGCTCCTGTATCCAGGTAGGCGGTCCCGGTGATGCCGAAAACGGTGATTTTTACAGCGGGTCGGGCTCGATCCTGCGTGCTGACTGCGCAAAATCCCGTTTCCGGAATAGGTGGAGAGTGTTTAGTGCTACAGTTTTGACAGTTCCTACGAATAACTCCAGGCTTCTGGCATCCATAGCATCGTAGGGTATTAGCGCCCGTTGGCTCAACGGTCGTACCACGGGTTGCTCCACTGTTCCCTAAACTTGCTAGTCGTTTACGACAGACGGTGGCGTCATGTCCGGGTGCACGGCAGTGGGTGCATCGGTTCCTAGGTTTTCTGTTAGGCGACGGCCCCCTGTGGGTGTTCTCCTTTTCTTCTGGTGTGCTTGCTTCTATAATTCGACATTTGGCCAGTAGTTGAGCCAGTGTCGCGACGGACTCGCGGTTTATTCGGTCCTTGATGTAGGGGCGTAGTAGTCCATACAGCATGTCGATTTGGGCATTTTCATCTGGTGGCGTCGGAAGTTGGGCAAACAAGGCTCGTTTTCCTGCGATGAATGTTCCAGTAGGCGTGCGGTTGTCCTGCGGTGATCTGAATATCTCCTGGTAAATCTGATAAGCTGGTAATGTGGGTGCAAACTCATCTCGAATCATTTGTTTCGCATCATTCCATGTCCTGGCTGCGGCTTTTACCCCTGACCACCATGTATGTGCTGGTCCTTCCAATAGTAATGTTAGTCCAGCCAGGGCGTTGGCGTCGGTTATGCCTTCACTTTCCTTAAAGAAGTCGGCGCTTGTAACGAAGTCGTCTACAGCTTCCAAGGATCGTGTTCCGGCAAAACGGGCGGTGCATTGCGTGAAGTGTTTCACTGGAGTGGGTGGCTGCATTCTTCTTAGAATGGCTTCCAGGTCGTTGGCTGATAGCTCCATGGCACGGGTTTGGCTCCTTGTCCGCGGTATGTTTACGCACTATTACTACTTGGACCAAAGAATTTGAGAAAAATGTTGTTTTCTCGACACTAACGGATATGAGTTTACAAAGCGGCACACTGCGATAAGTCCAATTTCTATCGTAACACTCGCGACAAAAATGTATATTCCGTGTGGTTAATTTCCGCACTTACTTCGGGCTCACACGTTGGTTTTCGCACTTACTTCGGGCTCACACGTTGGGCTGCCACTTTAAGGTGGGTTTGATGATGTTATTTTCAGCACGAAGAATAAGGCGATCAACGTACAACAGTATTTATTTACAATGTCCGATATACAGTATAGTGAATGACAATAAGGGCGCGGCGTCAGCGTTCCGATCGGAAGCACTGGTACTCCGTAGATTCTCGGTCGTCAATCTTGTCCACAGGCGAAAGTCCCCTAAGGAAGCAGTCAAGCAGAGCAAGAAGGGCTGGTCGAGAGTCGGCGGCGAACTCTGCTGGTCTTAGGGCGGCTGGCGTCTTTTATACAGTCCGGGGCTCGCTTGAGATGCGTTGGATGGAAGGGCGCGTAGAAGGGCTGCTTGGCAGAATACTGGTGGCGCTTTGAGAGGGTAGTAGCGGCGCGCTTCGGTACTACTGCCGTATAGGCACTGTGGTACGGCTTTATTGTGCTACAGTATGTTATAAAATCGTATGCTTAAGTGAAACAACCTCTATATATCTATATTTTCACCCGAACGCGAGATTTTCATATATGTTTATTACACCGGGTGGTTCTCAAAAGTAGTGAACCCCTATAAATAATTTATAAATTTCCGTTTTTAAATGCTTCTGAAACTAAGAAAGTGAAGTATGACATAATTTTATTTTTCATAAACTACTTGACTATAAATTAACCCAATTAATGGATTCACGGCACTCTAGATTTCAAATAAAAAATATTAGTAAGTAAAAATCGAAACGAATCGAATCTGAAAATAAACCAAATCGAAAAATCAGAATTCTATCAATTTAAAAATAATGGTTAGGATTTGAGGCTGGTTGTACAGTGGTTTTAACCATTTTTAATTCCAAAATATTAGAATAATTTAAAATTTGCATGTATAAGTTCTCTACTCAAGGGAAACTTTTCAAGTATTAACTTTATGAAAGTTACATTGTTATATGCCTTTGATTTATTTGTAGTATGTAAAGTTATTCTATACAATGTGTAAAATTAAGGCTTAGTTTAGTTTTACCAATGCTCATTTGAATTGTCCTCTTTTAAATTGATCATATTATGAAAATGAACTAACCCATAATTAAACAACATAAATAAAAAATAAAACAGATTATTGTTTTATTTGCAACATTTTAATAGTTTTCTATAATTAAATATAATCATATTTTGAGTAAAAAGTTTTTATAATAGAGCAATATGTATTATAAAAATGTCACTTGTCTTTTATAAGACAAAAAACAAATATTTTTTTTTAAACACTAAGAAATTGAAATAATTTCTTAACGTTAAATTTTTTCATGCGATTCAGGTACTTACTTGATATTTATTCATGGATATATTATTATTAAAAGCTTGAAGTTCGTTTTCTTTGCAACCTGCACGCTTTCTCCCTATAAATCGACTGCAAATACTACCTCAACACACTATCCTCCACTAGCCCGATGTCCGGTTCGGTTTTGACCATGCCGCTTCTCGCAATAAAATAAAGTAAGCGTTTTCATGTTGGACCGGTAGAGGCTCCACCTTACAGTCGTCAACACTATGGACGAGAGGCAGGCGGAGTAAGGGGAATAGTGGCCACAGAAAAATACATGGGCCTCTGCATAGGTATCGAAACTATAGATCCGACACGCCATTCATAAATGCTATAAAATTGTGATGCCAAAATCGTTTGGTGGCGAGACGCCGTGAGGAGCTAGGTGGGGTTGCGGGTCGGGAGTGGGGATTACTTTGAATGTGCATGATGCAATGAATATGCATGCGACAAAACCACAGAACAATAAAGGTTAGGTTGACAAAACTGCAGGAAAACCCACAGAAAAACGCTGTCACAAATCCGAGTATTGCCGAGTCGATGCGGATGGCCACGAAAATGATGGGATCTGGGCGGATTCTTTTTTGCTGCGTTGCCATACTACAGATTTTTTACAAGGTTTTAAGCAATGTTATATATTTCCCACATCATGTTATTCTAGTAAATCATAAAAGTTAATACATTTAACAGAGTAAGCCCAGAAAATTACGTTTTCTGTGGCGTAAGTCTGGCAAACCAGGTGGAGGGGAGCAGCTTGAATGTTGATTTACTTTACACTGGAATACAATGATGACAACACGTTTATTTGTTATTGTTCGGTCTAATAGTTACGAGGTCTATGGGCCTCTGCGTGTCTTTACTCAATCAACGGTGCACGTTAGTTGGGACTTCTTCTACTGTAACGAATCTACGAGCAGAAAAAGTTTAAGGTATAAGGTTTAGCAATCTTTGCCCAAACAAAATTCGAGAAAAATCTTTAAAATATATGTCTTCGATAAATAAACTCCTATTAGTTGAGCATGTCCTAACCTTTGCCTCTCCACTTCAGAACAAGTAGAGGTTAATTCACAAAGCTACAAATAGTTCGTAAGTTGGTGCATCGAATATTGCGCACCATCTCTACAAAGTGGTCATTTATAATACAGATAACAGGTAACTTTTTCGCCTCGAATCAACATCGTCAAGTTCGGTGAAGATATAGCAAATCAATCAATAATGTGTATTTGTACCCAACTAGCAAAGTAGAACTTTAAAGGAAGCAAATTATTTTATAATTATCAAATAGCGGTGTTTTAAGAACAGTTTTGCTTTGTAGCGCATATCGTTGCGATAATTTTGATCATAAAGAAAACTACTTGTATAATTGAGGAGCAACTGTGCAAAACGCATTAAATCCATAATATGTTGTTAAAAACTTAAAAAACTAGCAAAGTAGACAATATGGTATATTTTTTAGTGGATTTACTGCATTTTGTTTAACCAGAATGTGGATTTATGTCATTTTGCCCGGTTAGTATGGATTTATTCCTTTTTGCTTACTTCTTATTTGTATTTATTGCGTTTTGCTTGAAGTAATTAAGTTTACATTATTTTATAAGGCCAATAAAATTTAAAATTTCAGTGAAACACAGTGCGACATCTAATAGCCAATGTTTATCCTAAGATAATTGAAATAAAAGAATGCAAACTCTTTCAACAGAAATATTCTTTTTTTGGATTTAATGCACTTTGCTTAAACGTGCATTGGAATTAATCCAATTTGCTTAGCTCAGTGTTTTTGATATGGCAATTTCTAATGGATTTAACGCGCTTTGATCGAACTAGGTTGTTCTAATGATAGATTGACTAAAAAGCACTACATTTTTATATTTACCTTGAAAATTATAAAAAATGGATTTAATGCGTTTTGCATAGTTGCTCCTCAATTGGGGTTTATAACTATTTTTACAACTTGTATTATACAACAAATGAAGCCACAAAAACTTGATTTCAAGAAAAATGAATTTTAAAGTTTCATATTCTATAAATTTATAATGACTGAGTTAAGAAATGCAAAAATAACCAACATCTTAGGTCTACCTAATAGTAAGAAAAACCATTATTGGGGAAACATAATAACATATTTCCTATGAAAAAAAAATACGTACGGTACCATGTACCTATCTAAACTAGCCGGCTTTAATTTTTTGTACTCTACTCTTTACTCTATACTCCTCCGCTCGGTAGGAGTCGCGCAACACATTTCAAACTCCTTCTCTACTCCCTGCAATACCATGGACTCCCAGAAAAAATAGCACAGAGTTGTAGGTCTTCGTACTTTGCGTCCTCACCTTCCCCCATATCTGGTTTAATTCTCACCCTGCGATGACGCACTGGGTTAATTTCCTAGTGTATACATTAATTTTCACTGAGTGGCATATAGGATTGCTCACTGCTTCGTTAATTTTCTGCTACCTTTGATTAAAACAATTGTTTACTTATACACTCGTGTTTTGATTCCTTAATGCAGGCTATGGTAGCATATTACTAGGATTCACGACAAAGACACTGGTCGACACTTAACGTTCACATTACTAACTACTTTTTTACATGTTTTTCCTAACTATCACTTGAAAGTATATCACAAAAAACGCCCCAGTATCGTAGGGAGTTTAATTTCGTAAGTTAGATAACGCAGAATCGCTAGCTGCTTAGTTTTACTTAAAAAGAAGCCATTAATTCCCCGAAAACGCCTTAAAATCGTGAAGCGTATGTAACAGCATTTGCTTCACGGAGCCATCTTAAAATCTCTAGTCACTTGACCGTTGCACCGTGCTTCTTGTCTCTTTCTCGACCGGCGCGATACGACCCAACCTATCTTTCGCCCAATAGGGAGCTAGCGTCCCAATATTGACGTTATACAAGTACCGTCGCGACGCGCTTTTGACGACGCTACATGACTGAATGCAAATAACTGCGTGAACAAATAATAACCCTTATCTAACTTACAAACAACAACAGCAGAGATTGAAATTGCACGAACACAGCTTTTACCAACCTATTCTCTTTGACGTGTTGATACACGCTTCCCCAACACCCTGTATATATAAGGCGAATCATGAAATATTGCATCATTCTTATCTTTGGCCCTAGTTCGTCGCCTTTGAATGTTTACTGAGGATATTAGCGGAGTAATCTGTAACACAAGAATGAATTTTGTTCAGTATTAGTAGTAGGTATTAGATAATAACGAATTAAAATATTCTAAAATTTGTTTTTTATTATTCTCACTTACGCTATTATTGTACTTTATACGTTTGCATTTGCAGAATTCACCACGCTCGTGAGACTCTAACTTTATTTTCTTCACAACCTGTCAATTTTTAAAAAATTTTTTAGTAATATCTATATCCGTCGTTATTAAACTAAATAAACAACAACGTCAAACACAACTAACCATATAACGATACCAGCTTCTTTACTACACACTACACTAAAGCTAGCATGTGCAAAAACAAAAAATATTACCTATGGATGGCTGCATTAAATGCGGCTAAGTGGACATTCACTGTTTCAACCGTTTACGCGCGGACATTCACGGTATTCCCAATACATAGCATATTTAAAAAGCTTTAGAATTCGGTACGTTCACGTTTTTCTCCCTTTCCTAATATGACAACTGATAATATTTACCGAGATCTACGAGATACCGCGCTTAACTCAATTTCGACATTTTTGTGACCCATGGTTTCCTCCCGAGGCAAGCTCTTCCTACGGAGATATATGCCCCTGAAGGACGCCGCTGGAAATCGGTTTTTCTTGAATAACATTTAAAGTACTTAATATAATTTAATACAAATTTAATACGATGGACACTAGTAAGGACCTCTTAAAATAGTCTCCTTGAAACACATTTAGCTTTTTTAGTTTACCCGCGGCGGACTAAGCTTTACAACTTATTGCTTAAAATTTTAACACCCTGTATAATAAAGACCTAGAAGAAGTAAATCTGGGTAACTTGCACCTTTACAAACAATAGTGGCATGAGGATTTTCATCAGCCCATACATGTGTGTTGTGTAACTTGGTGATATCATTTTTATTTCATCCGTGAAAAGAAAATGCTAATGAAGCTTACATTATTTCATTGCTGATCCAATAGCCAGTTTACAAACTGCATTCTACGAGGAAAAACTTTAGGAATCAGTTCATGTACTTTTTGCAAATGATATGGATATAACAGCTGTTCTTGAAGAACTTCATGTACTATTGTTTTCGATGTATTAAACTATGCTGAAAATTTTCGAGTGCTCGTTGATGGAGTATCATCTACAGCATTTAAAATATTTTCCTTTAATTGCGGCGTACATATGGTTCTTCTCAGACCAACATCAGTACTATTTTTCCAAAATTTCATAAAACTATGAAGAAATTCAATAATATGTATTACCTTATTAACTGGAATCGCTCACCATTCTCCCTTAGACGTTGGTAAATTCGTTGAAATGTCTTCTGGCTTGGCATAGTACAATTAGGAAATCTTTCATGATATAACCTTCTGGTTTAAAGCATTGCAAGACGCAATGCCATATACATCAGATGCATAGCTGCATACGCAATAAATGCATATTCCATCGTTTTAATTAATGCACAATTTTTTGACCAACGTCTAAGGGAGAATGGTGGGCGATTCCAGTTAATAAGGTAATACATATTATTGTTTTCCTTCATAATTTTAGGAATGTTTGGAAAAAATAGTACTGATGCTGATCTGAGAAGAATCATACATAAGCCGCAATTAGAGGAAATTACTTTGTTTTATGTATGTATTATTAGTATTTGGTGTAGCTGTATAATGTCCATAAGGTTGTCAATATTTTTAATAAAAAGTTTCCTATTACGTTTTTTGTTTAATTACGATTTTTTTACCATTTTATTTTATTTAACTTTCTTATATGCAGACATCTTCCATACGCGGACAGAAATGTTGGAACCGTGAGTGTCCGCTTATAAGAGCTTTTAGTGTGTCTTTTATGTAAGGAACTTCAAAATTTAAAATGTTGTCAGTGACTATGAAAGAAAGAAAAAAATGGAACCTAAAACCATGGGAGAAAATATAGAGCAATATCAATATTGGACACGATGCGAACTCCATTAAGGGCGCTACACACAGTCATGCAAAGCGGATGCCAAATCGGCCGCTTTACAAGAATGTGTGTAGCAGAAGTCGGTGCTTGAGTTGAATCTGAAGTCGGGCATGAGCGAAATCGGTCAGAACGTATTGGGTACAGACTTTCATATTAAGTCGGAGGTGTGTATGCGAATCTGTCAAGTTGGCCGACTTTATAGTTAAGACAAATAAATGTTTACAACGCAGTGTTTATAAATATGGTGGATCTAAGAAGTCTATCTGGAGAGTTCTTAGCAGAATTTATTGAAGGTTACAAAGAGAATACGTTGCTCATTTTTTGAGTCATTCTTTTTACCACCGTTACCGTTATTTAGGCTTTGTATTATATAAAGTACAACGGCTGTTGCACTTAAAATATCATCGGATACCATATTATTATCAGTTATACAGGGTCGTTGGTATCTATGGAAACGGTCAATTATTTCTTAAAGTAAAATAGTTAGCAACAAATATTTAATACAAAAGTTTCAGGGTTTCTTAGGTTCTATTAGAATTTTGAAAAAATAAGTATACAGGATGAGTGAGAAAGCCGTAGAGAAACAAAGTTATTTTTTTTTAAATAGAAAACCCTATATCTTAGAATAGTTTTGGATTTTACATAATATAGCAATCATTTTTTAATAAGTGCATTATAAGTCTAAACCCAATAGTTTCCGAGATATCGACTTTTGGAAAATTTGAACTTTGACAGCTTCTAGCTTTCTAACGGTACGTCTTAGAGTAAAACGGCTTACACGCCCCTATCTTAGTTTCTTGTTATCTTCCTAAAAGTATCAACTTCCGGTTAAACCGGATGTAACTCAAAGGCCGGAAATACAGTACTTCCGGTTTAACCGAAAGTTGTTTTTAGAAAGATAATAAAAAAAAAGATAGGGACATGTAAGCCATTTTACTCGAAGACGTACCGTTAGAAGCCTAGAAGCTGTCAAATTACAAAAAATGTAATTTTTCAAAAGTCGATATCTCGGAAATTATTAGGTTTAGACTTATAATGCACTCATTGAAAAATAATTGCTATTTCATGTAAAATTCAAAAATATTCTATAAGATATAGGTTGTTCCATTTAAAAAAAGTAACTTCGCTTCTCTACGGTTTTCTGACTCATCCTGTATACTTATTTTTTTTTTAATTCTAATAGAGCCTTAAAAACTCTAAAACTTTTATCTAAAATATTTTTTGCTAACTGTTATACTTTAGGAAATAATCGACCGTTTCCATACATACCAACGACCCTGTATATGCGAGATGTTGCACGTGGCGACATCTCGTGGCAATCGAGCTATCCACCCAACCAGACCAGTGAGGTCTTAGATTAGACCAAACGCCGGAATGGATTCCGCATAAGCAGGTGTATCTAATATCAGGTGGCGCTGAAAGCCAATTGTCGGTTTCTGACGAAGAAAAGTTTGACCCTTTTCTTTTTGGTGCCACGAGCTGTCGCCACGTGCAACATGTCGCATAATTATCCTTACATTATGTGTTGAAATGCACTGTAAAGTCCTTTTCCTTTTCGTCAGGATCTATAGCTTTACCGAGGAGCCGTAATATGACGAAACGCGTCTAAGGATTGTGTCTGACGGAAAGAAAAGGGACAGACTTCCTTCCTCCATATTATTATTAAATCACTATCAAAGAGAATTAAAAAAGTTCTCACTGCTAAGTAGCGACTTTTCGACTACTATCAGAAACAAAAAAGTCGTCGACAAAATCTGTGTGTGTAAATACAAAGACGAGTATCAGACTTAATATTCGACTTAGCTTGAACAAGCCAAGTCGGCTGACTTGCATGAGTGTGTGTAGCACTCTTAAGAGAAATCATCGAAAGGCAAAGTTCCAATGAAAAATATAAACGTGGAACATCCGGGCGAAAAATAGCTATGCATATCCTTTCCGCTCATTTATGTATTCCTTTTGCTTCTTTACATCTATATATTAAGCAAAATAGTAGAATAAACCAAACCTTTACTCTCTAATCATGCAAAATTTTTTCAAAATAACCCGTTTAGTCGCGTCGGTCGTTTGCTGGCCACCACTCGGCAATTTGCATTAAAATATCAACAATTTCTGCACCGCTGCGACACACCGACTAGCTTTCCCATGAATACTAATGAAAATATTATAGAAGCAAATTAACTCGGCCATTTTTACGATATTATTTCAACGCTTTTGATAAAATAGTGCCTCTAATAAAAATTTACGACGAGACAATTTAATATAGCCACTTATAAGGTTGGACGTACATTGTTAGGAAAATTGAACACGAACTTTAATAGATTTTAAAAGTACCAATTATGTTATTTACTAAATTTGTCACGCCAGTAGTAATGCAGGTGCTAATTTCTTTTAGATTTGTGATGTTGTAAAGTCTAATGAATCAAATAAAAAAGGTGACTAAATTATGTGTTGATACAAATCAACATGGTCAAGGTCCAAACCAGATGATTAACATGGTATTCCTTTAGGAATGCCAATCGGACATACGATGATATGAATGTTATACAGGAATGGAAAGATAACAGTGACACGTATTACTGTCCTACAAGAACCATCATCAAGGGTTGGGTACTATTTAAATTGGGACAAATTAACACCAAAATAGCACACTGGTAAAACATTGAACAATTCATAAAAACTTAAATTATTTATCATTTTCTTCTTGTGCACTATTATTTCATGGTTTCTGGCTACCCTTTAATATCCCTGGTAACTATTTTTATCGTAACCGTCGCAATAGCAGCCGTTCTTACAGTGGGTAATTTTTGACCAAAAATAAGGCTTTAAGTTGATAAGAAAATTCGTGCTTTGTTATCTCAAAGATAGTCGTATATCTACATAGAATCAAGCGATTGTAAAATTACATTTGTTACATATTAATCAAACGATTAGTTATCCCACAATATTGGATCAGGTCCAAATGGTATAAGTCAGTCATATATAGATTCACTAAGACTAGCTAGATAAATAAGTATACTAGGGTGGAATCATCCGCCTGGTCCACTGCAACCTTTTCAGATCTGTTGTGGTTCCCTGCTTTTACTTTTTGAAGAACTTGCTACAGCTTTGTCCTCCTGATTAGGCCTAGTAGCCTTATCAGCGGTTTCGTTGTGTAACTTTCTAGCTTGGGGTATTCTAGACCTGTTCGTGCGAATCTGGTCGCTACTAAGCGTTCGCGTTTGCACAGGAGTCTGCCCTTTTCTGCTAGACTCCTATGTCTGATATGTTTATTGGGTCTACAGTGTCCTGCTAGCACACTGCTCGCTCACAGACTACCACTGCTCTGGCAGACTTTCTGTTCTTTTTTAGTAGATACTCTGTGAGCTAGGTGTTTAAATGAACTATTTCGCCTGGTGTTTTCTTCCATAATCATATAATCATATGGATTCCTCTGTTATGCACTGCCTGTTGACTTGCTCAACTCTATTGCTTTGGCAATACCACAAAACGGTTCCGACCTAATGAATGCCGTTGACGAACCTTGTCTGGCCACTTAGTCGGCTTTTTCTGTGCCGTGAAACCCAGATTAAGGTTACCCTCTTTCGTTGACTGAGACCATTCAGTGCTGGCGAACTAGCTTACAGTTCACCTGTATGGAGTTTAGCGCTTTTATAGCAGAGTGCCCCAACGTTTTAACCCAGGATTAACGCTAATGCAAGGATTAACTAAAAATTTCTAGTGCATCGTCTTTTAATCTTTGGGTTAAAACCTTAACACAGGATTTATTTCAACTCTTCAAATCCGAGTCAAATAACAAATAATTTGCTGTATGGTGATTATGTTTACCAGATACTCGCCCAATATAACCTTATTTATAAACCAATAGAAATCGAGAATTCAAAGTCTTCACAAAATATGCTGCCGATCAAAGAGGAAGAGGATATTTTGAGGATGACTTGGAAATTTTAGAACTTCCCCGAAAGTTTGAATGCCGTTCAAATTATTTCTAGACGTTGGATGATTTCACCTTCTTCAAGCGGTTCCAACTCTGTTAAATTGTTTACAATATTTTAACAGTAATGGGGTCATTTGGTCAAACCTCAAATTATACCCTTAAACTAATTTACAAAAAGCATTTATAAGGTAAGGCCAGCACCGAAAATTTGAAGTCAATCCGATTAGTAGTTTTTGAAATATACGAGATCAAAATGAAATGAAACGTCATTACCTCCCACTGCTGTTCGTCCTGTTTGAACTTGTGCAACGGTCTTTCTGTGCATACATATATGAATGTCGTTCAGAAATCATTAAGGTTAACTTAATTAACTTCATTCGCATTGAAATCAAATACGAAACTAAATATGTGTCTATAACATCTATCTACAGGCCCAATCCAACGGACCTAACTAAATTCAATTCAGATTTGGAAAGATACATTAAGGCTAGTTGTAGAAATGATACTGAAATTATTATAGGTGATATAAATATAAATTTATTGGGTAATAGTCAGGAGGTAAATAATTATCTGGACGTAATGAATGAAAATGGCTTTGTTTCTCAGATTAACGGATATACAAGGGTTGACAATATCTCGCAAACCTGTATAGATCACATATTCTTTAAAAGTAAGTATATTGCACAAGATCATTTATCGCCTATTATTTTACACTCAAAAATTTCGGATCACTACCCGATTTTACTTCAACGTAAAAATTTAAATAATAAACCAAAATTAAAAAATGGAAATTGTGTAAAAGAATTTATTAATTATAAAAGGCTAAAAGAAAGTTTAAGCAAAGAAAATTTTAAAAATAATAGTCACAATGTTAATATTGTCACTCAAAAATTCATAAATTTACTAAATACACACATAAAAAACTGCACTTATACAAAAAAAATTACATCTAGAGCTAAAAAGCCCTGGATAACAACAGGGATATTAGAATCTATGAAAAAAAGAGACAAATTATATAAAAAATTTAAATTATCTAAGAATGCTAACACTTATAATGAATATAATGAATATATAAGATACAAGGGAGATGCGCTTACTGTTTCTTTGTTCGGTTAAAGTATACGCTTATTATTACTACTTTTAATAGTGTATTTTATATCAAGTAGCAAGTGCCATTCCATACGCGTTCTAGACATTTTCTCTAACACTATTATAGAAACACGAAAAACAGATTATTAAAAATTATTTTTTTCCCTTCTGTCGATGTCAACTCCGTTACTAAGCAACGGAGAAAGGGCGATAAAATTTGTAATTTAAATAAAACAAAACTTTGTAATTTATAAAAATATTGAAATATTGAATCTTGTTGAAAATGTAGCAAATTTTTATCTAAGTTGAAAATGGGTTGTACTATTGTTTACAACAAAATGGAATGTATTTTGAGCATTTAATCAAATCAAATATGTTTCATTATTTTCATTTTCAATTTTATTCAAATTACAAATTTTCCTTTCTATCGATTTTTTTTGTGCAGCTAAATACTACTCAGTGCGGCCTTTCATTTGAGGTATGACAAAGGGGGTGGTGCCATTTGAAATTTTAAAGTGGTGGTGTGGGGCGCCTAGGGGATGACTAACCCCTTGACTAAAGTATGGTGACTCTAGTTCCCCCTACCCAAATAACATTTATACCAAATCGCGTTGTTGTAACTTTTGTTGTATTCGAGATATTTGCATTGAAAGTTTCCTGTAGGGTAATTCCGGGAGAGATGCCGGCATGGTAGAGATGCCGATTGAACATATTTCCGAACGTACTTATCTGCGAGACATAAGTTACGTGCCTACGCATTCACGTGTCAGTGCCTATCGAAGTCTGTAGTCGGTATTGTGCAATCTCCAATCATTTTTAATTTAACTGAGATTTTCAAAGTCAAAAGTTTTTCGGAGTATAAGGTTTGTGTACTGTGCTTACTTTATAAATGTTCTAGTATAAAATTTGCATGAATATAGTGAAACAGCATAGAATGAGGTTATACCTCTGCGTATTTATGTTATCTTTATCCCAGTTGCAACTTTTCAGGGGCATTCGGCATCTCTCCCGGAAATTCGGGAGAGATGCCGATTTTTAATAGGGTGTTATGGCTAACCTAGAAAAATATTTAAATTTCAGAAATGCCGAGCAAATACGAAAGAAAGTGTCCTAATAGGGGTAAATGGACCGAAGAAGCTTTAGAAGCTGCTCTGCAAAGTATAGCAGAAGGTAGGGAAACTAGCAATGACGCAACCTGTACTGGGTGTGGTCAAGAGTATACCAAGACAACCAAAACCGATGACTGGATTCAGTGCATTCATTGTCAGCAGTGGCTGCATGAGGGGTGTATCAAATACCAAAATACGTGCGAAATCTGTGTAAAATTGCTAATTAAAAAGAAAAAAGTGTAGAGGCATCTCTACCTTAAGCTTGCGGCATCTCTCCCGTAATATTAGGTAGAGATGCCGATTTACAGAGTGTGCCAAAATGTTTTTTCATTGTTTATTGCATTTAGTTTAAAGAATAATACTTATGTGCCTTGTTTATCAAATAAATATTACATCCCTAGCCATAGTTTCATTACTTAATGATTATTGTGAAATTAGTAAATCAAGAAAATGTGAAAAATCGGCATCTCTCCCGGAATTACTCTATATCTTATTTAATTTATGTTGTATTTAAGTGTTCTGATGTTGTTGATGTTGTTGTTGTTATACTCCTATACTTTATTTGTTACTATGATTATAATCGTTACTTACCTTTGTCAACAAGATTAACATTCTTAAGACAATTAGGGGCTTTTGAATTGAATTAAATTGATTATGTACCTACATAATATTCTTACCGTATATTATTATAGGCAAGAGTTTTTACTGTTATGCTTATTTTTCCTTGAACCAGCCTCTATAATGCTTATGGCTCCTTTATAATTACGTTTTTGTTGAAGCTTACCTGTAACAAAGAAAAGATAAATAGAACTATGTTATGAAATTATTCAGATTAGACGTATTTGCATAAACCTTGATGATTTTCTTTGCTGACCAATATTCATCAAATTAACATCAATAAATAAACTGTATCATATTTATTGCAAATGCATTGACATGATATTATACAGGGCTTTCATTTCAAAAAGAACAAGCAAAATAAGATTTGACAAAAGAAAACGTTAATTTTAATATCAAGGGAAAAGTCTATTTTGAAATTTCTCTAGGACCTTAAGGAAAGTTTATCTGATTATCCGCCTGCATTCCAGTGTTATTCTGTTTTTGAGGTCTTCAATACTCCCAGGCAGGGTCGTAGTGGGGAAGAGCTCACTCTTGCTGAAAATGCAAATTTTCGTCATTGAGTATTTATTTATTCGTGTCAGAAGCATCATTAGATAACAATAAATACTAATTAATTAACACATTATACCAAATGTCTATATTCACAGACGTGAGCTAAACACTTTGTGCCCAGAAGCTGGCGACGTCAATTGCGTTCGGCTTCGCTGCCATAAGGTCCTCCATGGTACATCTAGCGGGGCACAGCGGGCAGGTGTACATATGTTGCGTGGTTTGCAGTTCTCCACAATCACAGAGGTCGGAGTCCACGGGGTAGCCCCACTTATTTAAGGTGTCTCTCGATCTCGCCGTGTCCGTCCGCAATCTGTTCAACGCCTTCCAGATTTCCCAGTTTTCACCGCCTCCCGGTGCCAGCTCTTCACTCGGCTTCATCCAGTGTTGGTTTGAGGTCTTCCCCCAGAGGTCCACTCTGGTTTTAGGTGCCTCGTAATCTTCTGTCGATCTCAGGAAACTTCGCCTTGATTTTAGTCGCTGGTGGGCCGATTGGAGGCCGTAGAGGGGGTGGCGTTCAGATGTTGCTGCTTTGGATCGCTCTTTGAGTGCAGCTGCTTCCCTACGGATGGCAGGAGGAGCGATGCCAGCCAGGTGGTGGATTTTGTTCAGGGGAGTTGGCTTCAAGCATCCGGTGATGATTCTGCTTGTCTCGTTGAGGGCGACATCAACTTGTTTCGCATGTGCTGAGCTATACCAAACCGGGCATGCATACTCGCCGGCGGAGTGGCAGAGGGCGAGTGCTGAGGCCTTGAGAACCCCAGGTTTGGCTCCCCAGTTAGAGCTTGTCAGCTTACGTACTATATTGTTTCTTCCGCTGACTTTCAGTTTGGTGTTTAGGCAGTGACGCCTGAACGTTAAGGCCCTGTCCAGTGTTACACCCAAGTATTTAGGGTTAGGGCAGTGCTCCAAAGGTATTCCCTTCCATTCGACCTGTAATTTTCTGCTGGCCTGCTTGTTCTTAAGATGGAAGGCGCATACCTGCGTTTTTGTCGGGTTCGGCTTCAGCTGGTTATTTCTGTAGTATGAGTCCAACGTTACTAGGACCCCGCTCAGGCGTTGTTCCACCTCTTCGAAAGTTCCAGGGTGCCATTTTCATCCGCTTGATTTTCCAAAGATTGTACAATAAGAAGATCTATCACAGTCTTTAATAGTCAAAATAATAATAATAACAATAATAATAAATCCTCCTTATTTCAAAAAGTATATAAAACATACATTTAAATATTGTCAACAAAAAAGGAACCATTATCCTGGCCCAAGAGAATGAAATCAAAGGCTGGCCCTTACTTATTATCGATATATTTGTAATAATCGTCTATATTATATGGCTTTATTTCCAGAAGCATTTGCAAGTTTATTTTGTTTATTTGAGGACTAGTGCGCAAATCAAAATTTCGAGGCAATGAATATTTTTGGTATATAAAGTTGATTTTTGATTATAGAAATTCACAAATGTTTTCATATGTTAAATAAAATAAATGTTTTGGCCCTATTAACTTGAAATTTTATAGAAAATCTTTTACATTTTTCTTTAGTCCAACCGATGTTTAAGAAATAAAATTAATCATTTTGGAAATAAGAAATAAAAATTCTGCTGGATGGGACAATTTATCAATAAAGATTTTTTTCCACTACTAACCTATAACATCGCCATTATTGACCGATTATTAACGCTAGAAATCGTTTTTCTCTACCTTATAAGTCATTATTGACCATGGTCAATAATAAGCCATTGAAATCCATTATTGACCGATCTTTGACCTTAACCGAATTTTGTTTGAACGCAGGTAACTTGATTTTTTAATCATCAATTCATTGTGGTTAGGCAACCAGATAATTACCAATACATATTAGATTACTTGATATTGTAAAATATCGATACAATCAACATTTTTTCTGCTTCCATCCTTAATTCGGGAGGTGTACACATAATATTATCACTAACATTTTCTTCGCTCATTTTAAAAAAAAACGCAAAACTCGTGAAATCTGATGACACAAATGAACACAAATTGACATTGACAAAGCCACCTGACAAAACAACAAAATATTTTGCCAATTCCAAAGCGCAGGTAACTTGATTAAAAAATATACTTATACCTACCTATAATTTTTTATAATTATT
Source organism: Polydrusus tereticollis (assembly GCA_963920685.1). NCBI lineage: Eukaryota > Metazoa > Arthropoda > Insecta > Coleoptera > Curculionidae > Polydrusus > Polydrusus tereticollis. Next base: position 69,510,901 of record OY987333.1, on the reverse strand, counting down.
AATACTATAAAGATAAATGTCATATAAAAGTTTGTAGTAGTGGAAAAAATAATATATTAACCACGGTTTAGACAGCTTATTATAGCCCTCGCGTCTTAAATCCCTCGTCGCTTCGCTCCTCGTGATTTAAACTCGCCGCTCGGGCAATAATGATGGCTGTCTAAACCTTGGTTAATAATATACTATTTCACAATTGTCTATTCCTGCTTTAGAAGCTTTAGCGAAAGCAATAAATGTTTCTTTTGATAATGGAATATTTCCACAATGCCTTAAATCAGCTATTGTTATTCCAATTCATAAAGGAGGTGATTGTGAATCTGCTTCTAATTTTCGACCAATTTCTTTACTTCCAACACCTTCCAAAATTATTGAAAAACTTGTTAAAAATAGAATGATTTCTTTTTTAAATAAAAACAATATTTTAAATACAAACCAATTTGCATTTAAAAAAATAAAAATACTAGTGATGCTATTTTTTCATTTCTTGAACATCTTTATTTTAAATTAAATAAAGGAGATTTTGCTGCAGCAATATTTTGTGATATTTCTGAAGCTTTTGATTGTGTTAACCATAATATATTATTAAATAAGCTTGAGCTTTATGGCTTTAGAGGTATATCGTTTAAATGGTTTAAATCATATTTATCTGAAAGATCTCAAGTAGTATTGTTAAATGGTAAGAAATCAAAAAGTAATAAAATTGATTGTGGAGTACCTCAAGGTTCAGTTCTTGGTCCATTACTATTTTTGATATATATAAATGACCTTGCGTCAATTTTTATAAATGGTAAATTTACAATATTTTCTGATGATACCACAATACTTTGGCATAGTAAATATTCTAATGAATTAATTAAAATAATTAATGAAGATTTAATAATTGTTAAAAAGTGGTGTGACTCTAATCTACTCTCATTTAATATTACTAAAACAAATATATTAACTTTTAAGTGTACACTTAATAATATAATTTTTGACAATCTAATAATAATTAATGACCCCAAATTTATAAAGTTTTTAGGAATCTATATTACTCAAAATCTTTCTTTTAATGAACAAAAAGTTATGTGGAAAATTAGCTTCAGGATGTTATGCCCTGAGAGTACTTTCTCATGAAATGAATATGGCGGTTCTTCGAAATGTTTATTTTGCTTTAATAGAATCTCTTTTGAGATATGGAATTTGTTTCTGGGGAAATTCAAGCCAGTATCTTCTAAATTCAATTTTTATTTTACAAAAAAGAGCTATCAGATATTTGTGCAAAGCTAGATCTAGAGATTCTTGTAAAACTCTATTTATCTCACAACAAATTTTAACACTAACTTCAATTTTTATATTGGAAACAGTTTGTTTAATTCATAAAAAGCATAGAAATAGTATTAATTCACATACTTATAATACAAGAGAAACCTTTAATATATGTTTACCTATTCCTTCGTCAAGTCTTGTAAAAAAATCCATAATTTATGATTCTAAAAAAATTTTTAATTTTCTTCCAGTTTTTATTAAGCAAATGTCAAATTTTAAAATGTTTAAAAAAAATGTTAAAAATATATTATTGGAAAAAGCTTATTATACTCTAGATTCTAGATGAATATTTTGGTGATACTCTGTCATAATTATTTGCATTTTTTTTGTTTATTCCGATATTTTAAGTTTTATTATATTATTATATTTTATTGTTAATTTAATTTTAAAAAAAGGCTTTGTCGATAAAAATAATTTCTTATGACAATAAAGCATATTTTGATTTGATTTGATTTGATTAATAATTTTTAAAAAATTATAAATTTTAAATTCGAAAAAGGTGCCAAGTGCCATCATCAAATTTAAAAAGGATGGAAAGGACCTTAATCAAAATTTAAAAAATGAGCTAAGTGTGGTATTTGTAATTATGTAATAGCGACGTTACAAATTATTAAAACTCCGTTTTTAACTTTTTTTTTTAGTTCACACTGAAGATTTATCCTCCTCGGGCCCAAGAACGAATTACTGTAAATTTTTGTATGCCAAGAAAAATAAATCATATTTCGGGATTCCAAAACACTAAACAATGGATAAAAAAAATTTTGGATGTGTACTTTTTTCAAAAATTGTGGTATCACTAATGATACATTGGGTCTATACCTTGACAGTAAAAGAAAAAAACATGTTATTAACTTTTATTGGTGAAATTTAGAAAAACAATTTCGTTGGATACTGCAACATAAAAAAACGTTACATGCCACACACTTGCAAAATGTTAGGCCTCGACATCCAGAATATCGGCATTTTGATCTTGATTTTTGACTTTCACTAACGTATTCTGGAAGATGTTTGCTTCCTTCCGTCGTAAGCGTTTGTCTGGAATTAAAGTAATTGTTCTTTTCTTTCTACTTGGCTCGTCTTCGCTGTCACTATCCTCTAAAGTAGATGTTTCTTTTTCTTCATCGTACAAAAGTGACTTGGCCAGCGCAAACTTGAAGGACAGGTAATCTTTAATTTTTTTTTGGGGAGTTTCTGCAGCTAAGCAATCTTGTTTGTATTGTAACCAGCTAGCTGCAGCGCTAAAATCTATAAAAGCGTAAATACATCGAATTGTCCATTTATTTGTTCTACTGCTCATAGGGTATTTGGACATAACCCTGACCAGCAAGTCCACGCCGCCCATTTTCTCGTTATAGTGCTTAACTACAGATGGACGATTAATTTCTAAGTATTTTTTATCCTGCACTGACCAGCGTTTGCACAATACTAGCGGTTCTGTTCCAAATTCTGCCGAAGCCAGATGAATGGGTTTAGAATCGAACCATTTGACAACAGCCATTTTATTGTCTTCGGTAACAAGCATGTCATATGAGCCCCTCCCAGATTTTTTTAAGTCTTTGTCTGTAAAAAACGGCAGATCAGTTTTTGGTACCCTCATTTTCATGAGTGTACCAGTTACATATATCTTTCGAGAAAGTAGTGTATCAACAAGTGTCTCTGACGTAAAATATCTATCGACAAATATAGATACTCCTATGGGCAAACTATCTGTAAGTTTAAGAACTACCCTTCCGCCGACATCCAATTTTTCTGGTGTCTGAATTAGGCTGGATTCAGTAGATTTGCCTTTTCCTTCGTACATATGAAAAATCAAAGGAATGCCCGTAGGGGTCGTCATGACAAAATTTTTTAATCCAACAGGGTAAGGCTTACCTCTCACAAATTGTCTCATTAATACCTTTCCATGAAACGGGATCATTTGCTCGTCGATTGACACGTTTTTAGATCTTTCATTTCGGAGGCAAGCGCTCTGAATTTGATCCAACATAGGTCTGATTTTCCAAAATCTGTCGATTTCTTTCGCCTCCTTTGATACAGAATCATCGTCCACAATTTTGAGTCGTGTTCGAAGGGCAAAAAAACGATTTCTTAATATGGCATCTGAAACTATGGGTACCCTGGTGTCCCACCTCCAAAACATTCGTATTCTGGGTAAGTTGTAAATACCAATCAGCATACAACAAGCAAAAAACTTTTTTAATTCTTCTTTGCTGGTATTCAAAGAATTTCCTGTTTTCTTAACTTCATTCATGTTTGTGTACATGGCCACGGATTGGAAAAAGTTATCGTCGATATATCTATTGAAGTAGCTAATGGACTCTGGAACATTTTCAGGTGTTAATAAATCTTTATTTTTTTACCCCTTGGAATCAGATTTATTAAAGGCAAGTCATCATCTGAACTGTTACTGTCGTTAGCGATACCCTGTAAATTGCCGCCCCCTTCTGCTTCCTCACTTCCAATCATCTCTGCATCTTGATTGGCGCCCAAAACTTGGGTATCTGTTGGTTCATTCCATTCGTCCCACTCATCTTCATCATCATGAAAATTTTCGTCCAGGTCAGATTCATCCAAGTTTATATTTTCTATAGCGTCCTGTAGTTCTGCATCAGTAAGCCCTTAAAAAGAAAAATTATTTTATAAACTATCTATCGTTTGGGTCCCATGGTATCATCACGGATACCCTATATTAAACCAATAAAATTTTAAATAAATCCTACTAATGTTACAATATTAAACAACCTGCAACATTACATAACTATTATTTGTACTTATTCTGCAAAAAAACACAATAAATATTTGCTACTTACTTTTATTTCGTGTATTTTTATTTGCAGCGGCCATGGCGTCTACACACATCAAAAGTAATAACAGACTAACTCGCTGGAATCATGCGATGCGTGACCTTGCAATTTTGTACACTGTTCTAGGTTATATCGTACGTGATACCAGCGGGCCAAACGTCTCTATCACCACCCGAACATTTAAAATTAATTTTAGAACCGTAGTATCATATATGATACCTGGGGTCCGAAGAGGTTAAGATCTACATACCCAGACAATTAATTAAGATCAAGACAAGCAAATAGATGTAAGTACCTTTTTCATTTTCTGTAGTAACTATTTGTATTGTTCAGTAGACGAATAATAAAAAAAAAACACACAAAAAAATCTAATTGCAAAGAGAACATACTGCTATTTTTATAAAAATATGTTAACATTGAAAATAATAAACAATACCTTAAGCATAGAACTCGATTCAGTCTAAATATACGTAAGTATTAAAAAATATAATTAAACCAATTATAAAATAAATCTACTTTATTATTATTTCAAGTATAGCAGCTTTATTAAATATGAAACCTAACTAGGATATTTTTAAAAATAAAATATAAGAGTAGTTTTAGAATAAACATAAAAACAACCAACATGCTAAATTTGAAGATATGTCATAACATAGCTTTTTTTATACGATTTTTGGAACGAGTGATTTTTTTTTGTCCGTTCTGATTAAAATATTTAATATTGTGACAGCTATTTTTATTAAATTTTAATGTTTTATCCAGTATAATTTAACTTTAACCTGTTTGAAACATACACTAGGTAATAAAGGTATTATTATTTTAATCCTTCAAAGTCAAATAATTTGACAAATTTACTATAATATTGCCGAAATGAAATATTCATTTGCATTTTCTTGGAATTTGTAGAACAAGATAACAATCTGCAATCTCTCATCTAATGAATATTTCATTTCCGCAATATTATAGTAAATTTGTCAAATTTTTTGACTTTGAAGGATTCAAAGGTGATTATACCTTTATTACCTAGTGTATGTTTCAAACAGGTTAAAGTTAAATTATACTGGATAAAACATTAAAATTTAATAAAAATAGCTGTCACAATATTAAATATTTTAATCAGAACGGACAAAAAAAAAATCACTCGTTCCAAAAATCGTATAAAAAAAGCTATGTTCCATTTAAAAAACACCTTATCCATAGCGTAACTCTTTTGTTTCTGGCTCAAATAAATTTTTGGTTTTATTTTTGAATTCTGCAGGAAAAAGTACATCGATTGGCTATTTTGGATTTTTCTTTAAATACAAGGAAGCTCAAAAATGAGCCCCTGTTCAGTCCTCGTTGGAAGACCCTGTACATAAATATGATCATTTTAAAAATAGTGAAAATTTCTTATTTTCACATTGTGCCTAGAAAGTAGTTTTACACAAGTTTTTACAATTCTCACGACATTTTGTCTTACTTTGATTTTTATTTTTTTTATTTATTTTATTGACGGGTAAAATCCCATTTGTAAATTTTACAAAGCAATCTTAATATACTAACACTGTGTTAAAGAGTCCATAAACTAAACAAAAGCAATTATAAAAGTAGTACAATCAAATCTAAGAACAGGAATATCAAAGTGAAAGTTCGGATACTCTTCTCTTAAAGGAAGCAAAGGAGGAATTAAAAAAGTCATATTCAATCATATTGCCACCATTAACCATTCTAGTAACAGGAGAAGATATCCCGTAGTTGCACCTATGACGATCAACAGCAAAGAGGGAATGATCCCTTGTACACCTTGATGGGACGCGAAAGTGTATCATTTGCAACACATCTGGACAATCAATAATTCCATTTACTAATTTAAATAAAAAATAAATATCAGATTTCACTCTACGCCCGGTAACGAATCCAAACTCAGTCTCCGCCTTAAACCGTCATAGGATTGTGAAGGCAACTTAAATTTAAAAGAAATATATCTGGAATATCTCCTTTGAACCTTTTCTATGCTTTGAATATGTTCTAAATATATTGCTGACCATACACAAGAGAGATATTCCAAACTTGACCTAACAAGAGTTTTTTAAACATTATTTAAACTACTCATACTCCGAAAATCTTTTGCATTACGACAAATAAAACCTAACATCTTAAATGCCTTGTTAACAATGTATTCATAATGACCATGAAAGTCCAATTTGACATCCAAGCACAAACCCAAGTCAAGGACTGTAGTAACTCTTTCCAAAACATGATCATTAAGACTATAATCGAAAACAATTGGGTGCTTTATGCGATAGAATGACATTATTTTGCATTTTGTTATGTTTAAATCCATTTTATTGATAACACACCACTCACTCACCCTATTCAAGTCATCCTGTAGTCTCACAGCATCATCATGAGAATTAACCTTTAGAATCAATTTCAAATCATCAGCAAAAAGTAAAGGCCGTTAGAATAGGACCACCCGTGCAAGGTCGTTAATAAAGATGTTGAACAAATAAGGACCTAAATGGCTTCCCTGTGGCACATTAGAAGTGACACATATTTCCTGTGATACAAAACCCTTTACCCTTACCAGCTGTTTTCTATTACTAATATATGATATTATTCACTTAAGTAAAGTCCCAGCAAAGCCAAAGCGCTGCAGCTTTTGTGCCAAAATATGATGATTCACGGTGTCAAATGCCTTACTAAGATCTGTATAGATGGCATCAATTTGGCACCCACTTTCCAAAGCACTCAAAACAGTCTGAGTAAAAATCACCATATTTGTGGCTGTTGATCTACCCTTACAAAAGCCATGCTGCTCCTGATTGATATCCCTCATAATGAAACCTTTAATATGATCACATACGATATTTTCAAAGAGTTTAGGTATTGTACTTAAAATTGAAATTGGTCTATAGTTTCTAGCATCTGACTGAGAGCCAGATTTAAATATGGGCGTGATAAAACTGTATTTCCACTCCTCAGGAAAAACACCAGTTTCCAGAGACAGTTTAAAAAGCAAATAAATAGGTTTGAACAAAGAGTATACACAGTTTTCTAAGAAATTAGGAGGTATGCCATCAGGGCCAGGTCCCTTATTTTGGTTGAGCTTTAAAATAACATCAAACACCTCTCCTAGGGTGGTAAGTGAGAAATTACTTAGGTGTAACGATGACTCACTATTTAGGTGTAATGTGTCATCAAAATCAACATCAGATTTGTACACATTTTGAAAGCGCGTCTTAAAGACATCTACAATCGATTGCCCGTCCGTTCCCGTCTGCCCGTCCAAATGTATATAGTTAGGTACACAATTGCCTCCTCTTTGTGAATTCACAAAGTTCCAAAATTCTTTCGCGTTGTCAGTTAAATTATTTTCGACATTATTTATATATTCAAGATAATAGTAACTTCGCTTTAAAACATTAATTTGTGACCTCAACAAAGTGAATCTTTCATAATGACACCACAAGTTGGTTTGCTTGTATTTTTCATGGCATTTCTTTTTTTGAAAAATTAGATTTTTCAGTTCATTAGTGTACCATTTGGGAAATTTTGGATTTTTAGACGGTAAACAGGAACAAACTGGCTAATCCCACGGAATAATAGTTCATCAAAAATATTTTTGGCTTCATTAACATCCCTGATATACCCTGGCTCATTGACCCCATTAATTGAATGATAATAATTATTTAACATTAAATAATCATAATAATATGATGATACTATATTCCTTGATTGGAAGTGGAAGGGTTCGAGCGACGCTGCGTTGCGGTCTGACATATACAGACGGGTAATTTTTGGTTCAATTGCATTTTTTTAGAACGTTTCTTTGTGCAGTGTTCCTACTGTTTGTTTAATTTATTCATGGAATATGGCACCATTACTTCGAAAGTGGAATTTTTCAGACGAAGTTATTAAATTAAATCATTTTTATTCTGAGTCTAGGTAACTATTGAAGTAAATACAAGAATTTTTTAATTAAAAAATCCCTTATATTATTATATTGTTTCTTTTATTATATATAGGGTATTAATATTTTAAATAGACAGCCAATTTTAATAAGAATCAAATTATTACGAGAATATCCACAAAGTATACCGGGTGTTGCATCGTCGAGCGGGACATAGGAAATCCCATGTAATTTTAAATGGGGTCAATTATTGGCTTCCCTAATTATTTTAGAGAAAAATTCTATTTAGGTTTATTAAAGAGCACTAAAACCCACATTCAAAAGAATAACTTTAGATATTTTTAATGAGCCCGTTTGCGGGTTATCGCCGATTTCTTTTTAAGAATCAAATTATTACGAGAATATCCACAAAGTATACCGGGTGTTGCATCGTCGAGCGGGACATAGGAAATCCCATGTAATTTTAAATGGGGTCAATTATTGGCTTCCCTAATTATTTTAGAGAAAAATTCTATTTAGGTTTATTAAAGAGCACTAAAACCCACATTCAAAAGAATAACTTTAGATATTTTTAATGAGCCCGTTTGCGGGTTATCGCCGATTTCTTTTTAACTATTTCTCCTTTTTATGGCCCCGTATTTGCGGGCACCAGTCAAGGTAAAAGATGACTGTCAAATAAAGTTGTCATTTTGAGGAATATTTGAACATCTTCTTAAATCCTAAAGTTCTAACAATTTAATAGTACCTACCTATTAATTAGTAAAATATTGAAACATGTAAAATGTCATAATTAACCTTGTAATTGGATACTTTATTTTAGTTTTATTCAGATTAATTTGTACTCATAAATACACCTTTACTATTTTCGATGTACGAGTTTTTATAACAATAAAGCACACATTTCAAAATGACAACTTTATTTGACAGTCATCTTTTACCTTGACTGGTGCCGCAAATACGGGGCCATAAAAAGGAGAAATAGTTAAAAAGAAATCGGCGATAACCCGTAAACGGGCTCATCAAAAATATCTAAAGTTATTCTTTTGAATGTGGGTTTTAGTGCTCTTTAATAAACCTAAATAGAATTTTTCTCTAAAATAATTAGGGAAGCCAATAATTGACCCTATTTAAAATTACATGGGATTTCCTATGTCCCGCTCGACGATGCAACACCCGGTATACGATTTGATATAAACTAATTATTACAACAAAAACATTGACTCTGACTCTAAGTATACGTTCATTAACGCTGAGACTAATTTAATTTCAGAGCTTACATATAATAATACTGATTTGATGTCAAATTTCTATTCAAGTTGAGGATATATTATATCTCATAAATATTGCATATCTATTATCATTTTAACTTAACAGCAAAATAAAACTGACTATATGATATATTACAGTTAATATAAATTTTGAGAATTAGCTAACTTCAATATGTGATTAAGTTATGCTTGCTCCTATTCATGCTTACGTTAGTTTCATGATAAAACTATTAGTTTCACTTTGATACTACATCTTGTTGTGTGTAACATTTTTATTCAAAATAAATCTTTATTATTGAAATAAACAAACTACAAAATAATTATTTTTACAAAGAAAAAAACACCGATCAAAAAAGTCTACCTTAAGAAATTTTGATGCAACTCTATTTTCAGGCTTTGAAAATGGTAATATTGCTTTCATATCCTAGGGAAGAGTGGGAGGGCAATCAGTTAACAATGGAGACAGACCACTCAATTTTCACAGACAGAGGTTCAAAAATGGACGTCGGAGTGGGAGCTGATATCTTCTCTGAGAGCATGAAAATACAGAGGTCATATAGACTTCCGGACTACTGCAGTATTTTTCAAGCAGAAATGATGGCAGTAGATAAAGCAGTAAAAATCCGGCAGGAACGTCAAGACCTGAGAACAGCTGCGTCCATAGCTATCTATTTAGATAGTCAGGCAGCGATAAAGGCAATTCGTTTCAACAACATTAAATCAAAACTAGAGAGGCGATGTCGCAACAATCTTCGCATACTTGGTGCCCGGTATCGAGTCACTCTGTGTTTGGTTCCTGGTCATCACAGGATAGATGGCAATGAGTCTCTGATGCGCTCGCCAAGGAGGGCGCGGACATGTCCGCCGATCTAGCAGAGAATGCCGTGGCTAGGCCGCTGGGATTGGTCAAAGAGGAGATAGATCGTACAGCCAAACAACTTGCAATAAGCAGATGGACAGAGCTAACAACCTGAAGCATCTCCAATCAATTGTGGCCCCTACTTGATAACAAGAAAACCCGCAGCGTTATTACAACACAGTCGGAAAGACTTAAGAAATATCACTGCCGTGGTTACCGGACACTGTCTTTTCGGTAGACATGCTGAACGTATGCAAATACCAGCTAACGACTTCTGCAGAAGTTGCAGAGACGAAAAAGAGGAGGAAAGTATTCAACATTTTTTGTGTCAATGCCCTGGCCTTGCAAGAAGGTTCAATGCCTTGGGCGAACCATTCTTCAATAATCTGGAGGAAGTAAGCAGCTTACAACTGGGTCGACTTACTAGGTTTATCAACAGTAGTGGCTGGTTTGAGTGAGCTGCCAAGATTCTTCTACGCCGTACTTCGCACTAGCCATCAGGGAGCTGATGATGATAGGTTCCGCAGAATATGTGTGGTAACACAACAGTCCTTATAGGACTACGTGAGACTGTCTGGATAGACCAGAAGTCTGCCACTCTAACCTAACCTAACCTAACCATATCCGTTTCTCCGATATTTCTTTCTTGTTTTGTAAATGGCGTTCATTCTAAAAACACAGTACACAAAATGGCACAGTTAAAAATGACCAACGATGACAGCTGATTCTTTTATATTAATGAATAAATAAATGACAGTAGTGGCGTAGAAATAGACCGATCAAATTTTATTAGGACGAGAAAGGTGCTCAGCGTCAAAGACCTAACATTGAACTTGAAGTTCAGGTTGGTGAGATGTTAGATATTCTCTGCACTTCTTTATGGCGTAGAAGCTTGGACGATCAACGCAAGGACTACCAAGAAAAGTGAATCATTCGAAATGTAGGGTTACCGAAGAATTCTGAAAATTCAATGGACTGATTACACTGGGGAACAAATTTCAACTTTTTTTTTGTTTCCGCAACAAAACCTATTTTTTTTTATTGAACTACACCCAAGTAACTAAAAAATACCTATTAAAGGTTTTAGTTAGCTCGCAAAAAAATCTGAGTTATTTGTTACAAAATTTTAATTTATAGGCATATACAATGAACATTTTAATTTATAGGCATTTATAATGAACATACACACAATATATTGTTGGTTCAACAATAGCAATTAAATAGCACATTTTTATCAGTGAGTCTAAAGTGTAGACACTCATTTTACGCTTCTTTTGAAAGCAGCCTCGGGGGGCATCTCTCGTAATAATCCAACAGTATTCGGCTAGCATCTAACAGTTCCATTTTCCCTAATACCTTCTTTTCATGTTTGAAATATCCTGGTGGAACCTCTCACCGTGCTCGTCACTAACAGCACCACAATTTTCCGGAAAGTAATCCAGATCAGAATCCAGGAAATGAATTTTCAACGACATATTACACCCTAGGTCTTTATAGTTTTCTGCTTTTTTGTTTTCCAAAAAATTTGCTGCAACCATTATAAAGGCATTCTAAACGTCCCTTTCCTTGCCTTTAAGTATGGGATCGAATTGCGTATCTCCGAAAAGTTTCCTAATCTGGGGACCCACAAATATTTCCTCTTTAATTTTAGTGTTACTGATTCTAGGAAACTTTTCTTTTAAATAATTAAAAGCATGGTCTTTCTTGTCCATGGCCTTCACACTGAAGGCAACTTGTTTCCATTATGGAGTAACACAACTTTAAGACTTACTTTTGAGGAATCAATAAGAAGTCTCCAGTCTTTTGGATCATAGTCGAGATTTAAAGCTGCCAATGTCCCTACAGGCTACCAAATTGTTTTCCATGTTAATAAATGATGTTAGGTTTTTCTGACGGCTTCGGTACACAGAAACTTTTACTTCATCTTGAAGTAAGTTCCATTGTCACAATCGAGAGGCCAATAGTTCGGATTTTTTCTTAGACAATTCCAAAGCTTATAAGGTCACTTAATTCACTTTGACTTATTTTGTGAGGCTTTTTACTGGGATGTTTACAGACAAAATCGGAGTCTTGCGAGGTTGATGGGCCGGCGACGGGAGGGCATACTACATCAGAAAAAACAAACAAAGAATTGAACATATGCAAAATAACGTATACAGAACTATATTCTGTCAAAATATAACTTTTTCCTAATTTATTTTTGTCAAAACAAACAACACATAATGTTAAACATTACAAAATAAACTCTAACATGGTTGAACAAAAGTGAAAATAAATTAGACAAAATTAACTCCATCAAAAAAGAAATTCATCCTAACCAAACAGCATCAAAATCAAACATTAGCAAAACAAACATTGACAGAATGAACATCATCAAAACCGAACAAATCCGAAAATCGTATCATGCCCACTAGCTTGCAGCTGTGCGACGTTGTCATGTCTATAATGTATTATTTCCTGGGGCCTGCCGCTGGTCGGCGGCCGACGGGAGTTGGTTATGTTTATAGTCCGTCGGATGGAGCGCGAAAAGCCCTCTAGTTTTTGAGCAAAAAAACGGAGGTATAACCAAACGGAACTTTGGCCATTTGAAAAAGCATGATATTTTACATAAAAAATGAAAATTGAGACTAAATAATATAAAATATGTAGCAAAATTTAAAAAGACAATAAATTGTTATTATATTTTTAAATTCACCTCGCCGTAACTTCCTTATGCAGGAACTATTAATTTGTTTGTTTCTTTAAATTGAGCAGTTTATTATGCTTCATTTTATATCGATTAATGTTAGGTCTATATTTTATATTAAACCCGGTAGAGGCTTTAGAACGTAGAGGCGCCGCGTTGTGTCTGATAGAGTTGGTGATGGACATTAACGTATCTAACTGCATCTCGATAACTTTTTAATATTATTAGTCATACCTATAGTATCTCTCATACAACTTTGTATTGTAAATGCATACCTTATTGAAGTATTATGGTGGTACATTACTTTTTCAACAATGGAGCAAAATATTTGTTTGTTTTGCATGGATGATGAGACTAGCGAAAATTTGATGGTAAAAAAATTCCACTATTTCTGGCTTTCAAACTATAAAGAAAAGCCGAAATGAAACAAATAATGCTGTTTCTAAAAAAAATTAGAGCTATAGAGAGCATGATTCCTTGTACATTCTACCCGATATCCTTATCGTTATTCTTGGAAATCTTTTCTAACAAAAATAATATTTAATTGATATACCTATAATTGATATGTAATGGGCTACATGCTTGGTGAAATGGATATTCCATAGTAGAGGAAATTAAAGTAGTACTTGTTATATTTCACAATATATTTCAGTTTCCTGACACGTGTTTCAACCCTTGCGGGCCATTATCGAAGGCATTGTTAATTAATTAATTTCCTCTACTATAAAAAATAATATTATTAATGCAATTAGAGATGAAAGTACGCCTTCGTGCAATCTTAATAGAAAACTTAAATCTCAGTTTGATGTTTAAAAAAATTGTTTAATTTGTGGTACATTAGGAACATGATGATATTTCAGCTGATGCAAAATATCATAAATTATGTTACGCAAAATACATCATCAAAAATGTCTGTACAAAATAAACTAAACAAACTGTCGGCGTCTCCGTCAAACGGAGAAGGGGACGAAGGCAATAAAATTGGAAAAATTTGAAAAATATTAGCGAATTTTCATGATCTGAAAAAAATTAATCAATCGAAGATCTTTTGACTCCTGAAAATGATTTAATAATTATTATTTATAAAGCAGCTGCAATCTTAGAAACAAGTATTGTTGAACAATTAAAAAATAATTCTGATAATTTTATTATAAAATTTAGACCTAATCTTAATTGATACAAAATGAAGCCTATTAAATTGCACAGATTTAAGTAAAAAAATTAAACAGCTTCTTGCATAAGAAAGTTAGTGCAAGGTGAGTTTAAAAAATATTGACAATTTTTGTTAATTTCCAAAATATTGCCGTTTTTCTTATATTATTTAACAAACTTTTTCAACAAAAATCATACAACAGGAGAAAGATAATTGAATGAGGAATATTACTAAAAAACATCGTTTCTACCTTTTTTGGAACATAAGTAATGTGGGTTTAAAGTTAAAAATTTTATATTGTTCTTTTTTTCAGTTTTTCGCCTATATCTTCGGTCTCGACCAATGGAGAGTGTCCCTACTAAACCGATGCCCACATAGATATCTTTTATTGAATACAAATAAATTTCTCATAGTATCATATTATGTTAATTTTATATAATAATTATTTTAAACTATACCTTATTAAAAAATACGCAAGTTACATAAAATATTAAAATATATACACTATCGGACAAAAGTAGAGCAACACTTTCGAAAAATAAAAGACATCTCGATTTTATAATATTAAATGATATCGTATTTAAATACATCGTGTCTTAAATATCAAAGTAGGCTGCTGTTTTCAGCGGCAGCAGCTTTTCCAACAATCAAAACAAAAGAACTGATATTGACGTAAACTTTCAAATACAGTATTGTAATGCGTCAAAAGTAAAGCAACATTTTAATATTTTCCTAAAAAAGAAAGGTTCGCTAAAACCTTTTTTAGTGAAAGTCAAGGTTAAAATATTTTTGAAGACTTTATTTTATGTTTATTTAATATTTCTGTGCTGGATTAATCATGAGATGTATTTCAATTTCAAAAGAATTAAAGCAGAGAATAGTGAATGCACACTTGGAAGGTACAATACAAGCCACAATTTCAAGACGGTTTATTTTACCAAGATACAGCGTATCCAAATATAATAATATTTCATTAAAATTAGCTGGTGATCACATTCATATAATTAATTTTTTAAATTCAAAGAAATTAAAGCACATTGTTGCTGTACTTTTGTCCAATATAGTGTAGGTACCTACTCGTAGAATCCTTTTGAGATATGTAATGGTTTATTATACTGAATTAATATTAGGTATATATTATTTTGCAATCATTGCCAATAGCCAAATCTTGTTCCTACATATATAGTAGTTATAGGTATCTATCTATCGAGATATCTATGCATTTTTTAATTTAAACTTATTATAATTTGCTAGAATCGGTGGGTATAACCCTATTTTACGATCGAATATAACGATTTTGCGGGAAAATTAAAAGCAAATTTATAATATAAATAAATGAGATAGGTGGTGGTCAAAATATAACAGATCACCCGGTACTTACCTACTTATTATGAAGAATGAGAATAATATAAATATATACTCATTAGGTCGTCGTGTAAAAATACTATATTATAAACTCATTACAGAAATTGCATGGGAGGTAAAAAACTTTGTCTCCACGAGTCAAAAAGTAATTCCAATTAAAATTTGATACATTTGGCAATGCTGCCCGGTTCTGACGTCACAGAATTCTGATTTTGTTCGGTTTCGCTGCTGTTCCTTTTGCTGACGTTTGATGCGACATTTGTTAGGATTTTAAGGTGTAAGGTATCGTAAGTTTTCGTTTTTAAAATGTTTATTTCTGCAGTTTTTCTTTCGGATGTTGTTTTAATATGGTAACATACGTTTTGGCGTTAGTTAGGTTTTGTGATTTGTGTATTTGGGAAAAGTTTGATTTCGCCCTTGTTTTTTAGGTATAATTTACAATTTGATGTATTTATTTACAGGTTTGTTAATTCTTAGTATGTTTTTTTTGTCTTTGTATAGGGACTCCCGGCGACATTTTCCAGGACACTACCGTTTGAATTCATTGGATCATCATCAGAATCAAGGCTATATTCCTGAGGTAGATTAGGTACAGGCAACTCGTCATTATGAGGCACCGGGCGTATGGCGGATTGTAAATTTGGATACTGTCTCAAACAAAAGTAATAGTCAGTAACGTGGTCTTTCGGTTCTCGCCAGATCATAGGAACAGCAAAGGGCATCTTACGCTTTTTTCCACTTTGCCAGCCGCGAATGTTGGACGCACATTTGTAGCAGCAGATATGGCGAGCCCAATTTTTATCCTGGTCTCCAATTCTACAGCCAAAATACAAGTGGTAAGCCTTTTGTATTAAAGGGCTAAGTGTACGTTTTTGTTTCACAAAAGTCACTTCACCACATATGTAACAAATATGATCCGGCTTATTTAAACAAACTCCCGACATGTTGCCCAAAACTCTCTAATTTCTTGAATACGAACAGCTCTCAATCAACTGGTGGTTGAAATACAACTAACTACCAATTTAGGATTTATGTTATATGTATTTAAACCCCTTATAAAGTACACCTGGTATAATAAATCCAGGTACTTCTCATTTAATAGTCGAATTTTCCCATCCATTACGGGCAGGTAGGTAATTATCATAATTAGCATGGATCTTTAAAACCGGAGCCAACTAAGACTTTTGAAAGACAGATTGTTAGTTAGTGTAATAAAATAAGTAAGATTTTGCTATTTTGGTCTCGGAAACATTTTTGCTGTTCCCCTGTGTTACGTAACAAACACTGACGTCATGAAGAGAATGAACAAGGAGAGAGAGATTATAGAGATCATTAGGATCCAAAAGTTACAATACCTTGCATATATCACACGAGGGGAGAATTATGCTATGCTGCAACAGGTTGTGCAGGGAAAGATATGTGGAAAGAGAAATGTAGGTAGGAGAAGAATATCCTGGCTGCGAAACTAAAGGAAATGGTTTGGATGCAGAGAAATAGAAGATGTAATGGCACCACAAACAGATAAGAGGTTAATGGCACTTAGCACGGTATATATTAATTCGTTCGCTACACTCAACACGCGCGCCATCTACGAGCCGGTAATTAAAATATTTCCGATATGTTTGGCACATAGCCCGCTTGATGGGCTATTAGCGATGGCACGAAATACTGTTTTCAGGTATAAACGAGATTTTGGATTTTTTGACACCCGGTTTTTATTAGAAGTCTTCATTTGTTTTATATTATTTAACAATTTTATAGAATAAGGCAATCGGTTATAGAGTTTGATGCACTGATAATCAGCCCTATGATTAAACACACAAGTTATCTCTAGACACTAACTTTAAAATTAACTGTTTTTAAACCAAAGTGAAAAACTAACAAGTCCAATTTCAAATAATGTCGAGTAACAACAAATTAGTGTCGTCACTCTCTATACTATCTATTTTTTCTTTTCCAATTTTTCAGCACAAAACACAAACTACCTTACAACAAAAATAAAATACAAATGGCGGAGTGGCGACGTAGACAACGAACCACATGACTTTAAAATAGCGTCTTCATTGGTCGGAATGAACTTTCCGAATTCCGAACATAAAAATTGGTTATCTCGAACCACAAGGAAACTTTTCGAAAATATCGAACTTTGCATGAACTGAGTTTCTAAATGGAACTGAGTGTTCTCTTTATTTTAAATTGTATGTACTGTATGTACACGGTTTCACTGCCGCAGCTCAGCGACACAGCGTTCGCCGTCAATTGCAGCGGCTGCGTTCGGGCTGCTAGAGAGACCAGCCCAGCACCGATCGTTCAGCAGAATGCCACCGTTCTCGGCAATTGCTGACGAGTGTTTGATAGAGAAGCTGCAAAAGTAGTCCCCTTTATACAACTACGAGAACGAAAATTACAAGAATGTTGTAATGAAAGAAAATGCATGAAAAAAAGTGGCAGCAAGTGTAGGGAAGAACGGTAAAGTGTACAAAACCATTTTGTTTATTTTTCAGCATTACATTACAGTTTATAATTAGGGTAGACTGGGGAAAGTGCAAAGGCAATAGTTCAAGTTTATTTCCTTCCTACTTTAAATATACAATATTTATAAAAATGTCTTTGTAAGAAAGTAATAGTTTAATATGTTTACTTTTCATACTGCATAGGGCACACATGAATTATTTTTGAGATCTTGAGATTTGAATGATTATTTTTTTTTTTTGATTATTTATTCTGAAAAATAATAAGTAATCCAAAATAACACTCAAAAAAGTCCTAATAACAAGAATAATATTTTTATAAACGTATTTATCCGTTCAAAACCCAATGTTTGGCTTTAATCTCTAAAACAGTAGGAATTATTCCCAAGGAGAAACTAAAACAGAAAAGAAATTTAAAGTTTGAAAATTCGAATAATTTTATGGAACTTGTTAAATATTGTATCCCGCAAATTTCTCGTTAAAATGAAAACCTCCTCGGCGTGTTACTACCAGTTCAGGTAAACAAGTCACTATATCGTCTAGCTGTACTACATTGACATCATTGGTGAGTGGCCATAAAAAATTGTCTTGTAATTTTCTAGTAAACTTGATTTCAAAGCCGTTGTCAACAGTATTTACCTGGCCAATGAAATGTTTGTTTGCTTTTGGTAATGTGTATTTAACCAGTACCCAGTCTCCAATGGAAATATTGTCTTTGTTTATTTCAGGAATCTGATCTTCGCAATGCGATTTTAAAGTGAAACTTTGATCCGATTCCATAAAAGGTACACTTTCATTATCTGATTCACTGGAGCTGGACTCAATTCGGTCAATTTTCATAGCTGGTTTAGATATAGTAGATGAACTTGTAGAGAGTTTTTACTGACTACTTGCGATAGTACCTGCATTGGTTTGGCCACCTTGAATTAAGCGCTTTCGTTTCCTTGGATTAGAAGAAGGACTCTGTCGAAGCGAATCAAGTAGTAGATCATCAAAACTTGTCTTTTTTTCTTGCCGATTTTCGGTTGTAGCTGGTAATACAGCTTCAGTTATAGGATCCTGATGATTATTGAGTATATTTTGTTCATTTTGATCAGAGCTGACAATTACTTTGAGATTGGTGGCACTATTAGATGCTGATGAAGGAGCTGTAAGTAATTCTGCATTAGATGCTAGTTTCCTTTTAAGTGAGGCGCCAGATGTAAAGGCTTTACTGTTTTTAACATTGACTGTTCGAAAGTAGCGGTTTTTTCTGTTACATTCGGTGCTACAGCATTCCTTTCAATATCAATGCGTCCTGGCCTCGGTTGTAAATCTGTTACAGATCCTTGATTTTTCAAGTGTTCCTCCCATCTTTTTAGGGCATCGATGTCATACTTCTCTTTAGGAATAATAACATGTCTATAAAATGGAACAATACCACCCTTTCTGAATCCTGTTTTTATGATTCCGGAATCTACTTCAGCCTAGGTTTTCACTAGCAATGTGGCGAATTCCCTTTTTGGTAGTCGTTGTCCCTGATGACGTCTTTGCCATGTTATTACTTCCCTCTCCCATATTGCCTTAAAGGATCTAAACACACTCAAATCGAGAGGTTGAAGTAAATGACTTGTATGAGCTGGCAGTTTAAGTATATGAATATTTTCTTCTCTTGCAGCTTGAATTAATAAGCAATCCACATGCGAGACATGCCCATCATATATAACAATAATTGGTGCCTGATCACGAACCAAAGGAATAAAAGTCTTTAGAAATTAATTTCTAAATATTTCGGAGGTCATCCATCCATTGGCGCTGGCTGCATATACGGAGTCTTTGAAGAGGTCTTCATTTTTTTCTGAATTCCAGGAACTCCATACATTATTGCCTTTAAATATTATCAATGGTGGCAATTTTCTACCACTAGCACTTGCTCTTGCCAGGACGATTATATATTCTCTGCCCGATCCAGCAATAATTCTTGAAGAGGGTTTGCCTTTCGCGCCAACAATTTTAAGACGAGAAGGATCTCTACACAGTGAAGTCTCATCTAAATTGTAAATCCATTTAGGACGATCCTGAAGACCCAACTCCAATATAGCCTTTTTCAATAAAACAAAATATTGGTCTATTATGAATGGGTCCGTAGATTTCTTTCTGCAGTACTCTAAGCTTTGTGGTTTTTTTCATACTCAAAAAGTGCCGTTGTTTAAACTTTATTAGCCAGTCTGTGCCTGGCATATTGTTCTTAAAAGGATTGGAAATATTATTTAAAGTTACAAAGTCATCTTGCCAAGAAAGTATTGGAGGTCGGCCCTGTGTCTTGCTTTTTTCGCCAAGGCGGCCAGTTACTCTACAGTAGATTGTAATGTATGGGATTCTGAATTCGGTACTAGCCATCGACATGTTTAATTGACCTTGATTGACGGCATTTACTGCAGCATTTACTTGCTCCTCCCCATAGGCAGCCCTATCGGACTTTCTTTTATAATTTCGTACCATAAAGCAAACTCTCTGTAAAGAATAAAAGCTTTAAGTGTCAGTGCCAACGAACTTTAGCATTCCCAGGAAAATGGGGCAAGTGTAAACTGAGCTTCACACTTGCCCCATTACAATTTTCACACATGCCCCACATTATGTTTTTTATGGGGGAAGTGCAAACCTGTTCGTGAGTAAAAACCGCTTTTAGATTTGGTCGGTATATAGGATTTTAAAGCTACAACAATTGACTAAACATAAGAAAATGCAATAAAACTAAAAGTATATTATAAGTTTTTACCCCTGCGACGACGGCCGATTGCTACGCTCTACGCTCGATCGCGAACGCCAACCGCACCCGCTGACTGCTCCAGCGAAACCATACGTTTACTCCCGACTTGGACTGATCCCGATCATTTTAATGCGGTGTGACGTCAGGGACAAATGCAACACAAGAATTTCGAATTCGGTACCCATACTTACGTGCCCGTGCGATAATATAAACATTTTCAATGTTAAAAGACGAGAACAAGAGACAGCCTACAAAAGATTAGGGCGATACGAGAGTCTGAGCTTTACCAGAACATAAATCGGATAATCAAATAAAGAAAATAATTCCAAACAACTTTGCTAGTACATAAAATTGCCAAGAGTGAAAAATGGGCGTTCTGCGACTTGACAAAGACCGAAACGGAAATACAGGATCAACTCTACTGTTTGCTGCACCTTGAGCAAACAACCAACAGAAAAGCGAACGCAGTACTACTAACTCCACATATTTCGACTGACTTTCTGTAAACAAAGATGACACAATTTAATAAACAAATTTTGAACAAAACAACCATATAAGATGCACTTTGTGGAAATGACTCTTAGAATTAAGGTAAGTCTAATATTCCCCACAAAGTCAATAGTGGCAATTTTAAAATTGCTACAGTATCACTCGATAGATAGTGCTATTTAACACTTCAAAACGAGGTTGGCTGGAGGTGTGGAGGTCAATAGTAAAATTATATCCAATGTGTAATTAAACTTCCCTCTCGGTATTAAAATTAACGTTTTTTTTGTCAATCTTATCTCCCTCATTATCAAGAGATATTAGGGTATTTTTTTTTTAAATGAAAGCCATATACAGTGAGTACGTAAAGGTTAGTCCAAATTCATTTAAAAGTCTCTTTTTTTTCGAAAAACGTTAGAGCCGTCAATTTTTATATTTTTGTTGTGCATTTTTTGAAGCTTATTTCATGTATACAGGTTGTCCCGAAAAGAAGTTATGACGGTTTACTTTATTTTTTTAATGAATGCCCCTATTTTATAATATTTTTGTAGATTCTGCATAAAATTGTAAATACATTTCGTGAAATATGTGATATACTTAAATTCAGCCGTTTGCGAGAAAACTGCGTTTTAACTTAAAACAACAACACATTATTTATTAGCGAAAAGAGAGGAAAATTAAAAAAAAACTAAAAGTCACTTTATCAAATGTTGGAAATGACCTCCACCAACAGTCTGGCAGTACCCGAGACGATCTTCAAATTCCAGCAAAACGTTATTAACGACGTAAGGTTCTATCAATCTTATTTCGCCTCTTATTCTGTTCTTTAAATCTTCAATATTGTTTGGTCGGTTAACATATACCTTAGACTTAAGATAACCACACAAAAAAAAAATCTAAAGGGGTTACATCTGGAGATCTGGCCGGCCATTTAAATGAACCTCGTCGGTCCATCCATCCTTCGGGAACAACTGTATAAAAATACTTACGCACACGGCGGGTGTAATGGGCCGGAGCTCCGCCTTGCTGATACCACAAAAATTGTTCGGTGCATCAGGATCTTCTGGATTAGGGTATAATGTGGCAAGCCATTTTATAGAAATTCTAAATATGTCAAATTTCCGTCAATAAAAAAGATTCCAAAATTCTATTTTCAACAATGCCGGCCCAAACACGTACTTTTTGAGGATATTGGGTGTGACATTCCATAATCCAGCCTGGATTTTCTGTAGCCAAATACAGTTTTGCTTGTTTACACTCCCATTAAAACAAAGCGTTCCTTCATCCGAAAATACAATTCGTTTCGAAAACTGTGGATGATTATTGCACATATTCATCATTATCTCGTAAAATTGGACTCTTCTGTCTGAATAATCTTCATTGAGTTCATGAACCAATTAGACTTTTTAAGGATGGAATTTATTTTTGTCTAAATACTTTGAGACAAAACTACTCAAATCAGGGGACAACCGTCACTGTAGTGTGCCAACCTAACAACCAAAGGCTTTATTTACAACAATGTTCATGATTTAAGTAATCATAAAAAAAATTGTTAAAATCCGAATATCGATTTTCTCGCAATTAGTATATGATAAATTTCATGAAATATGTTTAGAATTGTATGCAGAATCCGGCAGAATTCGAAAAATATTATAAAATAGGGATACCTATTCATTTAAAAAAATAAAATAAACCGTCATAATTCGTTTTTGGGACAACCTGTATACATGAAATAAGCTTAAAAAAATGCACAAGAAATATAAAAAATAATCGGTTCCGAGCGTTTTTTAGAAAAAGAAAACATGAATTTTAAAGGAATTTGTTCCAACCTTTACGTTCTCACTGTATAAAGGCAAAAAAATATTGGGAAAAATGGGTCTATTTAAATGATACAGAAAGGCATTAATTTTAGAATAAAAATATAGGGTCTTATTTAAAAATATTTAAGAGACCCTACCTAACAATAAACTTTAAAAGTTTTTTGAGCATCGTTGATTAATATCATTTATTTATTTCACATATTAAATTAATTTTGTCAAATAAGTCACATATAAAATGAATTAATCAAAGATACGCGAAAAAATGTCAAGGCAAAGCAAGGTAGTTTTTTTTATTAGTGTTTATTTATCACAGTCCACTAAATGGATACCCTGTATATGTAGCCACTACGCTAATTATTAAAAGTGTTTCCCTGTATATTCCAACCATAATAAATTAAATTAATTGAACCCTACATTCCGACTCCAGTTACTCCAAAACATACTAATAATATGGACATGAAATAATGAATGACAATGTATCAAATATACTGTGTTAATATTAATCATAATTAATAAATACCAGTCTGTATGTGTATCCTTTCCTAAGCAAATTATGAATGTATCACATCATGTAATTTATTCTTGAACCTGCTGCAAACCTGATATTTTTTAGTCAAAGTACAACATGGAATCAATAGCAACCCAATTAAAATTAGAGGGAAGCGTTCGTATATTACTTTCATACCAGCATACAACATTCAGTTAAGTCAATGTCCATAGAGAAGCAATTTATGTGTAGATATAGATACAGATATTTTTCGCATGAATGTGTATTATTATGGTCCAAAAACATTTTTTTGACCAGGCCACCATTCCATTTTATTACACCCGCCTATAATATTATAGTGGCCAAATTTAAAGTTCGTCGTCACAGTAGAAGCCGGTGCTACGAAACTCTTTCAATTACATTTTTTTTAAATTTTTTTAAAAAATTTGGCCTTTTCTTTTTTTTTCCTGGTAAATAATATTAATGTTTGAAGAGCAAGTGATAACCTTGTTGTTTATATTATTACAAGAATTCCAATACTGGGTGTATACAGGGTGTCTCTAAAAGGTCTGTACAAAATCTGAGCACATACTATTCCTGAGGTTAAAATAAGGCGATTTAAAGCAGCTTACTTCAGTCCGAAATTGCTCCGTTTCCGAGATACAGGGTGGTAAAGTTAAAAAATAAAAATAGAATTTTTTAAAATTAATGAACATTTTTTAACGTATTACTTTAAAACTTGGTACCCGGAGGTTTTTTGTAGTTTCACTGTAGCCGTTAGAGGGCGCTTCACAATGCACTTCTTATGATTTAGAATGGCCATAACTTTTTTATCAGTATAGTTTTTTCCCTTTTTTAGTTAAGGAACTAATTTTTTGAACATTTTCAAACAAAAAAGGTACTCTTGTGAAAATCCGCTAAAGTAAGTCGTTTTTGAGATATTTCGGGTTTTAGTGTTCGATGCCGCACCGGAATATTTAAATTATTCTGAATAAAAAATGTTTGCTGTTATCTTTTAGGATGAAATGTGGTCAGTGAATTAGCAGTGGAAAATGTATTTTTTTTAGATACTTTTTTGGAGTGTCACAACCAAAAATCCTCGGATTTTTTACCTGTTTGATGAACACCTTTAAACTTTTTTTTGCAACAGACTATTTAAATGTAAACATTTTTCGTATTTTAAGAATTTTCGCTATCAGTCTATGTTGTTTACAGTAAGTGTTTCAGTAACAATTTGCCAATGCGAGAATAAATAAGGTATTGGAAACGCGTTAGTTAAATTTTAAATTGACTGTAAACATGGCTGAAGGATACAGTTCTGCAGAAATGACGGATGTGCTATTGGTTATTGGGTATAGTGAAGGAAATGGCCGCGAAAGTGTTAGGGTATACAGGGAAAGATATCCAAATCGGCGCATACCAAACCATCAAACATTTGCTGCTATTGAGAGACGCCTTCGCGAAACCGGTAGCTTCACTCCTTTAACTGCCAATTATGGACGGCAACGTGCAATAAGGACTCCTGAGCTTGAGGAACAAATTTTGGAAAGAATTGCTGAAGATCCAAAATTAAGCACCAGACGCTTAGGTTTAGAGGTAGAACTATCCAAGGATGTAGTTTATAGAACATTAAAAGAACAGCAGCTTCATCCATACCATATCCAAAAGGTACAAGACCTTTTGGCTCCGGATCTCGATCAACGATTGGACGTCGATTTGTTACCGAACAAAGACAACAGGATGTGAATTTTGCTAAGCACATTTTATTTACTAACAAAGCATGTTTTACAAGAAGTGGTGTAACCAACTTACATAACGAACATGTTTATGCTGCTGAAAACCCGCATGCCACGAAAGTAACTTATTATCAACATTAATTTCAAATTAATGTGTGGGCAGGAATCATTGGCAATTTCATTATTGGTCCTGTCATTTTACTGCCACGACTAAATGGTGTGGATTATTTAGAACATTTACAAAATATGCTGCCACATTTATTAGAAGATTTGCCATTACTACGACGAGATAAATATGTGGTTTATGCATGACGGTGCTCCACCACATTTTAGTTTAAATGTCCTCAATTATTTGCATCGATAGTATCCAAACAGATGAATCGGTAGAGGAAATAACGCTCTTGTAAAGTGGCCGCCACGCTCACCGGATATGACTCCGTTGGATTATATTTATGGGGTCTTTAAAAACGATGGTATACTCCAGACCGATTAATAATGAAGAGGAATTGTGGGAAAGAATTCAAAATGCAGTCAACATGTTAAAGAACGATGCGGAATTGATGCAAAGAGTAAATTTAAACTTTTTACGTCGTATTAATCTTGGTACTTATGTTAACGGAGGTCATTTTGAACAATTACTAAAAGTTTATGCTAATTAAATTTACTTTTAAAATGAAACTGTTCCTCATTTAATTAAAAAAAAATACATACTCAAATTCTTCCTGCAAAACTTGCTGTAACGTAAAGTGAAACATTTTTTCCTGCCGAAAATTTCCAAATAGCGGAATTTTTTATTCAAAATAATTTAAATATTCCGGTGCGGCATCGAACACCAAAAATCGAAATATATCAAGAACTGCTTACTTTAGCGGAATTTCACAAGAGTACCTTTTTTGTATCAAAATTTTCAAAAAATTAGTTTCTTTAGAAAAAAAGGAAAAACTACACTGATAAAAAAGTTATGGCTATTCTTAACCATAAGAAGTGCATTGTGAAGCGCCCTCTAATGACCACAGTAAAAAGGTGTCCGTATTCGGGTTTCGCATCCCAAAAAACCCACGGGTATCAGGTTTTAAAGTAATACGTTAAAAAATTTCATTAATTTTAAAAAATTCGATTTTTATTTTTTAACTTTACCACCCTCTATCTCGGAAACGGAGTAATTTTGGACTAAAGTAAGTTGCTTTAAATCGCCTTATTTTGGCCCTAGGAATATGTGCTCAAATCTTGTACAGACCTTTTAGAGACACCCTGTATTTATGCTTTAAAAAGTATGGCATATACTAAACTAAGTCGCGTAAGACGGCCCGAAACGAGGCTCAGAGTCGGTAGGGTTCAAGTGAATTGGTGCCAGGAAGTGAACTACCAGGAACTTATCTTTGATCAAAGACTGAATTGGAGGTTAAATTCAAAATAATAGAATCAAGGCAGCATTGCGTCAATTAAGCTCAATCGATCCCCTGCTTCACAGGAGGAGTAGACTTAGTAATCGAACCAAAGTTAACCTCTATAAGGTCTTGGTCAGGCCGGTACTTACTTATGGAGCACCATCTTGGTGCAAAATATGTAAGTCCGAGCTGAATAAGTTACAGGTGATTCAAAACATGAGTTTCACATCGCAAATGCTTCAAGATATACAATGAACCATGTTTTGCATCAGGACTTATATACCGACAATCAACGAATTATTTTTTAAAATAATCACAGACCATTACAGTCGTACAGACGCATCGATCAATATACTAATAACGGACTCGCATACGACGGCCAGACCAAACTCTACACACAAACTGCCGAAAGACTGGCTCCCCGTTGGCATAAATCTCTACCAGTAGAGAAGCACTACCATAATCGTCTAATAGAGGGGTGACAGGCGCCAACAACTATGCAGCTTTCCAGCCTTCATAATCGACACACGACACAAATAAATAAAGCAATAGCCGAATCAAAATTCAAAACTAAATGACAAGACCCAAAAAATCTTCGATGAAACAACAGATGTCAAAGAAATATCTTGACATAAAAACTCAATCCAGACCCCGTGTAGACCTGCTTATTTTGGCATAGCTCATTTTATGTATTTTGACATTACGAATATAATTGCGGCATCCAGTTCAACTATTTTTTCGAGCGGTACCTGTACCATAAATCCATTCTTAAACGTGGAACGGAAATTCTGGCAACCCTGTATGTGTCTAAGCAGAGGATTACCAATTTAATGCAATTCTAAATACCTGAAATGTAACCAGTCAAAATACCTAGCATTGCAATCACTTTGAAATTTAATTTAATAAGCCCCGTTGATATACTGGCCTAATTTGCGTACGCACAGCCTTACAATATTCCATAAAATACAAGAAATTCTTTAATATTACCATTTTAAATTTAGCAAAAGCTAAACTAGTTAAAGCGAATATGAAAAATAAATAAAACATACTCTCGGAACTTGTAACGTGGGATATTCAACAAGTTATTTCTTAGGCTCTCGCCGAGCAATGATATATTCCTCACTATTTCATATTTTATAAGTCGTTTATCATTTTAAATCAAGAAAAATGCCCTATGTGAACGGAATTAAGTAGTTTAAAATTGTTTTTTGCTAGTCTTTGCGGCTTTTGCGAAAGGCAACTTATATGGAATTCACTTTGTCAGAAATTGCCCAGTGTAATTCATACGCCTTGAAATAGATCGATAGATTTAACTGTACCGGGTGTACAACTAAAGGTTGTCACCAACTTTTGCGTAACGTTTTAGCCCAATACTTTCCGTCAAATTGCCAGTAGGATTAAACACCCATAAAAAAACGAGACGGAAATCACTCGTTCGCTTAACGTAAATTACTTTTAGTTTAAATTAGAGAGACCAATAGAGCAAGGGCTAACAATGGAACTATGGCGAAGCGCGGAATGTAGAAAACTAGACCACCATAAAATATAATTTTAACTTTTTATTAACTCATTCAATTTAAATAAATGATTAAAAAATATTGTCCCAAATCTACATTATACAAGGTGCGAGACAAGATGTCAATTTGAAGACGTACAATATGTAATATTTCTTCGGCTGATGACAGAAAATTTGATGAAACACGTCAATTTATATCTACTTTTAACTTTAACTTTAGGGGTATTTTTCGTTGTTTTAAATTGACACCAAGTGCACCTAAAATCTTAAAGGGCGGCCCCCACTTATTCGGTCATTTTTGAGTTCCTTATATAATTTTAGGTAAGTATAATTTTTTTTTATTCTTTTGTCAAAAAATTCAGTTCATTTGGATGAAACGCTCAAAAGCCGAAATGTAGTAAATTCTACATTGAAATAACGTAACTTTTAAGGCGGTTGCATTCCCTTGTAGCACACCAATATTGAAAAAAATATTTTAACATATATGATGGCACACTGGGTTAATTCCCTAGTGGTTACAAACTACTAATTTTAATTTAAAAATTCCGAATGAACCCGGTAGCCTCTGCATTTTGGCGAATCCTATGCACATGTTATATCCACTTATATTAGGAAGCATCTGACAAGATTTAAACAATGATTGTGTTTTAGTTTATTAATACGATCAAAATAAATAAAAGGTGATACGGTACACTCCGCATCAAAAATTTACTGAATCAGCCGCTGGCCGCTAGTTTCAGGTTGGTAGGTACTCAATCCACTGATAAAAGAATCTCTTACATAATCATTGCAGCTTTCATCCGGAGCCTTAGAATTGCATTCCTCACTAAGTTGTTTAAATTGTTGCAAATATTTACTTTTTGTCTCAACAGGCTGTTGTCTTCTAATAGTCAAACGGTGTTTGGAAAATACCTGATTTGATAAAAATAGAATCCAGAGTTTTAACAGCTTCTCTATACGTTTTACAATCAATAATAAAATCGCAGCTTGTATGACTTTATGATAAAATTAATTAAAAGTTTAAGTTTACCATCATCATCTATGTTTTTAATAGGTGAAATGAAATTGTCATATTATGTTACTTTCCAATGGGACCGTTCTTGAGTAGCTCTGGGAACCTTATTCTGGTTAAATAAATTGTAATGAATGCTTTTACCTTTTAAGCTGGATTTATAAACTCCAAAAGTTGGCGAGGTTGATATTCAGTTGGCATTGGAAATAGGAGTTCAATTTAAACTAAAGGGAACACTCAGTTCAATTTATAAACTCAGTTCGAGCAAAGTTCGTAAGTTTCGAAATGTTCCCGTGTAGTTCGAGATAACCAATTTTTATGTTCGGAGTTCGAGAGGTTCGTTTCGATCAATGAAGACGCTATTTTAAAGTCATGTGGTTACAGCGAAATGTCAAATTGCTTTTAATCGTCACGTTTCCGCTCCTCGTTGTTTATGTCGCCCTACCGTCATTTGAATTTGGATTTTCTGTTTGTTGTAAGCTTAGTATTGTGTTTTGTGCCAGAAATTGGAAATTCAGATATGGATAGCATAGAGAATGATGACACTAATTTATTGTTACTCGAGTTAATCCAAAATTATGAATTTATCTACAACTTAGGCCATAGAGATTATAAAAATACCAAGAAGAACGAACAAAGTTGAACACTTACTGCGGGGTTATGTTATCAGACGTCTTTCTTCTGCGGATATTCCATCACTTCGTTTTTGTTTAGTGATTTTCGGCACTATTTTAGTCAATAATTTATTAAAAACTGGAACAGCCATTCTTGTATATTTAAAAAACTGTAGTGTATCCCAAGACCACATCTTTTTAAAATAATCATATCCACCTGCCCCTATTCTTCTCACATTTATTGGTCGCGTTTTAAAGCGGCGATTGCTACGCCCTCTCCTATAAGCCACGTAAGACAAAAATGTCGCCGCAAACAGGGTGTAATAATATAACATTTTTACCACAGCACGGAACTCAAAAACGATTTAACTTTTATTTGGAATCGAACAAAATTATAAACAAAGAAAATAATAATTTACAATCTGTCAAAATCAAATTTAATGTTAGTATTCTGCATCATTCTATTGGACAAAAATTTCAACCAATTAAACAACAACTTTTCGAACTTCGCTACTTACCTTATTAATGCCATATTCTGGACTGTCGAGTATCGAACCCCACCAACTTGAACATAACTTCAACCTCGCCAACTTTTCGAGTTTATAAATCCAGCTTTAATAATATGCTTTATTTAATTAGAACACAGCATGACATTAAATAATTTATGTCCTACTCGAATATTGTTGTTTCATAATACCATAGTTACCAGACACTTTAAATGGTATATAATACCCTAGGGCATTAAGGAAGTTTCTAATGCCCTCGGGCATTAAGAAAAATAAATAGGAAAAATCAAAGTAACAACTTTTTATTAACGAAAAAACTTATTTATCATTTATATTAAATGAACACAGAGCGCAATGGAGTAATAAAACAGGATTGCTAGAAATCATATTATAACAGTAATACCACTTTTAATAACTTATATGCAACCAATAGTAGCTGAAATAAAATTGTTTTCTAAAGAACCGTATACAGAATTGTTACCACGTTACGCACTGGGTATAAACCCCGACAGTAATCATTATAACAAATTGATCATAAAGAATGCAATTTAATCAAATAGTCTTATTGGGAATAAAAATGATTTTATACACAATGAGTCATATACCGAATATAAAACGTTTTATTTATTGTACACATTATGATGATTACCTTTATAAAACTTTTTGGTACCTTTATCCAACATAATATCCAAAATGGCCGATGACAATCGCGTTTCGCGTTTCAACGGCACAGTTATGAAAATACTCAGTAAAAACGGATTTACCGGCTTTTGATAAGTCAGTATTTTCTATTATTTCGTGATTTTTACTAACAGAAATTGACGATGATTGAACGTTTTTTGATGTTGATGGCCTCGTTGATGGCACTCCAGCTATCAATTTCGAAATTTTGTTTTTAGAAGACATACTGTCTTCCAAATATCCCTCAACCACAGCTGCACTTTTCCAACCGCCGCGCCATGTCTTTTCAATGTGGTCATGTTTGCCCCCGCGTCGGCCAACAAAGTTGCAGAGGTTCTGCGCAAACAATGACCAGTATATTTGTCCGCATCGCTTAGACCCAGGTATTTTGCAACAATGGAAGGAATCTTGCCTATGGTGTTCTTCCCAACTGGCTGTGAAAAACAACGACCGTTACGGTAACACAAAAAGAATCTATTGATGTTGCAGTTCGTCGGGCATAAAGACCAATAAGTTCTCAGTAGCTTTAAACAACCCATCTCCTTCTCATCAATAATTGTGAAGACACGCTTTTTATCGATCTTTGTATCTAGAATATTTACTATTACTACGGATCCTGTATCCTCTATATGCTCAAATATACCAAGTAACAGAGCCACTTTGTACATCAAAAAAGTTTCATTGGGAGCTTCACGGATGAATTTCAGCACATCTTCTCGAGTCAAAATTTTCGATTTCCTCGCTTCATATCCTTTGGATGCTTGCTTTAGATCCTGGCCTAACTTGCAATATTTTGCAATGTCTATATTTTTGTTAACTATTAATGCCTTCTTTAACATTGAATATTTCGTCCATAGGGAATTAGGAGTGAATGTTCCAGACTATAATCGATATACATAATTAGTATTTTAATATAATTTACAACAGCAATTTTAACATACCAATTCCTGGAAATATTCGAGTAGCTCGGTGATAATTTTTACATAATTATTTTTCATCCAATCCCCAAACCTTTGATATTCCTTATCATAGGCGTATTTAGACTTCTTTGGGACAAGATTATCCAAAGCTTTGACAGCATTCACAGCAATTCTATCCGGAATCAACGGAAAATCCATTATTTTATATGAATTTTAGTTTCGACTTTGACACAGCACAACAATGAACACTTATTACCTTTGTTTATTTAGCAACTATATAGGTAAAAAACCTTTCGTGATTTTGAATTTTCTTTTAATTTAACTTGGAATTATCTAAAGTAGGACATAAAATTAATATTGTATGTACCACGGGCATTACTTGATGTCTATACCCTCGGGCCACTTACAAACCCTCGGGCCAAATGCCCTCGGATTTGTAAGATTGTTGCCCTCGGAGGCATAAACATCTTCATAATGCCCTTTAACTATTAAGCTTGATTTATAAACTCGAAAAGTTGGTGAGGTTGAAGTTATGATCAAGTTTGTGAGGTTAGATATTCCGAACTCCGCGCATAAAAATTGGTTATCGCGAACTACCCGGGAAGTTTTCGAACCTTACATGAGCTTTACATGAACAACATGACCGAGTGTATAAATGGAACTGAGTGTTCCCTTTAGTTTAAATTGAACTCCTATTTCCAACACCAACTGAACCTCAACCTCGCCAAATTTTCGAGTTTATAAAAATGACAACTATACATAACAATTAAACTAACTGGAACAATAAACAAACAGGTGTATTAACTATAGCACAGTCGCTACCAACGTTCCGGGACATGAATAACCTTATAAAACAAAATCCCCACAACAGCGCCATCAGCGACTGGTTGAAAAACTAAACGAAAGGGGAACGACCTTTACCATTTGAGTTATCCTAGCCTGGATTTGAATTTGCCTTTGTGTCATTTTTCTCGATTGTATGTTTGGTTGTCAATCGTTATTCAAATAACTTCTTATGTTGCGTTACAATTAAATAGAATTGTTTTGTGTTTAAAAAATGGCTTCCTAGACGGTTATTGCATTATAATTCAATAGATATGAATAAGGTATTTAGAGTTTATGAAATAACCATGCCTTGACCGTCGTTTTTCATCGGTTTAATTTTTCATCGATCCCTTAAACTTATCTGGCAATTTTACTCGCTCAATTTATCATCATCTTATCACAATAAACATGCCCAAATTCATAAAAATTTCCAAGAAAAATTTAACCGATAAAGAGACGCAAGACCTCGTTATTACTGTTGATAATTACATTTCTCAATTATCCCCGTAAATATTTTAGGAAAGTTATTGAGCTGAACTAACCTAATTTAAAAACCCTAAAAATGTTTCACTCATATCGATAAAGTAGAAGAGGTATAACAACATACGGTTGAGACTTTACCACGCAAGATCCCGACCGAAGTTAAAAAATACGTACCGTACAGCACATATTCTGAAATGTACTTACTGCATCAACAAACAATGCTTATACTGTAAAGTTCGTCTTGTCACAGAAAAGTGCACTTATATAAAATTAATTTTATTATACCTACACTCTTAGAAAACCTCTTATAATACTAAAGCATAATCAATTATTTCGTCTGTGATTTATCCACTTAAATGTTACATTACTGGATGCTTTTAAAATCAAGCAGCGCAGCGTTGCTGGTTTTTAATGATCCCAATATTACTTCATAATTACTTTTTTTTTGTAAGTGCATTCTTTAGTTTTATCGATACCTTTGAGAAATGAACTGTTTTTTTAACAACTTGGTGTAATAAAGGCGAGACAAATTGCAAAATAGTAAAAATTAATTAACTATACAGGGTGTCCGGGAAAATGTGGGAAATCTCTCGGATTCAGAGAGAACAGGAAAAAATAAGATGACAAGTTCCTATAATATTATATTATTAACCAAGGTTTAGACAGTCATCCAGTGGCGTGCAGTGACGTTGGAAACAGGGTAGGCAAAAACGATAAAGTAAAATTTATTACTCAAGAAATGTCTTTTTAGGTTTCGAATTAAACATAATAGTTTTTATAAATCAGTTGAATACGATACGCAGGTCTTTCTTTAAAAATGCATTTAACACGTCATCATAAAAAATACAAGTAAGTAGGTACTATGTAAAATATACGGGACAATTAAACTCTATTGATAAACAAGATAAAAATATTATAAACGACAAACCCGTAAAAGCCCTGTAACCTGCGACACGAGACCTAACACAATGACGAATTACGCTAAGACATCTTCCAATCGCTCGATCTCGTTTTAACAAACGACGCTACATCCGTGCCTTTAAATTCGTACTTTAATTAGAATTGTAGGTGCTGCCTTTAAAAGAAGCTAAAGCGTCCATGCAAAGATTTAAAACACCTTCGCTGTGGTCATATGGGCCACCTCATCGACCTAACACAAGATGGACGTAGCCAGTCATTCATAAAAAGGTCTATCGTCTGTCTCAAACAACAAACAGGAAAGGGGGGGTGAGGGGTATTTACTGCGGCTTCTACTTAGAAGCTGGATTCAAACTGTGATGAGACAAAAAGCGCAACGCTGCAAAGCATGGTCATATTGGTAAAATTATTCAGTGGCGTAACAGTTTCGTGTTAATCTGTAATCAGTTTGACAAAATATGATCGAAAATTTTAGATGAAGTATTCATAAATTCAAAATACTTTTACGGTTTCTAAGTAACATGAAATTGCCTTGCGGCTGAACTAGCCTGCCAAAATTCTGACAGTAGATGTTTAGGGTTCAAAGAAAACTGATGATAAAATATTTATCCAATTGTAAAATCTGAATGATTCCTTTATTTTTATTTTTTTTTATCAATAAAACCGCGGTTTTTTTTAAAGAAAACAATGGACCTAGCTCTAGATATAACCAATTTTTTTTTTGGTTTGATAAAATAAGAAAAGGTAGGCGGGTATGGGGTTTTTAAATAAATCATGTAAATCAAATTAGAGTAATTTGCTTTATTTACAAAACAAGTGTTACACAGAGGGTGTCCGGAAATTCCTTTCGTATATTTCAAGGGGATATTCTACATATGAAAATAAGTTCCTATGAATAAAAGTCCTTAAATGTCTTATAAGGAAGTTATGACTGTCTAAAGGTGACCTACAAAGACTACTTTTAATTTTGTTTCTTTGCAACAGCTTAAAGGACCCGTGTGCCTTTTAGCATACGAACTAGTATTAATAAACGCTAATTTTTGATATTGAGAGTTAACATTAAATTTGATCAGTCCTTAAAGGACCTACATTTATATAAACTTTTTTTTATGTAGAATATCCCCTTGAAATATACGACTTTAAATTGAAATTGAATTTCCGGACAACCTGTATATAATAATAGAATTAAATAGAATTTATTCGTAATAAAAAACATATATAGTTTTGGAATATTAATAAAGGTATTTAGTAAATAATTTAGGTTAATTCTAAATTTTTAATTTAAAAACTAATTTATTCCTAAACTATATTAAAAAAAAAACAGACTTGTTGAAGAAATCTTATAACAAGATTGTGAGTTTATATCATTTAACAAATACATAACAATAATAATTTAAGCCTACCACCATAAACAGAAGCACTTCTTTTGCCTCCGGTAGTATCTAAACGAGTATCTAAACTAGTACCATTATTCACATAACCAGTAAATTTTGTTCCTGACCACCCTCTTTGAGAAACTTGAGTAAGCCAGTTGAAGTCATAATCCTTGCTCTTAACCTTCATATAGTTGTATTAAGTCCCTTAATTTTTTTTCTGTTTTATTATTGTGTTTTCATCACCTTAAAATTCCTTTTAGGTATACTGCGAGGTATACTGTCACAATCTTCCAAAGACATATCTCCAAGGTAGTTTCCTTTCCTACAACAATTTTCCCTTTGTCAACTCCACGCATGGACACCCTGTACATTATATTATGTTTACATAATATAATAAATAGGGTAACCTGTCATGATTATTAGTCATTATTGTTACCAAAACTGTCAAAAAATATTTACCTCTTTCCTGATCTTCTTACAAGACTAAGCTTTCCTTTAAAACCTGATTTTAGCCCCACAAGTTCTTTGTTAGATATACTATTTGAAGCTTTTCCTATTTTTTTTTAATATCTGAACTTCTGTTCCCGAACCAGCTAAGGTTGTTGAAGATCCTACTGAACTAGGACTTTTGATGTTCAACCTTTAAAGTAGATGGGGAATCTAGGCTTCGATGTGAACTTTGTGGCATCCACACTTGCTGATGGTTCGAGGTGGGCTAAAATCATTATTAGTTTAAATAGTTATATAATGTTTTAGTTTTACTTGTCAAAATAAAAAATAATAGTAAAAACTTATGTTACATATCTGAATATATATCCACAGTATATTTATATTTTTTTACTTTGTTAGTTTAAAAGTTTAAAGTAAAAACATATTTTGTGTGCCTAGCCTAGTTACCTGTCATCTGCAACGGAAGGCACAAATGGTTTCTTTGGAACTGCTTCTTTCTTAAGTATGCGGGAGCCACCTGCCCTATAAGTAAAATCCTGCTCCTCAAAATGCTTAGAACATATTATGTCAGCACTCTTCGGAAGGACTTTATCTTGAAGATTTAAAATTTTAAGCCACAGTGCTCGTCTACTAGGGTCAGCGGGAAACCTAAAAGTTACGATACGATTAAATCATAATAGGTACTAGTACCCCAGAGAACCAACCTAAGTGAGATATAATGGGTAAAACAAACGAAAACCGCAGTTCCCACGCCTATGTTAGTAAACCTAACCCCAAACTTCAAATTACCTGTGGAAACTTAGATTTCGACGTGAATAGTCTATTTTTCTGCACACTTGGCACTGTCTGGGCATTTTCTCTTTAAGTAGTATCACAAACTGTCACAAAAACTTAGAAAAATACAAAAAACTGGAAAAAAGCTAATAGCTGTCAACTTCATTTCAAGAGCGAAACCAAATTCGCGGTCATATTATGGTCATAAAATATCATTCATGCTTGTTGAAGGTTTTGCGTAAATACGTAAAGCGTTGTTGCCGGATTTGTGGAAGAATTTTTTTTTAAATCGATATACTTCTTCTAACAGGGCTAATAATGAACAATGTAACGTTGCTAATTACCAAAGCCTACCCAATACACTACTTAAACGAATAATTATTGCCATTTGTTTATTATATTTTGCATAGTACATATGACTGTGGCCTATTGTTGGAGACACGCCAAATGTAAACAAACTCCGTCCATCCTGTGCTAAGTCGTTGGGCCACCTACATGGGAAATATTAATGCTGATTTCAGTTGTTTAGATCGCTTAAAATGTCTTTGTTGTGTTGGATGATTGATGTTTTGTTTTGTTATATTTATTGGAACATTCTTTGATATGAGTATATTATATACAATATATTGTTTTAAGAATAGGCAAATAAGAAAAACGCATAATAATATTATGGATTTCTGTAAAAATTAAATTGAGACATTTTTAAATTATTTCCTTGGGACTCGCCAGGGTAGGCAATGCCTTTTTGCCTACATTGTCTGCACGCCACTGCAGTCATCATTATTGTCCGAGCGGCAAGTTTAAATCACGAGGAGCGGAGCGGCGAGGGATTTAAGACGCGAGGGCTATAAGCTGTCTAAACCGTGGTTAATATAATATTTTTTCCACTACTATAAACTTTTATAAGACATTTATCTTTATAGTAATAATAATTATAAAAAATTATAGGTAGGTATAAGTAGGGGTGGGCAAAATAATCGATTAATCGATATATAATCGATTAATCGATTAATCGATTTTTCGATTTAAGAAAAATTTTAATCGATTAATCGATTGTTCGATTAATCGATTTTCCGATTAATCGATTTTCCGATTAATCGATTTTCCGATTTTCTGATTAGTCGATTGTAAAATCGAGTGTAAATAAATTTTTACCCGATAATCGAAAATATAAATTATTATGTTATTGAATGATTTTGAAGTTGCTGGTGAAATATTAATTAATATACTGCACAATTAATTATTACTCTATACAATAACAGTTACGTGTACTGCGCCCGTATTTGTACTAGTATACAGGGTGTTAATTAATGGTATGCAGATATTTCAGGGGGTGATAGTTAGTACTCGTCAAAATAAGAAAAAAATGTAAATATATGCATGGTCTAAAACGCGTTATTTTCGTTATACAGGGTGGCAAAGTTTCAATTTTTTTTCTCGTATCTTGCGTTTTCTCTCTTATATTCTCTGATATAATTGTTTCAAATTTGGAACAACAACCATTTTTTAGAATCTCTACAATAAAGTATCAAAATTGTTGGTCGCAGTATACAGGGTGTTACATTTTCTTGAATCCGCTACAATTTTATCTTTCAGAACTTTTTTTGGGGCTCCCTGTATGAATTCCGGTATGAAATTTGAACTCTCTGTTCCCTTGTTTAGCGTTCTTGTCTCTTGTACTATTCTCGTATCTGTGACCGTTTTCGATTTATTTGCAAAAATAGCCATCGATTGAAATTAAATGTAGGCGAAATAGCGCAATAAAAATGAAAATAATTATTACTTAAAATA